>LPNX010015751.1:208509-295612 GCA_001517045.1 Pseudotsuga menziesii | reverse complement strand
AGATGATGATAGCAGGCTGTGATGTTTATCTGTTCTAGTTTATTTTTTTCAATTATTTTAAATTTAACCTAACAGAGATTATCGTTACTGTAAATTGATGTTTATTTTGATTATGTTTAAAAGTGTAACCAAATGTTCAGACAGTTGGTTTTTATAACATAAATTGATTCTTACTGTCAGTAAGCAATTATTCAGCAAATAGATAGACAAAAAGTTGAATAAACAACCTAAGACTTTATTGGTTAGAATATTTGAAAGGTCTTTTTACTTACTTTCTCTCAGTTTATATTTATCATACAGTTTTAGTACTGTTTCTTGTGGATAATGTATTAAATTTTATATATTCGTCTATTAGATGCTTATGGCTATAAAAATAAAGAAATGTATGCTTAAATCGGTTTATGGGTAAATTTTTAAAATCCTCTTGCTAGTAAAAGAGAAGGTAATGATATTCCTGATTTTGATAGTTTATTCAATATAGGTTTTATTTATAAAACCCTGATTAATTTTAAATTATTACATAGTTAGTATTTGATTATAATGTTATTCTAGTTTCGTTTTACTTAGATTAATGATGAAATTAACTCAGTAAATTTCTAGCCATATTTATTGTTCCTTTATGTTAACCCGACTTATTTACTTTCTGTTTTTATAATGTCTTTTAATTACTATAATAATAAACTCATAGTAAATAATCTATCTATTGTGCAAGTAAATACAGAGACTAAGTATATATGTATTTTAAAATATTCCCTAGATACAGGTTTGTTTATACTATGACATTGTACTCTGTTTAAGTAAAACATTTGGAATAGAAAAGAATAACATACTTATGATTAACTCTTATGAAATATGTAGAAAGTAAATAAACACATTGTAACATCCCCGACCCTCCGACCGACGAAGAGGACACTGCCATAACATTATCTATCCGGGAAACTAGCCCCATGAACATATACATAAAAAGAAAAATTCTTTGAAACTAAAACATGGATACATCATTACCATTCAGCGGAAGCAAAACCATACATTCAAGCATTCAGCATGTTCATTGTAATTCATTAAATAGTAAATACAATTGCAGAGATGAAATAGACAAGCATACGTATCTTTGAATGAAGCTCCACGCAACCAGCTATGTCGCTGCAACGTTCCACCCAACCATAGGCCAGTGTGCTCCTTAATCTCTCAGCAACACTACCACCCCTGAGCTAGGCATGATTCCCCAAGGAATAAGGAAACTAAACAGGCTCACACATAGCCAAATATACACAACTCATCCAAGCCAACACACTTGGGTTTATCAGGCCATCAGGGAGCTGGGAAAAGCTGACTGCTAAGCTGGTGGGCTCACTGAAGAGCTAAGAAAACCTACACCAGAAATAGCTTGACTTCTAGGACACCCACACACACCCAACACAAGGAATCAATCCCCTCTCTGCTATATAGTCCCTCAGGCCCTGACTTCCCTTCCAGTGTTATTCAGGGGTTGTGGAGAAAAAATCCAGCCCTCTAGCTCTCTCTATGAGACTCCCAAACACACCAGCTTTATCAAGCATACCAATCCTTCATTCCCACTCCAATACAGTCCAAAGACCAACCACTGCATACACACATCAAAATCAAGTAATTCACAACTCTGTGAAAGAAAAAGGGAAACATTACGGCAGCAAAAAATGGTGATACGCAGCTCGTACTAAGCAAGGCGATTCTAGAGTTGTTCTTGGCCCTAACATGACCAAAACAACTCAACAACAACCCACACTCGTGGGGAAACAACAATGATTTCTTAGCTACGTGAGGAAGGAAAATGCCACCTACGTGAAGGTGAAATTCGCATGCTCAGACCCACAACACGAAGAGAAATATACACAGAAAAATCATAAAAATGAAAAATTAACCCACAGCAACTTCCATCTATTTGAGAGAGATCCCAACGTGACTGTAGGATGATGGGGAAAAATATTTAGGGTCCAAAATCATGAAATGAGAGCTCCACATAGCCAAATTGTGACGGTAAGGCCACACACACAGGGAAAATCGTGAATGCCCAGAACAGCTCCCCCAGCTCTCTGCGTGAGTGAAAATTAAAGAATGGGGGTCGTGGTGCTTCTCCTGCCGATGTGAGGGTCAATCAACACCTGGAGGAGTGTGCATGTGGGAAAGGACTGACAGTCCTGCCACACACCACTGCCCAACAATAACTGCCCAACTAACATCATAGGATTTTAATTTGGTAGTTGGCTGATGGAGACAAGGAAAGGTGAGTAAGTCAAAAGGATGGGTGACAACTAAATGGGTTTATCAACTGACACTTGGATTTTCCCCATTGGCCCCAAGAGTTAAATAATTTCCCTCCCTATCCTTAGGAAAATCATTCCCTTTTCATCATGGTTGTATTGACATAGCTAGTTGTGGATATTTTTAATTAAAATGCATGTTTACATGATGCCAAAATTAATATGTGCTGGATAGCATGATATACCATCAGCAACGATTTTAATCGTCGAAACATAAAACAACCAAATCGATGGTGGGGCTTTTGCCTTGAGCTCCACACCACGATTAATTACAATATATACATCATATGCATTTTAATGAAAACGGGGTCAAAACCAGGGTGTTACATTCCCCTCCCCCTTCAATAGCACTGTCCTCAGTGCTTTACAAAATTGAACAAAATGCTACACTGGTATCGCCTCAGTGTTCCGCAGAATTGAACAAAAATGGATGTGCCAATTGCATGGCATCCTCCAGCTCCCACGTAGCCTCTTCAGGACCGTAGTGCCCCCATTGCACCTTTACTTGTCCGATGGCTCGGTTCTGGAGCATTGTGACCTTCCCGTCGAGGATGCGCATTGGCTCAATTTGGAACTCTCCCTTGGGTTCCACCTGAATCACATCCCAATTTATCACATGGTTAGGATCATGTAAATATTTCTTAACCAAAGAAACATGAAAAACATTATGAGCTCTAGTGCTAGCAGGCAATGCAAGTCTATATGCAACTGGCCCTATTCTTTCAAGCACTTCAAATGGCCCACAATATCCCGGTGACAGCTTTTCACAACTTCCAAGCTTCAAGGAACTCTTCTTTTCCCTCACTTTGAGGTAAACATGATCTCCTGCACTAAACTCTTTGTTCACCCTATGCTTATCTGCATAGCTTTTCTGTCTGTCCTGACTTGCTTTCAGATTATGCCTAATCTTTACAACCTCCTGCTCCATTTCCTTGAGCAATTATGGACCAAGCACAACCCTGTTCACTAGATTATCCCAAGTCACTGGTGTCCTACACCTTCTGCCATACAAAGCTTCATACGGACACATCCCCAAGGATGCTTGTTGTCCATTGTTATAAGCAAACTCTACCAAGTGTAAGTAATCTTCCCACTTGGTTGGTTTGTTCGTCACATACATGTGAAGCATGTCTTCGAGTACTTGATTAACTCTCTTTGTCTAACCATCAGTCTGAGGATGGTATGCAGTGTTGAAGTTCAACTTCGTACCCAAATATACAAACAACCCCTTCCAAAAATTGGAAGTGAACTTGACATCTCTATCAGAGACTATGGCCTTAGGTAATCCATGTAGTTTGAAAATCTCCTTCATGAAGATCTTTGCAATGTCATCAGTCTTATGCGTAGACTTAACCGGTATGAAATGCGCTACCTTTGTCAACTTGTCTACCACAACCATGATGGAATCATGTTGTCTCCAAGTCATTGGCAATCCTGTAATAAAATCCATGGAAATAACTTCCCATTTATATTTTGGAACTGGCAAAGGCTGCAACAAACCTGCTGGGTGTTGATGCTCAACCTTTACCTGCTGACATTTCATGCACCTTGAAATATATTCAGCCATGTCCTTTTTCATTCCTGGCCAAAAGTATTGCTTTTTGGCTGTAGCAATTGTCTTCTGATATCCTGGGTGACCAGGATATGGAGCTTGATGGATTTCATCCATAACAACTCTCCTTATATCTGCTACATTTGGAATATAAATCCTGCCTTTATAACTAAGAATTCCATTTTCTTCCAATTTATATCCCTCATACCTCTTCTCAAGACTTTGTTGCTGTAATTTGTCTTTTACCTGCTCATACAATTCATCTCCAGTAGTATGATTAACAATCCGCTGCCTCAAATATGATTGGAAAATACTAAGAGATGCCACATGCATTTCCTGCACCTTCCTGCTGAGCACATCAACTACCTTATTCTCTTTTCCCTTTATGTGCTTGATTTCAAAATCAAACTCACATAAAAACTATAGCCATCTCGCTTGCCCAGCATTCAGAGTACGCTGATCAAACAAATACTTCAGACCGCAATGGTCTGTCCTTAGCTCAAATCTTCTACCCATCAAGTAATGCCTCCACATCTTGAGAGCATGTACTATGGCTGCAAGATCTAAATCATGAGTGGCATAGTTTTTCTCATGTTCCTTCAACTTTCTTGATTCATAACATATCACGTGGTTGTCTTGCATAAGGACTCCTCCAAGCCCTTGTCCGCATGCATCGGTACACACCACAAAATCTTTCTCTGGGTCTGCAACCTTCAATACTGGTGCACTGGTGAGAACATTCTTCAACTGCTGGAAGCTTTCTTCACACCTCGATGTCCATTCAAACTTTATCCCCTTCTTTTGCAAAGAAGTGATGGCATGTGCAACTTTGGAGAATCCTTCAATGAATCCCCTGTAGTATCCTGCAAGTCCCATACAAGATCTTACATCTGTCACATTTCTTGGAGTAGGCCAATTCATAATGGATTCGATCTTTTCAGGGTCCACAGATATACCCTCTTCTGAGATAATGTGACCCAAATACTGAATTCTATCTCTATAGAAGTCACACTTTCTCAGCTTTGCATACAGCTGATGCTCCCTGAGCAATTGCAATGTCAATCTCAAATGCTCTTCATGCTCTTCCTTATTCTTAGAATAAATAAGAATGTCATCAAGGAAAACAAGAACAAACTTGTCCAAATACCTGCTGAAGACACTGTTCATAAGGCACATAAATGTAGCTGGTGCATTTGTGAGACCAAATGGTACCACTACAAACTCATAATGTCCATACCTTGTTTTGAAGGCTGTCTTATGAATGTCTTCATCCTTGATTCTCACCTAATGTTAACCAGACCTCAAGTCAATCTTGGAAAATACCTTTGCTCCTGTCATTTGATCAAAGAGGTCATCAATCCTAGGCAAAGGATATTTATTCTTTCACAGTAACTTTGTTCAATTGTCTGTAATCAATACACAACCTGAGTGTACCATCTTTCTTCTTTACAAATAGAACTGGTGCTCCCCAAGGAGACACACTCGGCCTGATATACTTCTTCTCCAATAATTCTTGCAGTTGCATCTTCAACTCTAGCATCTCTGGTGTACTCATCCTATAGGGTGTCTTGGACACTGGTGTTGCTCCTGGCACAAGTTCAATTGTGAAATCAATGTCCCTCTTTGGAGGAAGCCCTAGAATCTCATCAGGAAACACATCCCTGAATTCCTGCAACACATGAAAGTCCTCCAACCTAGGAGTTTCATTCTCTTTTGCCTCCAAAATATGAGCTGCATACAACTGGCAACCTTTCCTATAGAACTTCTTCAACTGCATGGATGAAATCACCTTTGGAATACCTCTTACCACTACTGGGTTCCCTTCTTCATCCATGCATTCGAAAGTCTTATTGTAACAGTCAAGCTTTACCCTGTGAGCTTCTAACCAATCCATTCCAATGAGAACATCATAGGAACCAAGTGGTAGAACATTCATATCTACACAAGTGACCAATCCATTCATGACCAATGGACATTTCTCTACCACTTCACTAACCTTTTTCTTACTTCCAGTGGCTATCTGACCTAATAAAGATTTGCTATGCTTTACTTTCTTAAAAGCACAAATCTCCACTACTCTAGGGGTAATGTAACTATGAGTAGAACTGGGGTCAATAAAAATAGAAACAGATTGCAAAACAATTAAATGCAACTTCAACAATAGTTGACTGGTGATCTGCCTTGCGGTCCTCCAGTGCTGCATAAATCCTAGGGACGACCCTTGCTACTTGACCCACCATTTCTGCTTCTTGAATGTTGTAAGCTGGCCTTGCACTCTCATTCTCAAGTGGACAATTTCTGTGCATGTGGGGTCCTCCACATTTCCAACATTGGAGTGGTCCTCTATTCTACTGTGGATCTCTAGGCCTTTATCCCATCACTTTGGCTAGCTGCTTCTCAGCTTGTGATGGTTGCTTATGCTGATTCTTGAAGTTAGAAGGTTTGAAACCTTTCTTCCTTTGGTCAGACTTCTCATTCTTCTTCTCCTTCCATGTCTTATGATTATCAGGTTTACCTTTGATTTGCTCATAGCAATACTTAGCCTTCCTTATTGCTTCTTCCAGAGTTCTAGGTTCATAAAACTCAATTATGTCTTTGTAAGACTGAGACAATCCACTGAGGAAATGTTGGATCTTCACTTTTTCATCTTTGATGTACTTGACATACCTCAACAGCTCCAAGAACTTGTTTGCATAATCTTCCATGGTCTGTTGTCCCAATCTCAACTCATGGAACTCCTTAATTTTGTCATCATAATACCTGTCAAAGAGGTATTTCTACTTGAAATACTTCTTGAACTGTTTCCACTTAAGTCTCCTTTCACTAATCCTCTTTACTTGCTTGAAGTGCTCCCACCAAATGGATGTCCTTCCATTTAGATTGAATACGGCGACCCTTGCCTTCATGTTTCCCGAATAATCATGAACTTGGAAGTACTTCTTTATCCCAAGAAGCCAAGCTCCAGCCTCTTGTCCAGTCTTTACCTCACCGTCAAATGTAGGAGGTTTAGCCTTCTTAAATTCGTCCAGAGAGCGATCCCTTTGGTGCCTTTTTCTCTTTCCCTTCTGAGAAGAAGAGCTTGAATCCCCACTGGATTCTTCTGAGTTAGATGATCTACTAGAAGTCCTTCTTCTTCTCTTGGTACTGCTCCTACTACCTTCTAGTTTTACTATACCCTGTCCAGAGTCTATCTTTCTTTACAAGTCTGTCAAACTCTACAACATAGCAGCATTCAACTGATGCTGCTCTTCTTGGGCTTTGATCAAGCTTCTCATGGTGGCTGCAATATCTGGTGGTGTCTCTTGCAATCTCCTTCCATTCGATTCTATGTCATCATTTCCAACTCGTACATTTTCTCCCATGGAATCTCGCGCACGCTCGTAGGAATCCCCAGCATCATATCCGTCATGGGTTCTCATGGCGGAACCACAACCTACCTTATCGAACTGCACTACCTGGAATACTGCCCTTGAAGGCAACTATGATTCTGCAAAATGTGTTAGTAACACAACTGTTAGCTGCATATCATTTATATAATCATAAATCACTTACCTTGACTGGGAAACCTCATATTAACAATTTCAAACATGCTTTTCTTTCACAAGAACAACTATTTGAAGGGAACGATGGGGGTCAGGGGCAACGCCCTCATATTTTTTTTTATAAATACTTGATTTTCACGCAATCTGGCGCATAAAATCGTTGCCATTTTTCTCCTTTTTGGCCCTGTAAATCCACTGGAAAACTGTTGAAAAACTCAGATTTTTTTTTGTCATATCAGATCCCTTCCCAACTAGCCATCCAATGTATCAGGTCACTAGTTGAAAACACTTCTGACGCCCTATCAGATCCATCTTTATCTATCTTTCGATGCCCATCGGCTGACCGATCCACTATTTTTTTCCAATGCCTCAGACCGATCTTCCTCTGTCTTCCAATGCACATCGACTAAACGATCCTCTGTTTTTTTTCGACGTCTTAGACCGATCTTCCCCTGTCTTCCAATACTTCGGTTGATCAATCCTCTACTCTTTTTCGATGCCTCAGATCGATCCTCTTTTCTTTTCTGAGATTCCTTAGAGGGCTTCGTCTGAGAGCCATCGGAAATTTTTTTCCGAGATTTCCTATACTTAGAATTTTTTTTGAATTTTTCTTTACTTCTTCCTCTTTTCGTCGCTACGTCCGCTTCCTTCCAGTGAACCTTGCTGACACCTCGGCTTCGCCTAGATGAGACCTTCAGCTCCTCCTACCCGAGAGCTTCGGCTCCCTTCATACTTTCTCATCCGGCGTCATCAGCAGCCCTTCAGCTAACTGAGTCGACGTATCGGTTGGCTTCAACAAACGTCTTCTGATAAATTTAACACTTCAAAAAATTTTAAATTTTTTTCTCTCCGGTTTCCTTGTTGACTGTGTCTCGGCTCACCCCAACTGAGACCATCGGCTCCTCCCTGCCGAGACGTTCGGCTCCTCCCCACCGAGAGCTTCAGCTCTTCCCAACCGAGACTTCTAATCAAAATTTTTGAACTTAAAATTTTTTGAAATTCTCTCCGCTGGGTTCTTTATTAGATGGCCTTCTGCCTAGGTTATCCTATGTATCGGATGGACTTCCGGTTAAGTCATCCGACGTATCGGATGGGCTTCAGCCTAAGCCATCCTATATTTTTCATACTTAGAATTTTTTTTTTGAAGTTTTCTGAAATCTTCCTGATTTCCTTATTTTTCCTCTATTGGGCAGAGGGAAACCTGCCTCTGTCACTGCTTATTCATGGCCCATTGAGGCCCATGCTGCAACGTGTGCTCTGATACCACACTGTAACGTCCCCGAGCCTCCGACCAGCGAAGAGGAAGCTACCATAACATTATCTATCCGGGAAACTAACCCCATGAACATATACATAAAAAGAAAAATGCTTTGAAACTAAAACATGGATACATCATTACCATTCAGCGGAAGAAAAACCATACATTCAAGCATTCAGCATGTTCATTGTAATTCATTAAACAATAAATACAATTGCAGAGATGAAATAGACAAGAATACTTATCTTTGAATGAAGTTCCCCGCAACCAGCTATGTCGCTACAACGTTCCACCCAACCATAGGCCAGTGTGCTCCTTAATCTATTAGCAACACTGCCACCCCCGAGCTAGGCATGATTCCCCAAGGAATAAGGAAACTAAGTAGGCTCACCAATAGCCAAAGATACAAAACTCAGCCAAGACAACACAGTTGGGTTTATCAGGCCATCAGGGAGCTGGGAAAAGTTGACTGCTAAGCTGGTGGGCTCACTGAAGAGCTAAGGACACCTGCACCAGAACTAGCCTGACTTCTAGGACACCCACACACACCCAACAAAAGGAATCAGTCCCTTCTCTGCTACACAGTCCCTCAGGCCCTGACTTCCCTTCCAGTGCTATTTAGGGTTTGTGGAGAAAAAATCCATCCCTCTAGCTCTGTCTATGAGACTCCCAAACACACCAGGTTTATCAAGCATACCAAGCCTTCATTCCCACTCCAATACAATCCAAATACCAACCACTGCATACACATAGCAAAATCAAGTAATTCACAGCTCTATGAAAGAAAAGGGGAAACATTACGGCAGCAAAAAATGGTGATACACAGCTTAGACTAAGCAAGGCGATTCCAGAGTTGTTCTTGGCCCTAACGTGGCCAAAACAACTTAGCAACAACCCACACTTGTGGGGAAACAACAACAATTTCTCAGCTGAGTGAGGAAGGAAAATGCCACCTGCGTGAAGGTGAAATTCGCATGCCCAGAGCCACAACACGAAGATAAATATACACAGCAAAATCACAAAAATGAAAAAATTAACCCACAGCAACTTCCATCCGTTTGAGAGAGAGCCCAACGTGACTGTAGGATGATGGGGAAAAATGACCAGGGTCCAAAATCGTGTAATGAGAGCTCCACACAGCCAAATTGTGAGGGTAAGGCCACACACAGAGGGAAAATTGTGAATGCCCAGAACGACTCCCCCATCTCTTTGAGTGAGTGAAAATTGAAGAATGGGGGTCGTGGTGCTTCTCCTGCCCATGTGAGGGTCAATAAAATTTTGGAGGAGTGCGTGTGTGGGCAAGGACTGACAGTTCTGCCACACACCACTACCCAGCAATAACTGCCCAAGTAACATCATAGGATTTTAATTTGGCAGTTGGATGATGGAGACAAGGAAAGGTGAGTAAGTCAAAAGGATGGGTGACAACTAAATGGGTTTATCAACTGACACTTGGCTTTTCCCCATTGGTCCCAATGGTTAAATAATTTCCGTCCCTTTGCTTAGGAAAATCATGCCCTTTTCATCATGGTTGCATTGACATAGCTGGTTGTGGGTATTTTTAATTAAAATGCATGTTTACATGATGCTAGAATTAATATGTGTCGGATAGCACGATATACCATCGGCAATGATTTTAATCGTCGAAAAATAAAACAACCAAATCGATGGTGGGGATTTTGCCTTGAGCTCCACACCACGATTAATTACAATATATACATCATATACATTTTAATGAAAACGGGGTCAAAACCGGGGTGTTACACACATTCAAGCATACTTCTTTCGATTCTTATTATAAATTAATCTAACCTATTGTACTAGAGTACTAGCTTTAAAAAGGTGTGGAAAAATACAGTTAGGTATTTTTTTAATCTATCAGTAAAACTGGAAATTCTTCTAATCATTTACCCTAATCTATATCTAATCCAACATTTGACTATCTTTTTTCACAGTAAAATGTTTCATTAACTAACCTAGCAACAACAGAACAAAAGCATAACACATTATTGCTTAAACTCAATCCTTCTAGATGTAAATATGCAATTATAAAACTAGATAAATCATGTAGAACCTGGAAATATAGAAGAGGTGACAACAACTTAAGGAACCTGTTCCTCCTAACCAAATCCTAGAGATAGCTGAACTGCAAATCTCAGGATCCCCGAGCTTGTCTCCTGGTCCACTTGGTAGAAGTACTGGGTGAGAGATGTAGTATAGTAATCTTCTGCAACTCTACTGAGTATTCAGCAGTAAATCTGTTCAGCTTGCAGCAATATGAACTCAGCTTAGAATAGATGCACTAGTTCAGATCTTCAACACTTTTCACTCAAAACAAACTTCAGCTAGTCCCCTCCATGGAATTTTCTTGTGCACTTCATTCACTTAGAATGTTCACAAGTCAAGAATGAGCAGCCTCAACTGTCTTCAATGGGAAGTTTTATTAGCATGCCTAGGTCTTTTGGGTCAGTTTTCACTTAGTGAGCCACCTGCTCTTGTTCCACTTTCTTGGGCAACATGACCACAAAAATAGGGAAGTTGCCTCATGCAACAACTAGAAGTAGTTTGAGGATGCTGCCAAGTGTCAATATGCTCTCAACCCAACCTACTCAACCAAGTGACCAGTAAAACACTCATTTAACAGCTTCCTTAAGTTGTTGTCTCATCTTTCATTTATTAATTAATAAAATATTCAGCAATTACATTCAATTATCCTTGACCCCACTTGGTCATTAATTACAAACTTTATAATAAAATATAACATAATGTTTCTTAAAACATAAAATGTTTTGCAAATTGGGGCATGTGACACTTGTGTTTACCAAAGGACCAATTGAATATGTCATCCTTAAACCATCCAGTCATACATGAATCACCATTATATTCAATTGTTTTTATTTTTATTTTTGTCCATTTATAATTGTATTGCATGGGCAGGAATAAAATCTTCCAAGTATTTTCTATTTGAGCAGGTTGAATAGACACCACTTCCTTTGTTGTTCATGCGGACATTTATTCAAGGAATTGGTGCATTTCCTACTCTGGTGAGTGACATGTCTATATTTTTGCTTCTTGTGGACTAGGTAGGGTACTTGATTCTTGTTATATGTTGTTGTAACTTATCTAAAGTTGTAGTTGAGTCATTTACATGTGTCTATTGCAACTCTAGTTGTTGATAGATTATCAAAAACAATTTTTTTTTATTGTTGGTGTAGTTAGTTTTGACAAGCACAAAAGAGTTACAAGTGGATAAATGGGGTTTCCATGCCTATGTTTATTTCTATATTGAATGCATTTTTAGCATTATCAAATACATAAATTCATTTTTTTGAAAATCTTATAAAATAGTTGAATTTGTTACTAATATGTTGTAGAATGTTATCAATTATGAAAGTTTTAAATAATATAAGGTACAAGGTATTTTGTCATTGATTGTATCGTACAACAAGATACAAGCCTTATGTCGGTTATGATGTCTTGGTTGGGCTTGTGAAGGTATTGAAAGGTATAAACCACATTGTTTTCTCCTTTATGTATGCTAGTTTAACTTGTTCATTAATTTATTACTACTGTTGTTATTTTTTGTCCTTGGATACTTCAACTTTAACACAGGGACCTTTGGGAGTGTTAATGTGAAAGAAATGAAAATTACGTTATATATGTTACCATATTGTTTTCTACTTTACGTATTCTAGTTTAACTTGTTTGTTAATTTATTACTACTACTGTTATTTATTGTCCTTGGATGCTTCAACATTAACACAGAGACCTTTGGGAATGTTAAGTTGAAAGAAATGAAAATTATGTTATATATGTTACCACATTGTTTTCTCCTTTATGTATGCTAATTTAACTTGTTCGCTAATTTATTACTACTGTTGTTATTGATTGTATTTGGATGCTTCAACTTTAACACAGGGACTTTTGGGAGTGTTAAGTTGAAAGAAATGAAAATTATGTTATATATGTTACCACGTTGTTTTCTCCTTTAAGTATGCTAGTTTAACTTGTTCATTAATTTATTACTACTGTGGTTATTTTTTACCCATTGATGATTCGACTTTAACACAGGGACCTTTGGGAGTGTTAAGTTGAAAGAAATGAAATTAGGTTATATATGTTGTATTGCAGTCACTCAAAGTGTTTCATAGTTTGGACCTTCCTTATACGATGATGATAAAACTTAGAATTATTGTATAGAACACCTATGGACTATATATATTGAGATAGAAGATAAAATTTTGACCCTTGTTCTTGTGGGTAAAAGGGTTGTTTCCCCACCTTGATTGCACACCTCAGTCTTGTGGGTCAATATTATGGGTGGGTCTTGTGGGTCTTGTCTTCTAAATTTGTTATTCCCACTCTTGTTGACCTTCGATCTTGTGTTGAACCTTATTGGTCCTTCTGCTAGTGTGTCCCTCTCATAGTGTGGTACATTGACCCTTTTGTCATGATGACTTTCCATTCACATTTGTTAACTTGTTCCATGATGGAATGGAATTACACTACCTTCACTTTAGTGTTCTCAAAAAAATCTACCTACTTACCTTAAACACTACACCTAGTCTCCTTATACCACTTATTTCATGAATGCTTTCTAGGTTTTCAAAAAAACCTACTGACCTACCTTAACCTACATACCTACACTTCAAAATTATAACCAATATTAACAGGAAAAAGCTAAACTTTCATAGTAAACCAAGAAACTTACCTACGATTTTGTAATGGAAGAAGTTTATTTTGACTCTAGAGATGCAAAATTCATGGCATGCCTCTTCAAGAGCCTCCAGGTTCTCTCCAATGCCCTTTTATCCATGGCAGCAATGGCAATTAAATACCAAAATTTTAAACCCTCAACAATTGTGAATAGGCATCACAATTTCCTCAACGGTTATAAATGGTGTCCTAATAAATGCACAAAAATTGCCTCCAATCCCAATTCACAACTACTTGCCCCTCAGAACCCACCAAAACCTCCTCGCTACTAACCAATGCAAAATATTTGGCACCAACAGTCTGTTGGACTGGTTATTTGCTGTCAACGATATTCTTGGATTGGTTATTTGGATGCAAGGGGCTACTTGAGTAGTCATCTACTGAATTGGAGGATGAAATCTCCATGAGTTTAGGAAAATCGACCATGAATGTCGTCAAACATAGGTGGGTTGAGAGCTGCATTTGGATATAGATTTTTTTTAGTTATATTTTCATGTATGTGTTTTATTATTATTATTATATTATGTTGGATCTTGTTGGCATCCTGCTAGGGAAGGCCATGTTCTTTACTGATCCTGTTATGTTGAACTGCAACCACCTTTGAGGTTGACAGTATTGATCCATGAACTTGTGGGATTCCTTGGACTGAGCTGTAACCTTGTGGGTTGCCTTGAACTGAGTGGCAGCCTATGCTAGGACATAACCATGATCTATGTGGGGTTTTTGGATAGAACCATGACCTTTGTGGCCTATTTGGACAGATTTGTGACCCGTGTGAGGTGTTTGGACTAAGACATGACCTTTTTTGGGTTGCTAAGCTGGGTTGTGACCTTTGCTGAGTCTGCTAGACTGAACACTAATTGTTCCTTGGACTGCCTTGACTGGATTTGTGGTATGCTGTCTGTTCTGAGGTCTTTTCGGTGAGTGTGTTGTTGTTGGTTCCTACCATGACCTTTAATAGGGTTGTTGTGGTTCTTGTTCATCCTGTTGTAGTATTTCGAGCATGTTTAGACTTTATAGATGTTTCTTGTGCTCCTTTTCAACCTCCTTGACGCTGCTACTGCTTTTTGTCTGTATTTGTAGATGGTATTTGTCTCACTCTTCACTACATATACCTATTTTATTGTATTTGTAGACTGTATTTATCTCACATGGCAAGAAGAACATGGAAGTTTGGGTATTGGAGCCATGGTATGGGAATTGGAACACCAAGTGGTCCAAATGACCCATTCTATGGTCATTTGTGGGTAGAATGTTTATTTGTGGCTTGATGAAGGTCATGGAAACCTTGGACATGAGATGAGTCCACTTGCACTTGTACTTAATAAAGAAACCACGGACATGGTGACATGGCTCATTTTATATCAATATGATAATGATCATTGAAGCATGGATCTTGGAACCATGTACTTGCACACATGTTAATGTAGTCAGCTCAGTAAATTTATGAAAAAATGTGTATCAATAGAAGGAAATTTAGACAAAGCCATGACTTGTGTGAGCTGACTGTTTGTGGGATATTTGGACAGAGCCGTGACCTGTGTGAAATGTTTGGACTAAGTTGTGACCTTTTTTGGGCTTCTAAGTTGGGTTGTGACCTTTGCTGGGTCTGTTAGACTGAACCACGACTATTCCTTGGGCTTCCTTGACTGGATCTGTGTCCTGCTAATTGTTCTAAGGTCTTTTATGTGAGTGTGTTGTTGTTGGTGCCTACCATGACCTTTACTAGGGATTTTGTGGTTCTTGTTCATCCTGTTGCAGTATGCCGAGCCTGTTTATACTTTATAGAGGTTTCTTGTGCTCATTTTCAGCCTCTTTGAGGCTGTTACTATGTATGGAAGTGTGTCACAGTATGATGGACGAGCTAGAATGTGGGTTAATGCTTCCTCTGCAATTTGAAAGGAGCTTCTATTTGCTTGATGTATGGTTGTCCTAAAAGACTGTCATTTATTGCAGCAATGTGATTGAAATTTTATCCTTATTTTTAGATTGTTTTGATTAATACATTGAGGTCTGTATTTGTCTCACTCTACCCTACAACTACCTATCTTTATCTTTCTCAAGTATGTCCATTGTTTCGTTAGTGACATGTCTCCTAAGAGACAAAGTGTGATTGTAATATATATATGAGTATAGAAAGGAAGGTCTTAACCACATCGTTTTCTTAATTTTGTCCTTTTATCATTTTATTGCATGTGCTTGAATAATTCTGTTGTACATCTATGGGACTCTGTATCCAATAGACATGTATTGTTACTAATATTTCATCTCATTTCATTTCCATTTATCTAGTGGCTAAGAGTACTCAGAGTTAATTCCCATTCTTCTTGATGTGAAATGTGAAATCTACTAGTTCAAGTTTTGGTCCTTTGAAGTTAATATGGACATCCAAATATGATTGAAACTATCTAAACATTATGTAAGATGTTTATGGAACCTGAGAGAAACATGCAACTGTGTTCATTTTATCGGGGATGGTGGCTTGGCCCTATTGATGCCTAGAAAATACTAGGTATCGACAGTAGGGATTCTCCCCAATAACCGTTCCCAATTAGATCATTTATCGTTTGGTGTGGGGAATCCATCCAGTTAGTGGCCCGACTACCATATAGTTAAATGAAGCTTTAAATCTATTTTACCAGTTGTGGACCAGTCCACCGTTTATGTGTGTTTTTTATGTTTATAAATGATATGCAAGTGCTTGAATTAAGTGCAGATGATCAGGCAACAAAGGGTTCACAATGTGATGCGTAGGTTCTTACCTCCCTTCTTATTCCCTTCATTCCTTAATCACAGAAAGCAAATAAAAACTATGCTAAACTAAATTATCCTATCTAACCTATCCCCAGGGAGCAAGATTATTATTTGTGTGAGTAATGTACTGTAATTTATGCACAAAGAATTTTATAGATAGCTGATATAATTCAGAATACATAAACACAATAGGAAATTAACATAGAGATAACTCAATGTTTGTTAAAGCATTCATTACGTCACTTGCTGCATAAGCTTCATAATAATGAAAGGAAATCATTCACAACATAGAAGTAGTTCAGAATATAGAATGATCTCACAAATTTGTAGTGTAAGCTAAAACATAAATAGTTCTATATTCAGCCATATACACAACATGCATTTGAAACTCCAAAAGCTCCTTCTCCAGCAGAATTTTAATCCTATTTATTATAACAAGAAATAGTTCTTCTTACAACAAGTATTTCACATCATAGAGCTAGAAAAGACCCTCCCTCATTCGATTCTACCTATATTTATACATTGCAAAAATGACCTTTGGTCTCCCTACCCTTTGGGCTTCCTTCACTTTCAGTTACATAAAGTTTGTCTTTGGTGTGTTCAAAAAGTAAACATAAAATATTACAAATATATCCATGTGTGAATCGGACAAAACCACTTAAGTGGACCCCGTCAATATATTTATGAATTGCCTCCAGGATGAAGCATCTTAGGCAATTGTCTCAAACTCTGTGGGCTCTAAAAATATGTCCGTGACCTCATGCTTGGATAATTGGCCTTTTATGTCTGCTACTCTTGCAGGGGTCACTCTCATCAAATATTCTAGTAGAAAGTTACTAACTATTTCTTGGGACACTAAACTATTTATCACCTTTACATCTAAAGCTTTAACCAGCTGAACATTTAATTCATCTTCTTGTATCTTATCCTCCAACTGTTTTAAGTGTTCTTCATGCGCTGGAAATTCCTGTAGCCTTTGTGCTGAAGAGTTCAGACATTTGTTGTGAGTTGTCAGCATCTTCTTGTAAAATTCTGCACATTTTCCCGTTGTCTTTTCCACTGCTTCCATCAGCCTCTCAGCAGCTCTACTATTGAAATTGACAATATCATATTCGATCTGCAACTTCTCTGCACTTTTTACAGGTGTGTTTTTTGGATGCTCAGTGTTTGTTTCTAACCATGCCAGCTGGGTTTGTAGGGTCTCTGAATTTCTTGGGTTCTGTCCTTGAATTTACAAGCCACTGTTGAGATCTCTTGCAGTTGATATTCGGCTTGCTTGATCCGAAAAACTTCTTCCGCTAGCTCAACCTGTACTTGATACATTTTTCTTCTAAGTAGGAGAGCATGCTCTCTTAGAGGTGCTATATCTATTTTTATTTCATTGGCTGCCTTTAAAAGCACTTTCAGGGAACTTTTCTGTGCTTCAAGTTCTGTAATTCAAATTCTATGCTCCTCTGCTTGCTGATCAGCTGCAAGTTTCCAAACTTCCATTTGTGTTATCTTGCTCTCTAACTTCTGCTTTTCCCTATCAAGGGTCATGTTTGACTGCTTCAAATTATCCCTTTCTTCCCCTAGGATTTTGTAATCCTGCAACAGCTTCTCATTGTTTGAAAGAGTAGCTTCATATTTTCTCTTAGAGTCTCGGCCTACTCTTTCCTCCTTCCTTAAAACCTCTTTCATATCTCCCATTTTACCCTTATACTTATCAAGGGTTTCAGTGATCCTGCTAATATTATGAGCATTTGCAGTTGCAATTGCAACACCCATGGAGGCCATTTGCTTGGGATATTCTTCTACATTTTTTACGACTGTCTTCTCGGTCGCTGTGGTGATTTTGGGTTGAGTTCCCATCTTTAAGTTCTTCTCATTCCTCCACACAATAGCCTTCCTTTTGGGATCAAAATACGTCCTCCAAGCATGCAACTTCATGCTGTTTAGATGGGGTGAATGGCACCAAAACCAATTCAACCATTGGGAGATTCCCTCCAGTAAGTATAATATTACTTGAAGTGGAAGGGAATTTCTCTGGATTGTCCCGAGTAGGAATCTGTGCTTGATTTTCACCATCCAGGTCCTCTTGATCTTTCTTTCTTTGTTCTTTTGTGGCCTCTCCCTGGTTTTGTGCTTGCTGCTCTGGATTTTGAGCTTCTTGAGCTATTGACCTTTCCAATTATGCAATCTTTTCTTTGATTGCTTCTTTCTTTCTCTGCTCTTCTTCCTGCTCCTTTATGGTAGTTTCTTCTTTCTCTCTTCTGGCAGCTTCTTGTTCCTCCTTTCCTTGCTGGGATTCTTTAGCTAAAAGTTTTCTTGCACCTTCTGCTAGTCTACGAGCAGTCTCGTCTTTTGCTTTTCTTGCATCTTCTTCCTCTTGTCCCTTTGGTTCCGGATTTCTACTTCCACTGCCTTTAACTACAGCTATTGAGGTATTCCTTTTAAGTCACCTATTCAAACCGGTCATGCTGCAAATATTCATGTACTTTTCTTCATCCTTGTCCACATAATATGCATATTCAAAATTTACCTTAAGGAGGGCTCGATAGGCTGTAGCCTTACCCTATGTGTCATTCCTGCGAAAGCCCTTTTCTCCGAAGTGAAAGATTTCCAGTTCCTTAATGAACTATGGGGCACTCTTGACTTTAGAAAACTTATAACTCCCCACATAAAAATTTAGTGGCAGAAACACAGCTTTTTTCAAATCAAACAAATGGATTCCAAAACCATCTAAGAAAAGCTGTCTTACAACTTCCTTATGAACTATGTAATATGTAGCATATCTTTGCAGCAATGAGGGAGATTTATCCCCCCTATACATCCTGAGTTATGTGCCTTCTTCAGAGAATAATTAATCCCCAAAACCTTTGATAGATTCCAAAGCTCCTTTGGATAAGCACTTACACTCGTCCAGAAAAATTAGTTGGTACAAAGGCATCAGGAACTCTTCACAGATTAGCTGGTAGTGACTGTGGTATTTGTGGGCCCCCGGTATTTGATATGCTGTGTAAATATAAGCTTTTCCTCCTTTCCAGTGGCATTTGAGTCTCTCAAATGGGTGAAAGCAAAGTATACAATCAATAAAAAGGACCCCATGTAGAATTCATATTTTCTCTGGTGCAAACCTTCTTGGGATGCAGTAATGGAAGTAGATAGATTATTGGCTACTATATCAACCTAGTTGAAAATTGTCCCTTTCATGGCTACATAGTAAATCAATGGGATCCATCCAAAATTTTAAGTTCTACCATCAGCTCTACCAAAAATCCTACTCAGCATCAATACTACCATTTTGTATGGGGTACGCAAATGAGCGGTTTAGTATTCCCCCGATTGTTTGTACCTGAAAGTCTTCCCCTCAGCTACCATCATATTTGTTGTAGCTATGTAATCAAACTTTAAAATTTTTACCCAGTTAGTTGTCATGCTAATTTCTAAAAGAGGTAGTTTGTATGCTTTTTCTATATATCCAGATGCGAAGGATGCAAATCCTTTATCCTCCATGTTGTTCATTATCATCCTTGCTACATCCACTTTGGGAAGAATCCATCCGATGACCTCTATGCAAGGGAACATATCTGGCCTAGTGGATACCTTGGTGATTCCAGATCTTAGTATATTATCATATAAGGCTAGGTCTTCCAACCCTACCTCTGGAACCTTCTTCTCCACAAGCATGTGGTAGATTTGAACCCATTTGAACTTGGGTTTTGCCCCAGTGACTGACTTTGTATCTTCATAGATTATTTTTACCCTTGGTGTGGGGGAAATTTCTGCATCTGATTTAGAATATATGATTTTTGCCTTCTTTTTCCCCTTTTTTGTCATGCTGTTTGGAATAAGCTGTGACTACAATACAACAAAAATGTTTCAGCATTTATATCACTAAACAACTTATACATTTGAAAGAGAAAAATTGATGAACATGATATGCTAGGAAAACAACTTTAAGAATGACACTAGTAATCTGCATTACACCGCTATCCTTGCCCATCGGGACAAGAAAAACACCACGTAGCTCAGTAGGTAAAAAATTAGGTAGAAAAACTCCTGCACAGGCGGGCCTCGGCCTCTGGATCCTGGAATGGAAAAAAAAAAACTAAAACGCCTATCACACCTTCTGCCCACAGACATGAAAACTATGAGCGGCTCACTACCTATAGGCAGTGCTCCGAGGCTCGATGGCGGTGATGCCCTAGGCTCAAACCACAAGGCTCAACATCCCGCGGCTTGACGATACTACACCATACCCAAAACCTAAAGGGTTTGCTAGAAAAGGGGAAACTGGAGCCTCTACTATCGCCCAACGATGAAAACCAGGTAAGATCCATGACGGTGAAAAGCTTGAGCCTCTAGAGATTCATCATGATTTGACAGGTTTGTGGGTGAAAATGCCTCCAAACGGACTGGTGAGGTTCTATGAGTAGGTGAGGTGGCTACAACAAGCTCAAACCTTTAAAGGATAACAATGAGACTTAAAATGCAGGGGAAGCACCCTTTTAAACCTAAACACCAAAATACCTACCCTCCCTTGCATGACGTATCAATGACTGACAAATTGCAGCTTGAATCAACCACCTATAAAAAATAAGGTTAACTGAAACCTACCTGGAAGGCGCCAGACCTGAAAAATAGTCGTAGATTCTTGGGTTGATGTGCCACGTGAGCTCCAATGGCAGTTTCCACCAATCAAGCGAAAGTCTTGAATGGGATAAAAATCATGACTAACAGTTTTCAAACTTATGGTCAATCACACAGTGGTGAACAAAAACCTTCAACCAGTGTATAAATTGACATCCATGGGTAAAAACCAATAAATATGTTAGGTAAAACATTTAAACCCTGCATGTGCGAGCTCTAAACACCGCTGGCATCAAAACACAGTGCATCGAGTAACTGCAGATAAGTCAACATGAAAACAACCCCGACAATGGCGGCTTTAACACCCCCACCCAACCACAACTACCGGCTCAAGAACTGACAATACGCCCACATTCCTTTACGGATTCGGAACCCAAAATGGCATTTGAAAGCAAATTGAACGACATCCACCGTAGAGGCTCAAGATTGAAGAACTCTCCCTTGAAGCGGGCTCAGAGAGGATCGTCTATCCAGAGAGAGAACCTCCGCTGTTGCGGCGAAGAGAAAAACAATCACCCGATGCAGCGGGTAGTAAGGCTCGGGCTCATAAGGAAAAAACATCTGCCATTACGGCTAGACTCTTAACAAACCAAGCGAAGTGCAAAAATAAAGGTGAGCTGTTGTAGCGGCTCCAAAATCGAAAACCATCCACCATAGCGGGATAAAAGAATTAGAAACATTCCCGATATTCAAATCAATATCTCACCCGTCGTTGTGGCACTGATCTCCGAAAGCCTTTGATGCAGCGGACGAAAACTCCTCCAACAACGCATAAGAAAACAAAGAAATGTCTGCCGTAGCGGCTCGAACTTGAACAACCATCCACCGTAGCGTATCAAACCTCAAAATGTATTTGCTGCTTCGGATCAAAATTTGACAATCACCCGCTGCTGTGGCTAAAAGATTTTTTCTGCCTTAGGATAAAAACCATTTCTTGAACTTCCCCAATGATAAATGTTGGATTTCAAAACTCAAAACATGTCTAAGTTGCAAAGACTAAAAATTTAAAAGAGGGGGGGCTCTAAAAAATGTAAAACTTTTTTTTGGGAAAATAGTTGCAGCAACAACATGCCCACATTGGAGGAAGATGAGTTTGGGATACCATCTGCTCCTCCTTTGCTTCAATATAAACTGAAATTCTCCTTTCCATGGCATCATCCAACATTTGTCCTCAACATAAGCCTTTATGCGCAGATCAAAATTTTTAAAAAGCATAAGTGCCGTATGTATTTTTGTATTATGTCAACATTGTTAAGTCTTGACACTTCAGTGTCTGGTGAATGTGGTATAATGATAAGTTGTTCAATGTTTAACCACGGTAAACCCATAACCAATATTATAAGCTATTCCATTACCTAAGCATGTTTCACATATTAGCTAAGTAATATTAATAAGCTTGTTAAGTTTGATGTCTCACCTTATAATATGTGATTACTAGTACATGTTTTACATAGGTGTTGGTTCACCTTGGCTAAGTAAGAGTACATGTTTTACATCGGTGTTGGTTATTCTAGAGTTGTAGAAAGAATAGTAAATTTCGACCTGTTTTATTCTTGGGACAACAATAGAGTAAATATAGTCAACAATAATCTTCGGAGGATGTTTTCAGTAAGAAGAATGCTACAACCTAAAAGAGAATTTGCATTGTTACAACAACATTGTTTCTCACGCCTGATTTTGTATCTTTTGGTTTCAAAATCTGGAAAATGCATAAAATGGAGGTAAGTCATCCCTCCATATCTTGGGTAATTATGGTGGAACCCTAAGGAAAACATGCAGTACAACTTGCATCCATAATAATGATGAATTCGAAGTGGTTTTTTCCAGTCACCTATGTGAAGAATTTGCACCTTACAATAAAATATCTTCACTCAAATCGATTTGCATCCTTCAAACATAGTGCTAATTATGAATCTAGATCTATTGTTTTGGAAGAGTAGTGATCATAGTCAACCAGTCCATATCTGAAAGCACATTTTCCAACTTTATTCTCAACACTATTCTTGTAGCATACTTGAGACAAAATTCAATATTTGCTGTGATAAGTAGTACATTCCATATTAGGTGTTGTGTCCAGCTTATTAGTCCTCATAATTAATATACAACAAGTCTCCCTTGAGTGGTCAAGTGAACTCAAACTACCTTTTTCTCTCTTAGCAACTCATTCAGAATCCACACACTCTTCCTCTAACAATTATACCCAACCTCAACACTTCCACTGGAATTGTATTCCAAACTCAAGACTCTTCAACACTCAAGGATATCTTTGCTTTGATACAACTTGATGTAGGTATTGGATTTGTGAATCAAAGTACACAACTAAAACCAACAACAACAACTAAATTTCAAACAATAGAATATAGAATAGCTAATTATGTTATCTTTTATTCAAATATGGCCAAAGATCTTGAGCCAGTATTACAATTTGAAATCATATCCTTATAAGGTATCTAGGATTTCTCTGATAATAAAACCTACTTCTACAGAGAGGAAAATGCCTCATCATTGTCACCATATTTATATTTTTTGCTTAGCTTTAGGGTGTGAATTTCTTTTTGGGAGTTCAAACCATGTCAACATCTAGTTTTGAATAGGTATTTTATTATGTCAATTGAAATAATTTTTTGGGTATGAAAAAGGATATCAGAACTATTAGGTTTGGAATATGGTCATGGGAATATAAAAATTTCTAAATATTCCTAGGGTGCAAAGAAACCATTTAGTGCTATGGGAACTAACATCTTCTCTTCAATATTCATACCGACAAAAAATAATTTATCTCTTGGATATGTATCATACCGTATCTCACCACTATGCTTATGACGTCACTCATGCATGTATTGGTGAGGTTGTTCAACCTCCTGCAGCATGCCGAGCCTGTTTAGACTATATAGATGTTTTTTGTGGTCCTTTTCAGCCTCTTTGAGGATGCTACTATGTATGGAAGTGTGCCGCAATATGATGGACATGATAGAGTGTTGGTTAAGGATGCTTATTCACATTTGAAAGGAGCTTCTATTTGGTTGATGTATGACTATCCTAAAAGAATACCATTTATTGCAGCAATGAGATTGAAAGTTCATCCTCATTTCTAGATTGTTTTGATTAATACCTTGAGGTATCTATTTGGATCTTGTTGGCATCCTGCTAGGGAAGGCCATGTTCTTTACTGATCCTGTTATGTTAAACTGCGACCACCTTTGAGGTTGAAAATATTGATCCATGACCTTGTGGGATTCCTTGGACTAAGCTGTAACCTTGTGGGCTGCCTTAGACTGAGTGGCGGCCTTTGCTAGGACATAACCATGATATATGTGGGTTTTTTGGACAAAACCATGACCTTTGTGGCCTATTTGGACAGATCTGTGACCTATGTGAGGTGTTTGGACTAAGACGTGACCTTTTTTGGGCTGCTAAGCTGGGTTGTGACCTTTGCTGAGTCTACTAGACTGAACCATGACTGTTCGTTAGACTGCCTTGACTGGATTTGTGGTCTGCTGACTATTCTAGGGTCTTTTTGGTGAGTGTGTTGTTTTTGGTTCCTACCATAACCTTTACTAGGGTTGTTGTGGTTCTTGTTCATCTTGTTGCTGTATGTTGAGCTTGTTTAGACTTTATAGAGGTTTCTTCTGCTCCTTTTCAGCCTCCTTGAGGCTGCTACTGCTTTTTGTATGTATTTGTAGACGGTATTTGTCTCACTCTTCCTTACATATACCTATTTGATTGTATTTGTATATTGTATTTATCTCACATGGAAAGAAGAACATGGAAGTTTGGGTATTGGAGCCATGGTATGGGCATTGGAACACCAAGTGGTCCAAATGACCCATTCTATGGTCATTTGTGGGTAGAATGTTTATTTGTGGCTTGATAAGGCCATGGAAACCTTGGACATGAGATGAGTCCACTTGCACTTGTACTTGATAAAGAAACCACATATATGGTGACATGGCTCATGTTAGATCAATATGATAATGATCATTGAAGCATGGATCTTGGAACCATGTACTTGCACACATGTTAATGTAGTCAGCTCAATAAATTTATGAAAAAAATGTGTATCACTAGAAGAAAATTTAGACAGATCCATGACCTGTGTGAGCTGACTGTTAGTGGGATATTTGGATAGAGCTGTGACCCGTGTGAGATGTTTGGACTAAGTTGTGAAATTTTTTGGGCTGCTAAGCTGGGTTGTGACCCTTGCTGAGTCTACTAGACTGAGCCATGACTATTCCTTGGGATTCCTTGACTGGATCTGTGGCTTGCTGACTATTCTAAAGTCTTTTATGTGAGTGTGTTGTTGTTGGTGTGCCCTACCATGACCTTTACTAGGTATTTTGTGGTTCTTGTTCATCCTGTTGCAGTATGCCGAGCCTGTTTATACTTTATAGATGTTTCTTATGCTCCTTTTTAGCCTCTTTGAGGCTGCTACTATGTATGGAAGTGTGTCGTAGTATGATGGATGCGCTAGAATGTGGGTTAAGGATTCCTTTGCACATTTGAAAGGAGCTTCTATTTTCTTGATGTATGGCTGTCCTAAAAGATTGTCATTTACTGCATCAATGTGATTGAAAGTTCATCCTTATTTCTAGATTGTTTTGATTAATACATTGAGGTCTGTATTTGTCTCACTCTACCCTACAACTACCTACCTATCTCTCTCTCATGTATGTCCATTGTGTCGTTAGTGACTTGTCTCATAAGAGACAAAGTGTGATTGTAATATATATATGAGTATAGAAAGGAAGGTCTAAACCACATTGTTTTATTCTTTTTGTCCATTTATCATTTTATTGCACGTGCTTGACTAATTCTGTTGTACATATATGGGACTCTGCATCCAATAGACATGTATTGTTACTAATATTTCATCTCATTTCATTTCCATTTATCTAGTGGATAAGAGTACTTAGAGTTAATGCCCATTCTTCTTGATGTGAAATGTGAAATCTACTAGTTCAAGTTTTGGTCCTTTGAAGTTATGTAACCTGCATGTATCATGTATCGTTCTTTTAAGTATAGAAACATTGCTAGATGTTTTAAATGGATTTCACTAATACCTCGTTTTATGGACTAGAAACATAATTCTGATTTATTTATTTGTGGTTTTGTTTTTTTATCTCAATGTGCTAAATCGTGCATTTGGAATATGTGCAATCTTTTCTTTAAAATAATTTTAGTGCAAGCCTAGGAAAGTGGTGATTTAGTAGTAGTACCCTCTATTTTCCATGTTGTCTGGATTTATAATTTTAGTGCAAGCCTTGGAAAGTGGTGACTTAGTAGTAGTACCCTCTATTTTCCATGTTGTATGGATTTCTTTTCAGCATATTTTTGTTTCCTTGCTTTGAATTGTTTATTGAATTTAAGGTTTGAAGGAATCATATATGCCTTTCACAGTTAGCTATATTAAATGCTTCAGTAAGAAGATTCTCTACCTTATTTTCTATAAATTGCAGCTTAAATTCTACAAATACATTTATTTACTATAGCTTCATCTATTCTACTTGGCAATAATTAGATGTAGACTGACTGAAATCTTTATCTAGAGTGCACGTTTTCATATCTTGTTTCTTATTCATTGGTATTTTTGGGATTATTATTAATCCTCCCTTTGACCACATAAGTCTAACAAGGCCTTCATCACTCCACTAGTGCATGGGGGACACACCTAGGGGACATTTTCCACTTACTGCACCTAATTGCATGAGTTTAGGTGGCCCAGGGATCAATCCCTATAATTTAGGAACCCACTATGAGTGCCACCAATAATCTCCTTCAGCTGACCTTGGTAGGTAATCAATTATGTTCAATTATGCTCAAGTTACCATTAGTTAGATCACAATCAGTTAGCCTAGCACTAGTTTGCATGATTGAAGGGAGTGTGGGCACCTTTGTTCACCTATCCTCATCAATTAACTAATTGTAGACTAAGTTATTTATCCGAAGTTGCATTAGTGAGCTCTAGTGGTGATTTTCCCACACTGAGTTAGCTCTAGAGTCAGTATAGGTTGGTAGATTCGAATCCTATCTTAGGCATTCAGATACTCCTATATGTATAACCATTGTATTACATATTAATTACTGATTCATGAATGTAATCATATTATTCCAATTTTGTCTCTATGTGAGTATAATTTTTCCATGAGTAATTGATCAGTGTATGCTAAATTATTCTCTCTCTTCAACAACCTTCTCTTCTCATTTGAATTCATACAGGTTGATGATCATATGCTTCATAGAATTTAACATGTATAATTAAGGCTCTTTTACACAACATAAGAAATTGTAAATGTGGATAACCCTTTTATAATATTTACCTAATCAAAATTCACAGAGAGTTTCTTATGATAGCTTCTAGGCACTAAAAGAAAAATTGCCATACTTAAACAAGTCTTGGTTTCCTCTTTTGGAACTCTTCTCAAAATAAATCAATTATCAAGTCCTAGAATCTAAACTCCACAATTGTATCCTTTTCAATGTAATTAAAAACATGATCCTTACATTTTCTTAGAATGCATGCTTCTTCATTTTTTAATAGATTTACCTTTATTTAATGATTTAAACCTTTAAAAGTTACACTAGCTATAATAGTTTGAGTCTCTACCCAGGTTTTTTTTTGAGCTGGATGTCGGGAGATTACTACATTAGTGTCCTTAGCATAACCAAACCTAAGATCGATGGTGTCCTTTATATAACTAAACAATAGGATATATAATTACAAATGGGTCTATATAATGAGTCTAACTCGCACTGCTAGGATTTACATGGCGCTTCTCTCTCTCTCTCTCTCTCTCTCTCTCTCAGAATTTGTTTTCCTGTTTTTCTTTGGAAAAATACATAATTTTCACTTTGTTTTGTTTTGTAAAAACACATGTAATTTTCAGTTAACTGTTGCTATATAATAGAAGAAAATAACTAACTCTATCTCTATTTTCTGAATTATATATTATTATTGGTCGAGTTCATTGTTGAGCGTTCATTTCTTCTATTCTAAATATAAATTTTCTAACAATCTTTATTTTGTTTCTTGCAAGTGATCTAATGCTACAACAAATTGGAAAAAGTTTGGGGTTGTTTAATCAGTTTACCTATTCTAGTTTATGTATCGTTTCCTACTTAATCTTGTTCTCCCTTTTTTTTTGAATGCAAAAGGCCCCTAAGGTCTGAGTGTTTGAGCCAATGGATTTGATACCATTATGTAGTTATCCTCCTTTAGGAGGAAGCACTAACTCGATCAATTTAGTTTATGTATCTTTTCCTACTTAATATTGTTCTCCCTTTTCTTTGAATGCGAAAGGCCCCTAAGGTCTACGTGTTTGAGCCAATGGATTTGATACCATTATGTAGTTATCCTCCTTTAGGAGGAAGCACTAACTCGATCAATTTTATGAGATTAAATTTTTGATGTAAGCTGGCTCAATTAGATCCTCTATTCTAATAAAATAGAAGTTTTTGCATAATACTTTGTTTCACAAATTTCTATTGCACTACTTAGGAATTAATACACAATGATAATATAAACATGCACGTACTTTAGAATTTCTCATAGTTCCAACTATTTTAAAATATTGCAGCATAATCATAGGATATAATAAAGCTATAAAAAACATGTTTAAATTTCATTCGAAATTTCAATGTCTAATTTATGCTTGTAGAATACCTGGATTTCATAGATTGTAGATAGATCCCTTTATCTCTTGTATCCTTCTCTTGTAGCTCCCTTTTTACCAAGCCTTAGTGACCAAACTGATAAACCATCCTACCGACCATCTCTTATCGAGATGGCTCTAGGAATCCAACGTGTTTCCTAGCCTCTAAGCCCACAAATCAATAATCCTGAGAGGATCTTTCCTTGGTACAATTTTCCATAGTTTCCATTTCCATAGACCAATAGTGCAGTTTTACAAAACCGATTTCTTTTGAGTTAAACCCCTCCTCAATATTTGATTTTGCCACCTCCTCAAAGCTTGAATTTATCCCCCTCCTCGATATTCCTCCTTTTCAAAATAATACCAAGTCTAATTCTCCAAAAGAAAACCAACCCCCATATTATATGTGAGACCTTTCCTAAATACCATTTTCCTCCTTCAAACTTCATTCTTACTCCACCGCCTTCTTGGAGCGATCTCAACGTTCAATTCAGAACCTCATCAACGCTAAGCATTAACTACTATCAAATCCATGAGCTAAAAAAAACTACAAGGCTGATCACCAAACCAGAGACTCAGGCATCAACACCAAGAACTAGACCAGAATCCACCTCTGCAGCTGCAACGAACCAGGGATGTATACAGATGAAACTTCTTGAATGAAACCCTAGCTATCAATCCAAGAAGGGAGAAGCTACTGAAGAAAAATCCAACAATCCAATGAGAAACAAATGAAGACCAGCCTCCAATATAGAAAAACTCCACGCAAGCACTAGTGCCTGCAAACCAAAACACGAGCCTCTAGAGCAGCAAGGACATCTCGTGGAGAACCAGAAGGGTCATACATAAGACTCCAATTGAATCTCACTCGTTGAATTCTCCAACCAGACACCACTCTCACCAGCAAGGAAAGGAAACACACAGACAATCCACTCGCAAAACTATCCAGTAAGGGAACCAGAAAGTTTAGAATAGATCAATTAAATTTGAAAATTTTCTTGGAGCTAAAAAAAATGCAATGGAGCTTCCGCTCTTACTCCACCGCCTTCACCCTCAAAGTTTTTTTGTAAATATAAATCATAAATACAACACACTAACCAAAGATAAAATAATGATTAAATATATTTGTCAGGTTTCTTGTTTCTCTCGAGTAGTAAAATAATTCAATTCTAATTAAGTTTGTCCATTTGAATTGATTTCATATCGTTTACTTCATTGAAGAGTAAGCATGATTTGTCTTATTTAAACTTACGATATGAGTTAAATAATATAGAATTTATTCCATTGCTTGATCTTTAAATGTTTTAGGATAAGATAATAAACACAAGCTTGACTTTACATATGAAGGATGCTCATGTCTTTATTATTCAATCAAAACCTAGATTTGACAATGATGTTTTGATTTACAATAAATTTAAATAATCGTATTATAGAATATAATAATATCAATTCCAACAATCACTTTTTAATTGTTTAAATAATAATAATACTAGTCCCTTTAATCATATACGACAATCCAAATAAATAAATAATTTATTTATTTAACAAACAATGAAACTATGCTTATCTGACAATACTTATAACAACAACAACAACAACAACATTAATAATAATTTTAAAAGAAGCACAACTATAATTGTTATAAATATAACATCGACCATTCTTAAATAAAACAACTTCGACTTGTTCTAATAGAATGATAAGGATGTTGAATAGAACAATGTCTTTGGTATAAACCTAATAGTAACTATGTAAATTACAATAACTATCTCATGTCAATTCCTTCTTGACAACAATAATCAATTTCACATGCATCACTTATATGTAACTAATAACTAAACTAATTGACATGTCCATTCATATCTACATGATTGAACATTCATCATTCGAACTTGATAAATGCATGACTGACTCTTATCCAAAATAACATTACAATCATTTAGCATGTTAGCTATTTATCACATCAATACTATCATACATGTAGAAGGTGTGCATATGTGGCCAGCGTATACATAGATCATATACACACTATAAGAAAACATCATATCGCCTATGCATATATACTAATTGATGAAATAATAATCATTCATGTAGACAAAACAATCATACATAAAAGACATGGTGATCACACATACATCTAACCAAATCAACATACATCCAACATAATCATTTCAACATCATCAATCATTAATAATTAACCAATCAAGTTATAACATCATTACACTTTGGATTCACAATATCTAATCAATCAATTATCCTTAAGGGAAATGTACTTACTACTTGTTGGTTGTGGAGCCTGATCTTCCAGATCCAGAGATATTATTCAATTGTGATTGTACCCCAGGTGTACTGTACAGTCATTCCCCCTGCTTTAGGGTTCAGGGGTGGAGCCCTCGAGAAATGTTTTTGAGATGTTTGTTGGCCAACAATTTTGCGGACCCATGGTATTGGGTTAACCGTAGTATTTTCCCCTACAAAAAATGCATTGTAACACGGATGTGTATGGAATTATAGCATTGTAAACATTCTCTGTGAATGTGTGAGAGAGACTGTGAGAGTGTGAAGAGGAAGTGCATCGGTTTTGTTGCAGGTTGTATCCCTTCATCTTTTAGGACTATAAAAAAAGGACTGGAAATTTCTTTGTGGACGTAGCCCATCGTTTGGGGTGAACCACGTTATATCTGTGTCTCTCTGTAATGTGTTTAATGTGTTTTGCATCTTGTTTAATGATTTAACTGTATATTTGTAGTGCTCCACTATCCTGTTTTCTAACACTACCACTAGCTTGGTGTCATAAAACCTCAACCCCCAAGCAGTACTGGCTAACATATCCTCCCATCATATCCTACTTTTGCATCCTCCCTATCCTTCCTCTTCTAGTAATTATGTGGCCAACTTCACCGAAATTGCCACATATAAAACCTAAGAGCGGTAACATAGTCTAAATAGTGGACCTAACCTCTCCTAGTAGACATCCTATCATTGTCATCACACATCTAGGGAAGCGTGACTCATCACCACCCTTCCAAGACCTCAAGTATCATAAAACATAGGGTGGGAAATACCTCCATCCAGGTCTCAACATACAGGGTCTATACCCTGTCAAAATCATGTTGTGCTACTATTGAGATTATCGGCTTGTGTCATTGTATCACCAGTTTGGTTAATAAGGTTTTCTGCATAATAAGTACTATTCCACACATCATATCAAGTACCCGACTATCACTTAGCCACTGTGTCCTATGGGTTAGTATTTCTCAAACCATACAATTATAGCAATTTTTGTCATTAAACCATCAATCGATCATCATCATCATTCTTTCGTATACAATTTAATATTTCACATGTGTTTATGACATTCAGTAAATCAGTTGACTATATCATAAAAACAGTATCCATACACCACATCATATCTTTCTTATTTTGTCTATGGAAATCAATATAAACATATAACTAACATCACTAAATAAAAAAATTGATAATCATAACACATGGTAATAACATATAATCATGTCCATCATGTCACAAATATAGTTTTCTCAATTGAACCCGGTCCAACAGATAATAAGCAATAAAATATAGCATATCCAAAGGATAAAGATGTCTAATCAAAATATGGGGCATTACAGAAATTATGCAACCCTTTTCTCGATTTCCATTCTTGGTGAAATTGAATATACTTGAGGCGAACTTGAATATACTCTTTAACATAAGACATCTGTTACTGTTAAACATTGGAAAACATGTGTCGTAACTTCAACATAACTTTGACACATCATTCCATTGTCAAAATTGAGACACCATTCTTTGTCTACACGGAAAGTCACTGAGAAATAATTTTTTGGACTAAACATCTGACTTTCACCATGACCTTGACATAGTTCCAACACCAGACCATGTCATGTGTTGTATTTAGATTAGATATAATTAAATCATGATGTCAGTTTTACGACTATCTAATGACAAGCTTCCAATGTTCATCATATCTTTTTTAATAACACATCTTTCGAATACATAGTAGAAATGAGATGATGTCTACCACTAGATGTTGGTATTTTCAGACCATCTTCAAAGTTTGGTCCTTGGAATTGTTGCATGGATGTCAGTCATCAATGAGTTATATTAATAACTAGACATTGGTATTTTGATGTCCCGTTCACTATCCAATCGTTGGAATAGTGGTAGAAATTCCAGTACCATGGAAGAGGATGTCAACCTTTTGACATGTGCTCTTAGATCAATTTTTGACTTTTGTTGACTACACTTCATACACATCATGGTTGGGTTTGTCATTGATAGGTTGTGGTACTAAATCTCATAGCTCTTTGTAATCTTAGTGTCTAACAAGCTCCATTTTTTTCTTAAAGGTACTCCCAAATACGATAAAGTTGAAAGATTTCAAAAAATTACATTTCAATATTTCATCTTTTTCATACCTGCAATATCTTTATTCAAAATATGGATTTTGTTAGGAACTAAGCTTCTAAAGTACGCATGTAGAACTTAAAATAAAAACTATGAGATTTAGTACCACAACCTATCAGCAACAAACCTAACCATGGTGTTTATGAAGTGTAGTCAACAAAAGCCAAACATTGACAACTAGAATACTGTAACAAGCAAATACACAAGAAGAACCAGTAAAAACTTTAATGATTTAGAGTTTGAAGAAATATAATATATTGATAGCTCAAAAATGTAAAAGGACCGCAGGGGTGGTAGGGGAAAAATCAAGGGGGTACATCCATAGGTAGATGTGACTTTTATTTCTTGTGTCGATTCATTTTGATCGGTAAAAATTGATGTTGGGAGTTCATATGGAGTAGACTTTCAACTTGTTTCTATAATTATTGAGAAATGGTAGGCTCCGCCCTTGTGAGAGAAACCCCATTCTGAGCCTAATTATGTCATTTTAGGTTATTTCATTGTGTTTCCTTTTCTTTGATATTGCTAAAATGACACAAATAAACTATGGTATTGAGACATTAGTTCTTTATTATTTTTTAGTCTCTTTTTTCATTATTTATGCTATAAGCTTGCATATTGCATATTGATCCTTTATTACAATAAATACATATTCCCTCATATGGGCGTTGTTTTCTTTTACTTGATTTAGTATATTTTGTTTAAGTTTTGTATGTAAAAATATGATAAGATCAAAATACAATTACATGTAAAGAGAGCCTTGGTAAGTATTCTTAAACCGATCTTCTTGTCTTACATAGAATGCGAATTCCACTAGCTCTATTTGTTTTTTTTAAGTGATTGATTTTACTAAATGTTTCTTTAATAGCGATATCTTGTTTTTTCTCATGGCTTAGGGTTCTCAACCAGTCATTCTTATTATTTGAGTAGAAGGTTCCTTACACAATATTTGTACCACACATTTATTACACGTTGTTCTATTATAATAGTGTAGAATATGAACTATTTAGAGGTTAAATTATCTTATCTCTTTGAGTTTTCCGTTTATCTTGGTTGGTCATGGTCTAGTTGAGTGTGAACACAACTTGGTTATTTTTCTCATAGATTGTGGTCATTAATGGACTAGTTGGGTTAATGTAATAATGGTAAAATATGAGTAGTCTATTTATTCTATGTTTTTGGATTTCCAGTGGGTTTTGGTCGAAATCCAATAATTTGAATGGGTAAAATCCAAATTTGGAAGTGTTCAAATTATGTTTTTGAATGTATATATAGATTCAGTACCCTCAAATACCCTCATGGCATCCAAATTATGCAATTTCCATCGCTAATATATGTGATTCTAATATTTTTTACAGATTTCCAACCGGAATCCGAACAAAACAATACTTAATATATACTCGAAAAAGGTTGAAAACATAGAATATTTAGACTACACCGAGAATTCAATGTGAACACGGGATTTTCAATGTAAATGGAGGTAGTACTAAAGAATTTATTTCCCATCTCCATATGGATTGGGGTAAATAGAGTTTTTTTGGAGTTCATTGAGCATGCCATCTTCTTGATATTACATTAAAACAATATCTCAATTATTGGAGAGTTGTTAGTGCATACAAAAAAATTCGAGGGAGTGAGTTTTGCAACTCCCTTGTTTGCCGTGGGAAAGGGAGGCTCATGTAATCAATGTTTTTATTAGTAATAAACGAGACCGGGTTGTGTTGTTGACTATTATATTGTGTAATATGTAGTTGCAGAATGTTTTAATGAATTGTGGAAATGTTCCTTTATGCATTACATGATTGATTTAGTTTAGGGTTTGTTGTTAATAAAATGTTGGCCATGAGAAAGTACCAACAATTTGTACTAGCCTGAAACTTCCATCATGCATGTACCCTTCCTTGGATGAGTGGAAGTATCAACAAGGGAGAAGGATCATTATAAGAATATGGAGTTATGGGACTTTTTTGTCTCTATTGAAGTGGTGTGGAACATTTCCGTGAATGGTTGGATGGTTTCTTTGCTTCATCATTTAGATCTAGTTTCCTGAGATGGGTGTATTTCCTCAGATACGTTTTACCCAAGTGAATATAATGAATGTTGCAGGTCCAAGTAGCATTGATTATCTCTAGAATTTTTAGAGCATATATATACATATTCATGAGGGTCTTTGGGGCATATGCAAGAGTTCCTTATTGACCTCACACAAGTAAAGTATTCAGATGCTTCTTGTATGGGCCATCTGTGACAACCATTAGTATTTTTTATAATGGGAATGAAATAAACCAGTATGGATCCATCTTAACTATGGCTATACCAAGCGCCGAGAGGGATCGAGTCTCTTGAGGTGCAAACCCTTTCTAATTTACAAAAATGTCTCATAAGTAGGGCCTACTTCGGAGGGAAATAACCACCTTTATTAAGTAATTTCAAAGTAGGGTAAATATCAACAAAAAAATGAGATCAGTAACATTAATAATCATATAATCAAAGTTTTATAAAAAAATACTTTACTTGTCTTTCTTTAAAACTAATGATTAATATTAAGAGTAGTTAATGAGTAAAATAACCCATATAAAATTCTAAAATCTAGATTTCCAGAATAAATTGGAATTTGAAAAACATTACCATAAAATGAAGATTTTAAACATATATCCAAATGTTTTTGAGAAATGACTTGTTTTTCTCTATAACTAACAATGAAAATTAACATGTTAGGTTAACCTTGTTTTTTGGGCACATGGTTTTAGTGGCCTGTGGTTTCTTGCTAGTTGTATTTTCATGTAAAGAACCTTATAAATATGGTTATAATCCTCCACTGTAATGTGCCAAAGTGAGCACGCAATATGCTCTTGGCGGCGTTGGCCTGGTTGGCCAAGGACCAATAATAAATCTATTATCGATGGTTGGTTTTTCCCTACGGGGTTTTCCAAGGTAAATCTATTGTTGCCATTGTGATTACTATTATTTTGTAATTTATTTTCTATCACATATTTTTTCCCTATATTATGTGTGCTTAGGTTTCAAGTCAACATAATTTAAATTGAAATTTGATATATAATTACATAAATGTGTTTTACAATTTTGCTAATTTAAAATTAAATTTTATATGTTCTTGGTTTTATAATTTTTCTTTTGACTACTCAAGTCAACTGAATTTTATTACTAATATATTTTGATGTAAATCTAATTTTGGAGACAGGAGAGACACATCTCACATATTATATTATATGTGTTTTTTTTACAAATATTTATTTTTGGAGTAAAAAATGTGACATACGAGACACATCTCAGCCACATGGGGCTATAGAAAGCGCCTCTCGATGCAATTACAACCCTTGCTCTGAGGATGTTGTAGAACCCTATAACCTGATTGTGGGGATCTAGGTGGAATTTATCATATGATGATGGTTGGTATATACTATTTAAATGTGGATTGATATGTACACACATGAATGACACCTTGATCACATTCGAACAATGCCCAAAAGTTCTTATTTATAACCCATTCTTCTTTAAGTTATGGAAACATAAGTCAATCACGTCGCTTGATTGGAGGTGTAGGATTGTGAGAAACCATAGGTTGTGAGAAACTATTGATGGATAGGGTTTAAATTTAGTTGCAAATGAATATAGAAGGGGTTTCACCTTGAACACTTCATGGATCTAAATATATCCAACACAGTAGAAATGCTGACATGAAATTCTCCTTGGATCTATGCGTTTTTGGTTTTGGTCCATGGGTTATTTCCCTAACGTTTTCTCTTAGGGAATCTTTTGAATATTGTTCCAAACCACTGCTCATCCACATTGAATAAGAGGAAGAATATTGTGGTATATAGATACCCATGGTAGAGTGTGTTTCATTATGATGCCTGAGTTTTATTCCAATTCTATTGTGCTTGGATGCTAGTGGAATCTAGGAGCACATAAACGAAAGATTGGTTTGTTGTGATCAACTTGTGCCATTTTGTGTATTATCCAAATATGTTGGTGTGCCTATTTAATTCATGATTTTTGCGGAGAATGAATTGATGTGGAGGTGAAGTGAGATTCATGTGCATGACTTGCATTCTTATCCTCTATTATTATATGCATAGTACATGTATTTCTCTATTTGAGGGATTGTATTTTTGGGTTGTGTCCTTGTTAATGTATCATGAGGTGGAATGGAAGTCATCAAGAAGTTTATTGTTCTTACACGAGATTGTAACAAGATATTTAGACACTTAGGAGTTAGTTAAGGTCAACTTCTTTTAAAGTGTCATTAGGTAAAGTATGTTTCTTTAGTATGCATTAGTATGTATTTTTACTTATGTAATATAACGATCACGATATGTTCCAAACGTAGAGTGATCTAACGTGTCATATTCACCTCAATCTTAATGATATTGATCTGTGGCTTAGCACCCGACTGGTCCATGAACTCTTTTTAAAGAGCATGGAGGGTTAGTTGCTTGATGATTCTTTCTAAGCGAATAATATATAAAATATTTTTCCTTTTGCATTCATATATTGCCTCAAGTAGCCATTTAACTTAGGTAATATACTGTTTCCATGTCAAAGGGTTTTAACAGTGTAAACCATTGGTGGTTTGATCTATGATTGGTGGTTTTAACAATGTAAATGAATATATGAATGACTTGATATAACAAAATCGAGGATTTATGAATCAACCTTGTGTGGTGCGATCCCAACATTATTTTTCCATTAATTTATTTTATAAAATTGAATGAGTCTTGGTGTAGCATGCACGTAAAAATTTAGAGTACCAAGAATTCATGGCGAGATGGATTTAGTAGGTTGATGTCACTAGTTGCGAGGGGTGTGGTAGACCCACACTTGGTGGAAGACCAAAGGGTGTGGTAAGCCCACACTTTGTGGCAGCCCAAGGGGTGCGGTAGACCCACACTTGGTGGTATACCAAGTGCATATTGCTTTTCCAGTTTTAGCTATTGATAGATCTATTTCATCCTGAGATGATTTTTCTTGAGTGTAATTATTAGGATTGAGCACCCTAGTGGTTGCACTATCTTATTGATGGAATGGCTTGGTTTGGTAGTTGCAGATAGAGTTCATGACCGGTAGTTTTTGAGTAGCAAGTTATCAGTTATGAGCACATCTAGATAGTGGTAGTCATACAATTAAGTTAAGGATGTGACTCATGAGAAGTACTAGAGGTGGTAATTGCACCAGCAGAGTATTTCATTTGAGATGAGATAGTGTAAGAGTTTTTGGATGTGATAGGATTAAGAATTCAAGGAGTTGTGAGGATGTGATACTATTTTTCATATGCTATTTGTGGGAAGCTTGAGCATGAGGGATCACTACCACATGATATCATATGAGGCAATAAAGGATTATGGTTATGAGTTGTGATGAGGAAATATGTGGTGTACATGTCTTGACAATTAGTTGGTTAGGTTAAACCTTGTAAATAACTTTGATTGCTATTAGACTTAGTGGTTTCCTAAGATAGTATCTAAGGCATTCCGATAAGGTAGGTTTATGTCCATAAGGATATTCATGGTACATGTTGCTATCATGAGGATGTTGTGATGGGAAATTGCATTGATTTGACAAGTTTGTGACAGATTTGAGGAGGTTGCACTAGTTTAAGGTGGTAGTGGAATAGTTTGACAAGGTTGCTGCAAGGTGTGGAGGTTGCACAAAAGTGATAACATAGTGGAGAGATGAGGCGTTGGTTAGGTATATGCATATGTGATTACATATTGTACCTAACTTCCTTGGTTGACTCAAGGGTGAGTCAATGAATAGTAGTGGGGGGTTGTTGGGTTTCAGTTGCATTAAATGAAACCTAGTTATTTCACTCATATATAAAGGTCATTAATGGACTATTACCTAACAATTTAAAAGCTTGCTTATGGAGAATGTCCCCTTGCACTTGGAGGTCTTTAACTAAAATGTTCTCATCGATTCCTATCTTGAATGAGCCATGAGACCTGTAGTTTATACAATTGCTTCCAAATTCTTCTCTTCTTTAACCAATTTATATCCAAATAGAGTCACTATGCCAACTATAGAAGGGGAGTTGTGCAAAGGGCCCTCTTTGGGCATGCACATTTTTTTTCTAAACCAACAATCTTGGATACCATCAAATTCCACTTTTCCTTTGTTGTTTTGTTTCATGCTTCTTGTGATTGCATGATATCTCGCCATTCTTTCTCCATATACCTCAAGGTTTGAACTTTCTCCTCAATTTGAATCACATGTTTATCCCTCTCCTATGTGTCCACCACTAAGATTTTCTCCCACATCCATGCAAATTCCTCCACTATAAGGTTAGGATTTTAGCACCTTGTTGAGCCTCTACCAATCATTTAAAAAAAATATAATATTCCATCGAAGATATCCTAGCTTGTACATCACACACCTCCGATGGAAACAATGTGTCAAGTCTATAACTAGAGAGTGACTTAACCCATGAAACATATATATCCTTCGAAGTGAGGAACCTTTCCATCACATTTAAGAGAGAGTTTTAGGCATATGATGGAAAATAATGATTTGGAATAGAGATAGGACTGACCACAAGAGTTAAATGATATCACATGAATCCATAACCCAACACCGTTGCATCCATATATTTCCCTTCATCGTCAAAAGGGTGCATGAAATAAAGTTGGGGATGGTGGCCATAACCCATTATCTTGATAACCTTTCATGGGATTTCACATATCCACCACTAATAACAATTACCAACCTTGAAATTAATTCACTAAGAAAACCTTCTTCTAGGAGAACACCTCTATTAGCTAGGTAATATGCACTTTTTTTGAAGGTTTGTAGATCCTATAAGAAATAACTAGGCCTAGATTTTGTTGAATTATTCTTTTGAATCCAATTGAATGAGGTGAGGAGAGACTATGAATAGATTTTATGATGAGGGAAGAGTCCCTAAAAAATGTGATATGCTTAAGTCTACATGCCTTTGATCTTTGAAATCCTTGGACCATTGGTAATGCATTTGACTACTTGTTTGATGTGATCTCAAACACCCAAAAAAATCACATTCCTTAGTTCCTCCAACATCAAAATGGATCCCCACACCTACCACCATTAATCAATGTGTTCAAGGTTAACAATGCCATAATTTTACCATTCTTTAATTAATTTCTTAATTACATTATTTATTTGAAGTTTTCAATGTTTTATTTTTTAGGAACAACATCACAAAAAACCCTTCAAGTATTTCCCCATGATTCATGGATGGTAAATGAGGTAAATTGTCGACCTTGATTATGGAACCTAACACGATAGGGACATCGAGTGAGGTACTCGACATTGAAATAGATAGCTATCCCAGGGAATTTGACCCCTTGACCTCCTAATTGCAACTCACAACACTCAAACACTAAAGCTAACCCATTGAGCTTTGAAGTGTTCAACATTAATAACACGGTAATTGTACTCAACACATTTGCAGATATAGGTTGATAATTTTTAATTTTTTTCCCAAGTAATTATCCCAAGGAAAACCATGAAGAACATCTCCTCGTTTCAAATTTCAAGGACGGTACCTAGGATAAACCCTAGATTCTTCAAGGCACAAGGATATTTCAACAACAAGACTCGGAGACGTTGCAACAATATACTCATTATGATCTCAAAATGTCTCTTACGGGGATAGAACCTAGTTAGGAAGGATAATAATCCATCCCACAACCACTTAGGCTACACCCAATTGACATACACTTGATAATTATATTCTTTACTGACCAAGCAATTGAAACTACTGTTCCATAAAAAAATAGTTATAATTGTATCCTTATTCACAATCATTACATCAGGAGTAGATGGTTTCTCTAGATTTCAATGTCGAGAGATGTTGCCACATAAGTAACACCAAAAAGGAATTAAGTACAGTGATTTCACAACATATGCTAGATCAAATTGAAATTTTACATCAAAGTTGAAAAACAAACAAACTAAAACTAACATAGATCCATCTCAAAATTGGTTCAAAAAATTTACACTCCAGAAATTGTTATCTATGTCAATTATTGAGAAATTCAATAAAACTAATAAAAAACATATTATATTATTTTTGAATAATGATGAAACTTCTCATACATTAATGTCATGTTTAATACATCAAACATGGATGAAACTCATTAAATTTGATGCCCCTACAACATTTTCAAAATCCAGGCTTTATATTAGAAAATCCCCATAATTCTTTCACAAAAGACAAAAAGTTGCAACTTTTGTGCCATGTTGGTTGATTACTTTTCAAGATTTTTTTCAACAACTTCCCCTTGGAACTCATATGTTTATGATGCTCAAGGATTGTACCTACATTGACAAAAAGTTGCAACTTTTGTGTCATGTTGGTTGATTACTTTTCAAGTTTATTTGATAGAAAATTCCCACTAGAACTCATATGTTTATGATGCTAAAGCATTGCACCTACATTGTAGTCAGCGGCTAGAACCTTTCCTTTTTACCTTCTAGGGAATTTCCCACTATGTATGATACTAGTCAATTTCACAAGAAATGCACACAACTTTAACTTTCTCATAAACATAAAATGTTAGCGATCATTGTCGTGTGAATTTCCCATCCTATACCATTCATGGTAATATTTTAAGACCAACATCCATTTATATGTAGTAGATGTTCTATTAGAATGCTTGAGATTTGATCCACCCATGTCATGGCCATTCTTTGGTGTTGTTAGGGTTTGGGGTGGAAATTTTGGAAGGGTCATAGCACATTGAACATTTATTAACAGCATAGATGATAATATATAAAATAAAACACCCAAAAATCCTTTATCGAATGGTTTAGTCCAATTTCAATATGAGTACCCTATCAAAATATATCTACTTTGTAATCCATATAGTTGTCACGGGGAAATCGTAAAACAATTTATTTTAAATCAATGATATTTTTTACTTTTTGAACTTTGATTTGGATGATTTTTTTATTTTTATTTTTAAATTGGGTGTTTCTTCAAGAGAAAATAAATTTGCAAGTGGGTTCATCATATTTTGCACATAAACATACAAGAATTCATCTAGGTGTTGTGGCCTTCTTTATCCCTTTGAAAACCCGCAAGATATAAAACAAATCTTCCTTTTTGACCAATAAATAACTTTGATATCAATTGCGATTTACTTTAGATATGAAAATGCTATCACACAAGATATCCAATAAGATATAAAATCATCTTTATTTAATTATTTCAAAATACCCCTATGGTAGGACAACAACTTACAATAATCCTTTTATGGAAGGAATCCACTCCTATTCACTTGTGTATTAAGGTAGGATGACCTCTCCACGAGCTAAGCTCCATATAGAATATACTCCAATATATATCCCTATGAGGAGGACTCCATCCTTATTTATAACTAAATAGAGAGTGCTAATCATACGTACCTACTAATTACTTAGTGGACATTCATGAGGTGACATTATATTTATTCCAAAACTAACTCCCTAGTGGGCCTTATTTAATAATAACAAGGGTGGTGGGCCTAGTTCAATTTACATTCAATTGCCACCTTAACGATATTACTACCTGCTCTAGTGGGCCCCTCAAACCCCCATTACACCCCTAGGGATGATCCCAACAAATTAACTAAAAATTTAGAATTGTATTCTTATTCACATTCATTGCATCGATAGTAGCAAGTTATTCTATATTCTAGTGTAAGGGGATGTTGTCACATAAGTAACAATAAAAACATTAATTAAAATTATATGACAACATATGTTACCTCAATTTTAAATTTACATCAAAATATATATATTGAGACAAGAATACATGAAGATGAACCTACTTGCCATTCATTTACTAGATTTATAGTGAATCTATCACTATTGCTTAACCAATCGTATGTTTTTCAAATTATGAAAACATGTTGAAAAAACAATAAAATTGAGGAAATGCACAATTTTTTTTTAATAACAATAACCCATTTTTTAAATTCATGACTAAGTTAGACACCAATGAAACACATTCAAAAATATTTTACTAAAATGACACAATATTAGCACGAATGTAGCATTCCAAATCACAAACCCAATTTAGATTTGGTCATGGAAAGCTTTTTTATGTGGGTGATTCATAGTCACATTACAGGAGTGCAATGTGTGCATCCTCTTCATTATTGGAGTGCAATGTGTGCATCCTCTTCATTATTTTTTAGAACTTTGTTAGCTTCTAGACATACTACATTCATAGCTTAGACACACTACATTCCTAACTTCTAAACATGCTACGTTCCTATATTAATTTAAAATTCTAAATAAGGGGACAGAGGGATATGCTTATGATATGGGTGTCTAAATAACCTGCCTTATGAGGAGTAAAACTAATATCTCTCAACTCTTAATAGATTCCATGATGATAAAAACCATACATATAATAAATTTAACCATAACATAATATAACTCATTGGACAAAGCAATCACCATTGGCTTCTCTCATTATGCCCAACTATATTTACTGGAACCTACCTCTGTTGAATTAATGTATATAACGCCTCTTCATTCATTCCATCTAAATTAGGTATTAACACTCCTATTCTGTATTGATAAGGTCATGATCCAGGTAGGAACGATTGTAGAATATGAGTCCCTTACCCTTTTATTTATACCACTGCACACCTAGAACCATGGGATGGATTAGAGGAATAAACTGAAAAAGAAGGCTTTCAGTTGAGTTAAAACAAAACAATGTTTATATTAAACCAAATATCAATAGTCATAAAATAAAAGAATTGTGATGAAATATCAATACCTATACTCAAATTAAATAATTGTGATGAAACATCAATTGCAATTGCACATTAAGACACATATTGGTTGGCTATATGGAGTCAATAACAACCATTTAATTGTTGTATTGATAATAAATAAGAAAATACAAAGCTCTCACCTGAATATCCAAAAGCAATGGAACCTTTGAGTATAAATAGAATTACAATGTCAAACTGGTCAACTATGACCTCTTAAACAAGTGCTACTTTTTTTTCAATAATGAAAAAACAACTTTATATTAGTTTGAAGTTGTATCAGAATTACAAAATTTTCAGAGATCAGAGGAAAGATCTTCAAATCCGCTTACATGACTGGAAAAAACTAGCAAATTAGTATTCCCAATAATCATCGCCAATAGGCCACATATTGTTCCTTTTCCAAAAATACATACACATAAAATAACTATCTTCGCGGAATCAGACTTTCATCTTTAGTCTTTTAAAAAACAAAAACCTAACTGGCGAAAAGATTAATTGAACAAGTCCAATTGTCCAGTTTGAATGCACCTACCTGCATACAAATGGGAGAAAATTAGTCTGCCATCCATCACACCTAGCTCCCATTTAGATAGGGAATCAACTTCGACCTTCATTTCTTGGTATATATGTGTTACACATAAATCTCGTCACCATCATGTTTTGAGGCCTAAAACATCAGAAGTTTCCCTCAATTATTTTCCATATTTGAGTCCACGAACGCCTTTTCCTTTTATGCAAAAAGCGTTACCCTATTCAGTAATGCCTATTGTCTCTTGAAAATAAGCGGTGCCACTGCCTATGCCCCTTGATCAAAGAGCGGTTCCACCTTGGTAATGCTCTATCTACATAGAGGAAAAGCAGCGCTAGAGTTTAAAATAGAAAATGAGAAGATTCGCAAAGATTCTCGAAGGAAGACTTCGTGACACCCTCATCCCTATTCCTGTGGAACACCTGGACTCGAGATCCCCCTTAGTAGGATCTCCCTTTCACCTCATCCACCATTTTCTCAACCATGCCTATCCTCCCAAGGCCTATAAAACCTAGCTCATCCCCCATGGTTGAGAGAGAGAAAAGTTATGTTGCTGCATTGAGGTTCTGATCAAATCTAGGGTGAGCATAGAAGGATCAAGTTGGAGCATAGAAGGATCAAGTTGGTTCCTTTCCCATAAAATGTATTATGTTGCAATCATTCATTTTATTATTGGATTCCTTAGTCACTAATATAGAACTGTAGACCATGTTTTGGTACCTTTGATCTTGCTTGTTTGTTTGATGTGTTTGTGCAGATACATCTATGGAGATTCATTACCATAGGAGACAACTACATCACACTACGGAATAGCCAAAGGACTCATTTCAGATATCTACAAGATCTAGGGCAAGTCTTCCATCCTTATTACCACCCATTTGTTCTAGATAAGAACCATTCTGGCCTAGAGAAACAACTCTTGTCAGCAAGAGGTGTGATATTTCTAATAACAAATCTGGCGACCATACTGGGGATAAAGTTCAACAATATGATCTTTCTTGGTTTTCAAACTCTTGTCTATAATCCAAAAAATCAAACCTTTTAGTGATTATATCTACTAGATTTTCTAATGAGATTTCGGTTCAGTATAACCAGATTCATTCATATCCGAGACTCTTATGCTTTTTGTACTTAATTTTCCTGTTAGTTTCATGATTTGATGCCGGTTTTTCAGCACTTAATTTTTTCCTTTTCGCCACTTTTTTGTTTTGACATCCACATGAGTCATCGCACATTCAGAGAGGAAATTAAGCGGTGCCACAATGCTTGCTCAGTATACATTAAGCGGTGCCACTACTCTGTCATAGTAGACAAAAGGCGATGCCCAATCGGTAACGCTTTATCACCAACCTTATACAAGCAGTGCCAGGTAGGGTTTTGACACCCCTATGATTTCAAAGCTTATTTAGGGTTGCTTTCTGTTCTGTGTGTTTTTGGGCTTCACTTTTGAGATCTAGACTGTTAAATTCAAAGTCTGAAAGCGATAAAGGCCTACTTTGCTTCGGTTCAAAGAGCTAGGTTGCATCCATCTATTTAGCTGCTTATATGCTTGGTTTTGGTTTTCAAAAGGAGTGCTAGGAAGTCAGTATAGTTAGATCTCTTTTTATTGTATGATCAAACTGAAAAGGAAGCTTTGCTTTTTGGTTTTTACTTTTGTTCTTCGTTAGTCTATGAAAGACTGCTTTTTGCTTTTGATTCAAAGATTTTTTTTTGAGATTCAATCATAGTTGTATCAAAAGATGAATCATCGGAGCCCAGATTAGCTTCACAAGCTTTCAGACATCCATGTTCTTCTTTTTCTTTTGTGCGCTCTTATCTCATCAAAAAAATATATCATAGTTATAAGTTATATCTTTTCATTTTTCGAAGAATGTTAAAAAATGCTTAGTGTGCCATTTAGTGCTAGTGACTTTCTTTTTGGGAAAAAAGAGATCTTTATTTCTTTCTTACTTTCAAGATCAATTTAGATGTTTTGTTGCCTATTTTCATTCTTGAAAAGATAAGTTCAATCTGGCTGTTTGGGAATTTTTTTGTTTTGAAACAGAATTAAAACACTCTCTCCTTCCTGTAAGTAGGGCATGCTTTGAACGGTAAAGTGAAAAAATTGCATATCATGCTGCATGGTTTTACTTTTCTGTCCACACTCCATGCATTCACCTAATCGTTCAAGATAAAATTTACGGTAGCTATAGGTTAAATTTTTTTGGTAACTTGAGTGATAGGATATAGACGTGTTCCGATGTCTTTAAACATAGGAGCTGTCATTGAATTGCTTGCACTACATACTGGGAACTGTGTGGTTCTTCCACACACCGTTGGTATATGGAACAACCTTTCACACACCCTTGAGGTATATACAAAGGTACTTCATGTACTCGATTGTATATCGGAAGGCCCCTTTTGAACGGTTGTGCATTAGACAACACTAACACGGATTTGAGCTCCCACATACCTTGTGTATATCAGGAGACCCTTCTAGGATTCCCTAAACCATATGAGAAAAACCTTTTGGACGTCTTGTTAGCACAATACACCGAGAACAACACTCGTGGAGCTACTATGCACGTATCGTCCAGGTAATCGGGTACTCAGGCAAGGGTATGGTCCCAATCCTCCTTTCTTCACTTTACTGTTGGACCCTGCAGTATATCACGAGTTGTAAAGACTTGACAATCCTAGTGAGGAACCAGATTTAATCAGCCCCTCTTGTCACCTAAGTTTTTCGGTGACCTTTATCTAGTGTAGGAGAGGTTTTTGTGTGTTTTTATATTTTTCAAACTCTAGGTTAGGCTTTTAGTGACCAACAATCTGGTTGAGTTTCCTTTGAGACGATCCAGAAGATTTCAAGGCTTGCTACCCAACCTTCCTCCTATTACAGGAGAAATCCCAATGGAATCCATAGACCAAGGTGCCTCATCTGATTCGTGGAAGAGAATCCAACTGTGGAAGTGGCAGAAGAATTCACTACATATGATAATCCCTTGGTCGAACATCCTCCTATGGTTGATACTGCCTTTCATTTTCCAATGGAAGGTCATGTTGGTTCATCAAATTGGGTTGATCGCTTGTCTGATGATACCGAGGGGACATAATATGACCCTAATGCTCCTTTTTGGAGAACTTCTATGGGTCAAGCAATTTTTGAATTTGGGGTTACTAGACTATCCTTTGTTAATCCTCTGTTGATTAAGGAAATGTATAGGGTCCATCCAACTATGGATCCTTTACGCAATTTTTCAGGAGCACCTTGCAAACATCACTGCTTCACCTCTCCCTCATCGGGAGCCCATGTCGGCTCTTTTACCGTGTCTTTCAGAATCAACCCCTCCTAGATAACATCCACTCTCGACATCTCAAGTTACTCCTAGTTTGACATCACCGGCTCAAGGATCAATAGTTCCTAATCTAGGCCAACCCTTCAACCTTGTTACTACAGTTCAAAATCCTTAGTCTTCTTCTGGTTCTCCTGTATCTTCTACCACTAGGGGGAAACCCCCAGCTCAAGTTGCATGAGTATTTAGTGGAGACACATCCAGTAAAAGATAGACGCACACTATAGTACAATCAACAATAGTAATTCCTCCTGTGAAAAACAAAGCGGTTACTCCCCCTTCTAGTATGGGGAAACCCGTAGGGGTACAAACCATTGTTAATCAACCTTATTGGGGATACACTATTAGATTTTTATCATTCAAGATAGCATTATATTAGGATCTTTAACTGAGAGAATAACAAGCACATAAATAAAACACAAGAGACAATAGACACAAATATTTTCCTCAGGGAAACCATAAAGGAGAAAACCCGCCACTTCCTCAGAGATAGAATCAACACCAAAAGCAAAACCCCAAAATAGTAAGATGATCTCCCGATAGTAGTAGTCTCTCTCTCTCTTGTCCCAACAACTTCTTCTCTCTCAGTTATGCGCTACAACTGAGTGTGAGTGAATGTATGATAAATAGAGAGACTCACTCTCTATTTATACTAATTCCCGACTTGACAATAACTCACTAGGGCCGACTTCTCTAGGAGAGTCTAATAACCCTAGGGCCCCACAACTGCGAGGAATTTAACACTTGATCAATAAGGAGGGTTACCCACAATGACTTTACATGACTTGTTTACATTATTGAATCTCCCAATAGGAACATCGGGGCATGACATGACTCAATTAAATTACAGATACTTCCCAAAATAAACATCAGGTTACAATACATAAAATATAAAAGTGAATACATTCTAAAGTTACAAATACATCAACACTCCCTCTTAACTAGGAAGGCATTCTCTTGACACAATTTATCAGCACAGGTATTCTTCTCTGTATCAACTGGATCATCATCGAGTTCTCACCATCTTCATATTCAAGTCATCTTCATTACCGAATCTGGATAATCACTGCTGGATTATCATCACTGGATCTGGATCATCATCACTGGTGCTATCTCTCGATTCTTCTCATCATACTAATTTCTACAGAGCTAGCCCTTTTTCATGCTGGTTGTAGGCCTAGCCTCCATGTAGGTATTCTTGAACGCTTATATATGACCCTAAGTCAGAATGGCTCACCCAACACTTATATCTGACCATGATAGGAACACTTCCAACAACCATGTTAGAAAGGCATGCGCAACACTCACATCTGACCATGGGAGGAACACATCCAAGAACCATGTCAAAAAGGCCCAACACTCACATCCGATCATGGGAGGAACACATCCAAGAACTATACTGGAAAGGCTCAGCACTCACATCTGACCATGGGAGGAACACATCCAAGAACCATATCGGAAAGGCTCAGCATTCACATCCGACCATGGGAGGAACACATCCAAGAACCATATTAGAAAGGCTCAGCACTTATATCTGACCATGGGAGGAACACATCCAAGAACCATGTCATAAAGGCTCAACACTTATATCTGACCATGGGAGGAGCACATCCAAGAACTGTGTCAGAAAGGATCAGAACGTGTATCCATCCATGTGGGGAACACATCCCGCATCCATGCTAGAAGGGCTCAACCCTTATATCTGATCATGTGGGAACACATCCCATAGTATCCTCAGAATGGTTCTGCACTTACATCTGATCATGTGAGAACACATCCCACATTCACATCAGAATGGCCCTGCACTTACATCTAATCATGTGGGAACACATCTCACAGTCACATCAGAATGGCCCTCAGCTCTAGACTGATAATTCTTGGTAACTGACCAGGTGCCTCCATTCAGAGAATGGCATTCAACGCTTATATCAGATCATGTGAGAACACATCTCATAGTCACCTCAGAATGGCTCAGCACTCACATTTGACCATGGAAGGAACCAATCCTCTCACCATGACAGAATTGCTCAGCACTTACATCTGACCATGGAAGGAACCAATCCTCTCACCATGTCAGAATGGCTCACAGACTCATCACTTCCCCTTAGAGGGAACCTCAATCTGGAGAACACAAAGCTTCTCCCTGAAGTACTCAAACTTCACTCTGGCCAATGGCTTAGTAAACACATCAGCTATCTGTTCATCCGTCGCAACATACTGGAGCGTCACTACTCTTCTTTGCACCATATCCCTGATATAGTGATATTTTATCTCTATATGCTTTGACTTGTCATGGAACACTGGTTTCTTCGACAACTTCACACAACTCTAGTTGTCGCAATATATACAAGCAGCATCTAACTGGAGATCAAATAAATCAGATAGTAGCTTCCTTAGCCACACTGACTCATAACTAGTTGAAAAAGCTGCGACATACTTTGCTTCAGCTGTACTCAATGCCATGCAATACTATTTCCTGCTAAACCAAGAGATCACACCTGATCCCATACTGAAGAAACACCCTGAGGTGCTCTTTCTATCGATGGCACTTCCTGCCCAATCTGAATCAACATAACCTTCTAGGTTAATCTTCTGATCATCCTTATACTTGAGCTCATAATCAATTGTACCACTCAGGTACCTCAGAATATGCTTTGTAGAAATCAAGTGAACATGTCTCGAATCTGTCAGGAACTGGCTCAAGGTGTTCACAGCATAGCAAATATCTGGTCTTGCATTCGTCAGGTACATCAGGGATCCAATAATCTGACGATACATTGTAGCATCAACCATCTCTGATGAAGCATCACTTAGAAGCTTCAGATTCGATGCCATCGGTGTGGTCATGGCCTTGCAGTCCATCATCCCGAACCTCTTCAGGATCTCTACTGCATACTTCCCTTGTCCAAGGGAAATTCCATCTGCATTCTGCCACACCTCCATGCCTAGAAAATAGTGCATCATACCCAAGTGCTTCATTTCAAACTCGACAACAATCTTCCTCTTCATATCAGCAATCAACCCATCCATACCTGTTACAAACAAATCATCTACATACAACAGGAGTATCATTGGGTTCCCATCCTTAACCTTGTAGTAAAGGTTTGAATCTGCTTTACTTTTGGTAAAGCCCAAACTGGATAGGAATCTATCAATTCTGTTGTACCATGTCCTGGGTGCCTATTTCAAACCGTATAGGGATTTCTTCAATTTTCAGACATGAGTCTCCCTGTCATGCGTCTCAAAACCGAGTGGCTGCTCCACATACACTTCCTCTTCCACTACACCATTCAAGAAAGCAGTCTTGACATCCATCTGGTGTATCTTCCATTTCATCACTGCATCTAGAGCAAGTATTGATCTGATGGAAGTGTATCTGGCTACTGGTGCAAAAGTTTCTTCATAATATATTCCTTCTTTCTGAGAGAAGCCACGAGCCACAAATCTTGCTTTATATTTTTCTATGCTGTCGTCTACAACATGCTTGATCTTGTAGATCCATTTGGAAGTTACAATCATTCTTCATGATCGATTGATACTCTTCGATCATAGCATCCTTCCATTCTTTCCTTTCTACTACTTCTTCATAGTTGGAAGGTTCTTTATTGATGAAGTCACATAATAAGGCTACATAACCGGAGCAGGACCTGGTTCTTTTCCTTTCTCTGTGATTTTCTTCTGGAGCCCCATATCTTACTACACCTTGGATAAATTCTCGTACCCAGGCAGGTTTCCTCTTGTGAGAATTATTCTCCTGAGGTGGATCTACAGGTTCTTGAGGTTCTTCTATTTCTCAATATTCCTCTTGAATTTCTTTGTTCATGGTTGTGTCATGAATTCTGAGTACTTTTGTTTCTTCAGGTTCTTCAACAGGTCTCTTTCTGGATTTGTTGTAAGCTGAGTCTTCGTCAAATGTTACGTCTCTGCTGATGTCGATCTTCTTGAATCCTAGGAAGTATATTCTGTAAGCCTTTGAGATTTCATAGTATCCCACAAATATACCCTTCTTTCCTGAAGGATCTAACTTTGTCCTCTTTTCTTTCGGAATGTGTATGTACACTGGACAACCGAATATTCTGAGATGGCTGACTTTTGGTTTCTTGCTGAAAAAGACTTCTTCAGGTGTCTTGTTCTCGAGTATTCTGTGTGGAGTACAGTTCTGTACATACACCGCTGTTCTGGCAGCTTCTTCCCATAGATGCATGGGAAGATATTGATCATAAAGCATGGCCCTTGCAACTTCCATGATCATTCTATTCTTCCTTTCTGCAACCCCATTATGTTGTGGATTATATGGAGTAGTTAACTCCCTCTTAATCCTTGAATCTTTGCATAATGCTTTGAATTCATTTGATGTGAATTCTCCACCATTATCAGATCGAAAGGTTTTGATCTTCTTTTTTGTATGGTTCTCGATCAAGGCTTTGAATTCCTTGAACTTGTTGAATACTTCATCTTTGTTCTTCAAGAAGTATATCCATGTCTTCCTAGAAAAATCATCGATAAAAGAAACATAGTATACATACCTGCTTAATGAACTGGATGGCATTGGACCGCATACATCGGAGTGGATGATTTCCAAGATTCCTTTTGCCTTGCTCTCGCTACTTGGAAATGTCTTCTTTGTGTTCTTTCCTTTTGCACATCCTTTGCAGACACCATCATGTTTTGCCTAAATTTCTGGAAGATCTTCAACATCTTTTCTTGCAAGTGGTAGTGCTCTGTAATGCACATGTGCAAGCCTTCTATGCCAAAGTTTGTTTGGTTCTACTAAGTCATGAACCAAATCTTGTTCTGTTTGGCCCTTCAACTTGTATAGACCCCCCTCTTGTTCCCCAATCACTACTACATCGTCATTAGTCTTTCCCTTTGGCCACATGAGAAATTGGCCATCTACAAATGCAACCCTCATGCCTTTTGTACCCAATGCAGATATGGAGAGGAGGTTCTTCTTTAGTCCTGGTACAAATAATACATCCTTCATCTTCATAGACTTTCCAGAGTCTACCTCATAGGAGGATTCCCCACTACCTTTTATTGGATACTGGCAGTCATCTCCAAGTTTCACCTTGTGGGGTGATTCATGTTCTGATAGTTTCACAAAGGATTCTTTGAATCCCATCATATGTTTGGAAGCCCCACTGTCTATAAGCCAATCATTGCTTCCATGTGTGATGTTTCCCATGAGATCAGAAATCAAGACATATTCTTCATCACTTGAAGAATCATCACTTTCTTGCTTGATTCTCTTTGTGGAAGGTTCATCATCTTCTACAGCATGAGCATGATGTCTTCTCTTGTTTCCCTTCTTCTTATGATATTTTTTTCTAGGACAATATTTGGCAAAGTGTCCTCTTTTATCACATGTATAGCATCTGAATTTAGATAAATCTCTTCTAGTATTATCTTTCTATTGGAAGTGCTTACCTTTGGGGTGATGAGAGTTTCTTCTACTTTTCTTGGAGTGCACTGTAATAGCTTGATGTTCACTTCCCATCTTTTCTTCTCAAGCTGCTATCTGAGCTTCTTCTTGTGAGCATTCTTCCCATAGTCTGCTAAAATTGACTAGCTTCTTTCTGGCACAGATCCCTTGAATGAAAGAGTCCCATGTCCTAGGGAGACCATTCAAGGTGGTCGTTACAATCTATGCATTCTCCACTTCTTCATCCACCGCTTCAAGTTGTTCTTTGATCTAGGAGACCCTTGTGAAGTATGACTGTATGGTCTCTGCATTCTAGATCTTCACATTCTTCAACTGGTTCCTCAAGGGCATCTTCCAGTTTATGTTCTTTCCTTCAAACAGTTTGGTTAGGGCATCAAACACAACTTTAGGTGTATTTAGGGAGGACACCTATGTTATGAGGTGATCCTTGATTGAATCAACAATAATCCTCTTAGCCATGACCAATTTATTCTTGTGTAAGGCTTTAGCCTCATCTCCCTCTGGAACTGGAACCTCTTCCGTGATGTAAGAGTCCAACTCATTTTCTTCCAGGACCAGGGAGATCCTATACTTCCAGGATCGAAAGTTATCATCTCCCTCAAGCTTTTCATCAAGCTTGGTATGATGAGACACTTAACAAAGAACCTCAAATGGAAATGCAAAAGATTTATATTTTACCAGGTTAAGATGTCGGATTTGGATATGGAGCTGAATTTTTGTAGAGCTAGTTCAGGAGCAGATTAGGGTTTGACTTTCCCAGAGTTCTGTCCAACCAAAAGATTTGAGCTTGATCTCTAAACTTTGATTTTGAGGAGGAGATAAATCCAGGCTTGGTCTCACTCAAAAATTCCACTTATGTGTAAAGCCCTAATTTTCGACAGTAGTGTCAGGTCAAAAACTGAAAATGCTCAGAATCAGATTATGCTTCGACATAAAGATTTTCCCTAGAGAGGAGAGTCAGCCCAACCTTCTTTTGCTGAAATTCTATGGAGAGAGATCCAAAAAGTAGGAATCCCTAGTTACCGCAACTGCATAATGTCTTCTTCTCAGGTTAGCTCTAATACCATGTTAGATTTTTATCATTCGAGCTAGAATTATCTTAGGATCTTTAACTGAGAGAATAACAAGCACATCAATCAAACACACGAGACAATAGACACAAATATTTTCCTCAGGGAAACCATAAAGGAGAAAACCCTACAACTTCCTTAGAGATAGAATCAACACCAAAAGCAAAACCCCAAAACAGTAAGATGATCTCCCAACAACAGTAGTCTCTCTCTCTCTTGTCCCATCAACTTCTTCTCTCTCAGTTATGTGCTACAACTGAGTGTGAGTGAATGTGTGATGAATAGAGAGACTCACTATCTATTTATACTAATTCCAACTTGACAATAACTCGCTAGGGCCAACTTCTCTAGGAGAGTTTAATAACCCTAGGGCCCCATAACTGCAGGGACTTTAACCCTTGATCAATAAGGAGGGTTACCCACAATGACTTTACATGACCTGTTTACATTATTGAATCTCCCGATAGGAACATTAGGGCATGACATGACTCAATTACATTACAGATACTTCCCGGAATAAACATCGGGTTACAATACATAAAATATACAAATGAATACATTTCGAAGTTACAAATACATCAACATACACTTACCTTGGAAATCTACCATTCATAAGTAATGTGAAATTTCAACCTACATCTACATGAATGGTATATCTCGGTATGCCTTACCCCGCAAACATGTTTACACCCTGGGGGAAACCCAATTGGTTGTATATGCGTATTCCTGGAGGGATACATATCAATACTGCTGAAGGTTATGGTGTCCCACATTTTGGAGGGACACCTGGTGGAGGACCACCTGGTGGAGGGCCACCTAGTGGACGCCCACCTGGCGTAGGCCCATTGGCGGAGGCCCACCTAGTGGAGGTCCACCATATGGAGGGCCATCACTTGGCGGACCACCCCTTGGTGGACCACCCTCTGGCAGACCACCTCCTAGAGGACAACCACCTTCTTGCAGACCACCTTCTGGGGGGCCACAACCTGGAGGACCACCTTCTGGTGGAACACCTTCTGGAGGACCACCTTTTGGAGGCCCACCTAGTGGAGGACCACCAACACCACCACCTGGAGGAAACACTCTTCCTGGGGGGCTTCCTCCATCTAGCAAATCTTTGGGAGGATCATCTGTGAATTCAAATCCCCAACAAACAGTGTATCAATCGAACTATGGTCCTACTGGTATACATATGCCATATCAGTATTACCAATATTTATAGCCTAATTGACAACTTCCCTTTTTGGAAACTTCGTACTTTCCCGATCTGCCCAAATTGATCAATGACCCCATCCAACATAACCCTTTGTGGCTTGCATAACCATCAGATATCCTGAAATTTGATGGGAAACAGGGAGAAGACCCCAAAAACCATGTTATGAATTTCCATATATGGTGTTCTTCCAACTCCTTGATTGATGATTCAGTCTGTTTGAGGCTCTTCCAGTGAACTTTGACTGGTACGGCTCTAAAGTGGTACATTGAACTTCCGCAACATTCGTTTGTGGACTTCAACTCATTGGAAAAAATTTTCTTACTCATTTCCAGTTGCCCATCCATTACGAAACTGGTATGGATCTTTTGACATCACTTCGTCAAAATAATTCCACAAATATATCTGATCGTATTCGTGAGTGGAGGAGACGACGAAGTCTTATTAAAGCTCCTATCCTAGACCAATTATTGGCTGATTGGTTCATGAAATCCTTGTTGCCTCCCATTGCTCGTGATGTGGCTATGGGTGGTGTTGTTATTGAAGAGAAGGCTATCAGTCGCGCTCTATATATGGACTTGGTTTATTCCCAATCCAAAACTTTGTATGATCTAATCCCCTAGGCTCCTTGTCCCAACACAGACCCTACCAATCCACCTGCATAAAATTGTGTTGATGGGGTTGTCGGTTCAATCCAACCCTCGTTAGCAGCTAAGCCTGTCAAGCAACATAGTACTTCTACTACTAATCCTTTTGCTCATGCAGTTTCTACTGAGGTGAACGCTATTCAAAGTACGCAGACGCCCGATAATAAGAAAAAAATAAAAGGAAAAGTTAAGAAACCCATAAACCAACAGGAGAATCCCAAGGCTACGACCTTAGAGAATGACAATAAAGGAAAGAGGAAGGCTAAGTATCCTTGCTTATTGTGTGGTGGTGACCACTTCACGAAAGAGTTCCCTCGCCATGAAGAGATTAGTAAATTTTTGAAAAGTAACCCTAGACTGGTAGTGCTTACCAAATCCTTTCCATCTCAACAACAATTGATAGATCATATGTCATCTCAAGGAACCTCTAATTATACGGAAGAAATCAGAATGATGTCCTCGAAAACTATTAGTTTGACTACTCGTAGTCAGTCATATGACAAATCTGCAGAGAATAAGGACGAAAATCCTTCACCCGAGAAAGTTCCTTCTACTAGTTCTACTCCTCTGTCTTCGTCTAATGGTTCTCTTACAATCAAGATAGCTAATCTCAACTTGATTTTGCACCCACCCAAGAGTACCCTTCGAAAGTATGTTTTTAATCCAAATGTTCGAGCAACACAATTCTACAACATTGTTGAAGATTTTGCTCAAGCACCTTGTGTCATGTCTACCTTAGAGGTACTCCAAAGTTTTCCTACACAACGCAAAAACTTGTTGATGACATTTGGGGCCTTAGAACCTGACAACACCAATTTAATTAATTTTAATGTGGAGAATTACAAGTCCATCTTACCCCACCAGCTCGTGTTTCAAATCGTGACTAGAGTAGTTGGTAGAAAGGTCCATATGACCATCTTGGACGAAGGAGATTCCACCTTAGTATTGTCTGTGACTTTTTGGAAAGCCATCAGTTCTCCCGAAATCACGAAGTCACCCACAACCTTGAAATATTTTGACGGACGAGGTTTCCAACCTCATGGTCTATTATTGGCCCCGTCGGTCGATCTTGGGGCAAGAATGTTTCCATTCAAGTGGAATTAGTCGATGCTCCATTGGATTACAATCTATTTTTGGGGAGAAACTGGTTCTATGCTATGATGGCTGTCACCTTGACAGTTTTTCAAACTCTTCAATTCCCTCACTTAGGGAATATTGTGACCATCGATCAACTCAATTTTTTTTCCACCAGATGTGACTACCACCACTGCAAATAATATCCCTAAGCTAGGTCAATCCCCTTTGCCTTATCAATTAGTTGGGTTAGGTATGTTGAAGAATTCAACCCTCATGGGAGTATTTCCCTCAACCCCTCCTAGTACGGAAGTGGCAGTTGTGAACATGATTTCCATGACCAGACACAATCCTAGAGGCAAAGAAGTTGTTGGGTCATCCTCTCTAGGCCCTTACGAAGCACTCTATGATGATGTTGAATCTGCTTCCTATGTCCATTCTGATGATATTCATCTGGTGGCTTCAGATCCTTACCACCTGCCCTATTGGCTAGAACCCTCTCTCCCTACTCTAGACTGTCTCCCACAGAATTTTTCGTCGGATGAGTCCATTATGGAGATCATGAGTATGGATGAACCTATAATGGAATATCATCATCATAGATCCTCTTTCCTTCCCAATGACAAGTTCATTAGACTTTGATCTTGTGTCTCTTATTAGTACTAATATTGTCAGCAATCCTCAAACACATGTATGGTTGCAAGGAACTAATTCCGAAGGAAACCTTTGCAACATCACTAAAAAAACCCCATTTGACATATCATTCAAGCCCAGAACTGTTGAGCATGTTCATGTAGGCCATAACTGTTCAATAGAATAAACAAAAAGTTATAGAGCTCTATTCAAAGAGTTTTGTGATGTTTTTGCCTGGACATACGAAGAAATTCTTGGTATTGATCCATCCATCGTTATACATGAGATTAAAACTTATGCTATGGCAAGGCCTTCCCGACAAAAAATACGTCAAGTCCATCCCAGGAAGGCTGTGGCTATTAAAGCCGAAGTGGAGAAACCTGTGAAAGTGGGGTTTATTTATCCTGTACCATTGACAAAATGGGTGTCTAATATTGTCCCTGTAGCTAAGAAGCAGGGAACTATTAGGGTTTGTATCGATTTTCGAGGTTTAAATAAGGCTTGTCCCAAGGACAATTTCTGTACTCCACATATCGATCAAATCATTGATAGCTATGCTGGGAGCGTCATCTTTTCTTTTATGGATGGATTTTTCGGCTACAATCAGATAGAAATTCTACCTATCGATCAGCATAAAACGACATTTATTTGTCTATGGGGAACCTTTGCATCTCAAAAGTTACCCTTTGGTTTAAAAAAAACTGGAGCTACATTCTAGCACATCATGTCCTATGATTTTCACGATATTAAGGACATCATGGAGATGTATCTGGATGATCTCCCTGCTCATTCACAACAACGGGAGGACCACCTAGGTCACCTTAGGGACATTTCCCTCAAGTGTTGTCATTATAATATTTAGCTTAATCCACACAAATGTGTATTTTGTGTTCAGAGTGGATGTATTCTTGGCTTTATGGTTTCCAAATATTCCATCCAGATAGATCCTTTGAAAATAGATGCTATTTTGGCCTTACCCACCCCGACTAATATCACTGAACTCCAAAGTTTGCAGGGGAAGGAAAACTTTCTTCGTCATTTCATTTGCAACTTCACAGAAAAAATGCATGGCTATATGCATCTCCTTAAGAAGGACATTTCATTCTTTTGGAATGACCAAGCCCAATGATCTTTTGATAATTTGAAACACGCTTTGACACATTCACCAATGTTTCACCCCCCAAATTACTCAATATAATTTTTATTGTATGTTGCTGCCTCCACTACTACTATTTGTATGGTTCTAGTGCGGGAAAATCCCAGCGGCCAAGAACATGTGATTTATTACCTAATTAAGAGTCTTCTTAACTCTGAAACCCGTTACTCGCGTGTGGAGAAGCTAGCTCTGGCTATGGTCATTACTGTGAAAAAAATTTGTCACTACATATTACTATGCACCACAACAGTTCTCGGGAATCAAAACCCCATGTATTAGATTTTGACTCATCAAGTAATAGGGGGAAAGTATTCCCGTCGGATCGTCATCTTATAGGAACTTGATCTCGAGTTTGCTAAGGCTACTTCAAAGAAGTCCTTGGTTTTCGTGGAGTTAACATGTGACCTTCCATATGATTTGATGGAAGTTGAGCCCAATGATTCATTTCTAGATGAATTTTTGTTCCTGAGCAGCACAACTGACCCATGGTATGGATATTTGATCATTTATCTCCAGACCCAAAGATTTCATCCTGACATGTCCCGCGACGATCGTCGTCACATCCGTCACCATGCAAAGTATTATCTCATTTTAAATGATACGTTGTATCGACGTGGTATTAAATCCATTCTTCAACGATGCCTTACACACAAAGAAGTTGGACAAGTTTTGACTGATTTCCACTCTGGAGCGTGTGGCGGCCATCTTTCTGGGATGGCGACAACTCATAAAATACTTCGCGCTGGGTATTTTTGGCCCTCACTCTTCAAAGTTTGTCATGAGGCAGTTAAGAATATCCCACCCTATCAACACTTTTATCCTAAAAAGCACACCCACCCTACTCCTTTACACCCCGTCATTGCTGTTGGCCCTTTCACCAAATGGGGTATTGATTTCATGCATTGTAAGCCTACCTCAATCGAGGGGCATGGTTACATAATCGTAGCCATTGATTACTTTACAAAATGGGCCGAGGCAATGCATACATATGCAAAAGATGGCAAGATTTCCACCCTCTTTTTGTTTTATCATGTGATAGCTAGGTTTGGAGTTCCGCAAGCCATAGTCACTGACCACAGATCTCATTTTCGCAATAAGATGATGGCTGAGTTGAGTGCTAAGTTGGGTTTTCTCCATGAAAACTCAACTCCGTATTATCCGCAGAATAATGGTAAAGTTGAGGCCATTAACAAAGTTTTGAAAACTATGTTGCATAGGATGGTTGGAGATCACAAATCCAACCGGAATTTGACTTTGTTTTCCGCACTATGGGGTTATAGGACTTCCGTTAAAACAACAAATGGTTTCACAACTTTTTCGTTGGTTTATGGACTAGAATTTGTCCTTCCTATCGAATGTCAAATCCCGTCACTCAAACTTGCAGTAGAACTTCTCTCGAACACTTCCGCCGAAGAAGACCAATTTTTGTATTTGACAAACCTTGATGAAAATAGAAGAGATGCTACCCTGGCTAACGACGCACAAAAAAAATGCGTTAAGGATCAAAATGACAAGTCTGTTCAACCTCGTGTCTTTAAAGAAGGTGACATGGTTCTAACTTATTATCAGAGACATGGCAAGCTAGGGACGGGGAAGTTTGAATCCATGTGGTATGGTCCCTTTATCGTCAGTAAATTTTTAGAGAAAGGGGCCTACGAGCTTGTAGACTAAGATGGGATACCTTTTGGGAAACCTCGCTATAGGTTGTACCTGAAAAGGGACTATGCTTGAAATAATTTCTATGTGGTACCTTGTATATATGTATATTGATTGAATTTTTGGTGTGTTTTTGGAATTTCAATATGGTTTTGAGTTTTGTTGTCAGTACTGTTTATACTATGTTTTGGTTATGTAGATCGGATGGTTTTTTATGGTTTTGCTGATGGTGCTTGCCGTCATACCTTGAACCTCTCTTCAGCTCATTGGGTTTTGTATTCCCCGACACATGACTTAGTCAGTTCAGGAACGATTTGTATTGGTCCAGCTACCAACAACATCGCAGAGTATCAAGCAATGATAGGTTTGTTGAATGAGGCAGCATCTTGGGACATTCATGACTTGGTAGTATTCATGGACTCACAGCTAGTGGTTTTTCATTTAAACCACGTTTATACCATTAGAAATCCTACACTCCTTCTTCTTTTCCGAAGAGTGCATCTGTTAGAAAGGTCATTTGAATCAATCAGTTATAGGCACATTCCTAGGTCTTATAACACGATTGCCGAGTCATTGGAAAACTATATTCTAGACTGGTACGTTTCTTATACATAACTTTTATAAAATAAAACATGGTTCATTGTAAAATATAATAAACAATAAAATACACATAAAAACTCATGTGAATATCATTTTCCATTTGAACACATAAACACCGTAAATATATATATATATATATATATATATATATAGATATATATTTATAAAGTGTTTTACAAAATATGGTCACGAGACACTGAATGAAGCACTCTGGATTTAAGATATACAAAAATGGTAAAAATACTGAAGCTATATAGCTTTTAGTGTATACATCATTTAGAATGTCTAGTGGTGCTCATGATAGCACATGGTAGCCATTGCTACCCTCCGTAACAGGTGATTGAATCCACCTGACACTCCATCTATGTGTCTCTAGTACCTCATAGGGAGGTCGTCAATAGAAGCATCTAGAATTTCCATAGTTAACTAGTTGAGGTTATCCTCCAACTCAGTTGACTCATCATCCCCTCTATGAACAAAGCGAGTACCCGCTTGCCTATCAATCGGGGAAGATCCCCCAGGTCGTGTATCTCCAACATCTGCATGAAAACATTAAGGTCTTGTCATCATTCATAAAAATTATAAAACAAAAAAATGCAAAAAATAATCAAAGTCTTGAGCAGTCTTCTTACCAATATCACCCCATTGGGCACTTGACTTCAGGGTTCTCCTTGAAGTCAGTGCTAGCGTACGCATAGTCCTCCACCATAAGAAGTTGGTCATCCAACCAACTGAAGAACACACTCCCATATTTGACCTTGGCCCCACCGCCACCAGTGTGAGCTATGATCTCTACCCACCGCAGCATGCGATGGTCCCATGCTCTCAACTCAGATAAAGTCACATGAGGTCTCAGAAGGGGCACCCTCTCAAAGAAGAAGGTTGCTAAGATGGTCCAATAGCCAAACTGTTTTAACTCTCCCTGCCGACACTTAGTCAGCTGATCCTTGAACACACTTAGTAGAGCCTCGACCCAGTTATACACGGTAGCCGCCATAATCTCCAAGGCATAAAACATATGGGCTCGGGAAGCTTGGTAATCCCCTTGGCTCCCTACAACCCGCTGCATGGTAAAAAGAATTGTCTGAAGAGGTAGATCCATAACCTCTGATGGGAATCTTTTTCCCAAATATCCGAGTGCCTAGAAAATAGTGGCAAGCTATCAATTCTTGTGTCGTGATGTCTCCTCCTCAAGGACCCGTCAATGAGATGTGCTCACCTCGCCTAGATAGTTCGGTAAGGAAGTATATATCCTCTACCTCCACTGTAAGAATGTGAGCACTCACCTCAAAGTATTGCTGCTAAGGATTCCACATCCTCAATATGTACTCCAAAAGTCTCACATGAGACTTCATGCTTGAGACATGGAAAAAATTTAGGAGCCCACAATCCCGGAAAGAAGCTATAGAAGCAACATCTTCCGTAGCTCTAACATCATCATCCTCATGTTGTATTTCTTTCGACACCACCATTTTGACTGAGACGACCTGCCAAAAACCGAAATTGGAGTATTAGAACACATAACCAATATTTAAAAACACTTCAAAAACATTAGTTTGGGTGGAATGTTCATCTTTTGGGCACACTTTCTGGCATCGCTTTTGTCTCTTTGAGACAGAGTGGTGCCACCACCTGCTTAGGCTTAAAAATCATGGTTCTCCATGGGAACTTCCTTTCCCGCAAAGGGGAAGAGCGTTACCCGGGATGCGATTTTTATTCATGGGTAAAAAACCCCAAAACTCCATAAAATGAGGGTGGAAGGAAAAAATTCAACCATGAAAATGTTGAGGATGGTTGTGGCTCTTACCTAGAATAGACGGATTGAAAATCAGATGGGTAATGGCCCCAGAATCATCGCCAGAAATCTGCACACAATTTCTCCAAGTAGCTCTCCAAACCTGGTGAATTGTAAAATGAAGTGTTTTTACTATTCCTTTTACTTTTATATGAGATATTTTAGGGTTTTATTATTTTATTTTAATATTTTTAATTATTTCATTAAATTGCCCTTTTCTATAGCCATGAAAAGTCAATTTTAAATATTTTGGAGAGCTAATAGTCTTTCAAAAGGTTTTTGCAGGGATGAAAATAAAAAGTATTGACTATGAGTCATCGAGCGCTAATTTCGACATTTTTGCTGTGCTCTGTAAACCACCGTACCAAAGTTTCGAGTCATTTTCGCTTCTTTTCAGGCTCGTTAAACCCACTCATTGTGAAAATAAACCCTAATGGAATCTTCTTTAAACTCTTTCCCGACTCCTTAAATGTGAAAAGATTGTTGAGTGAACTTGTCTTCTTCATACTCATAAAAGTACTTGAAGAGTTGTCTTTCCGATAGTAGTTTACCCCTTTTTTGGTTCGGATTGACTAGTTAAGAAAACAGAGTGCTCTAGCCAATCATGTCTGGAAGAGTTCTCTCGAGCATGATTTTATACTTTTTTCGAGCCTTAGAGAACAAATTGTACGAAAAAGGACCCTTTGGAGTCTTCTTCTGTTTTCGTTCAGAATCTCTAAACATGAACGATATCGAGCTAACTTTCAATGGACTCGTTAAAATAAAAAATGAGAGACCCTCTTTTGGGAAAAAACCCCTCCTTTCTCAGGTTCGTGAAATATATGAGAATGGACTTATCTCAAGATAAGCTACACCGAGTGTTTGTTACACTCGTTGGAATCGTAAAAAAGAAAAGAGGCACTCATCAATCATGATGGGGAAATTAAGGGAAGGGAACTATTTCATTTTGCAAATAAAAGGAAGTTAGTAGTCACCTTTGAACATGGCACTTGTCTGTATTTCATTCAGTCAATTGGGTATTCAGCTTGCTTCAAAGTTGATCCACTTTCATGAGTGATGTCACTCCTTGAGTCTTTCAAGAAATGCATCGTTTACCGTCACATTGTGTCTTGGTGTCTTCCTGGATTAGTCAATGCTATCAAGTCTTCGGTCGTACCGCCCGATGTTCAAAAGGAAAATTGAGAGTTTACCTCTGCAGTGAAAACAACCTTTGTGTCAGTACCTTTTGATTCAGTCCTATGCTTACATCATACTCAAAATTATAGAACTTTGTTCCAAGTTTCGTGTCGTCGATGTGGGATTCATCATGGCCCTCCTTCAACGAGATTATTCCTATTGACTTCAGCTCATCACTTAGGAATTAGTATTAGAAACAATTTAGTACCTTGAGATCTGTATGCATTAATGACAGATTCTCTCACTCTCGACATAGGTTCACATCATTGAACTTTGATCGAAGGATTCGACTGAGTATTCGACATCGAATCATCTATTAACACTCAGGAGATTGTACTAGGGTACCTTGGGAATCATTACAATCAATGGTGATCTCCCTCGCACTTGTTAATAGTTCTCACCATTGATCAGTAATCAAGTGGTTTCTACCATGTTTGACATCAAGACATTGTAATCACATGGATAGAATCGTACTTTGTGGAAGACGAGATGAAGACCCTGAGTATCTGTTAAGCGCTCATTACTTTCCCCAGGTTGCGATCGAGTATTTTGTATGAGTCCTGGCATGGATCCACATTTGTATGGTCATGGATGTGCTAAAATTTGAGTCCATTTGACATAGATCTACATTGTAAGTATGGTAGCTATGTCCAAGTTTGATTCTTCTTCGCATGGATCTACGCTGTACTCTAGTAGCCATGTTTATTCATTTCCCTCATGGATCTGCCTTGTATTGGTCTGCAGCCATGATGAAGAATCATTTGGATATAATTCAAAAGTATTGATGTATTGCAGAAGCCTGGTTGATGATGATCTTTGATCAAGCAATTTCTTGCCTCGAAGTGATAAATTTCTCTTTTAAAGCTCTCGCTTATTGCATCCCTCTAGCCTCATGCTTTGGGGGGAATTTTGTTACACATAAATCTTGTCACCATCATGTGTTGAGGCATAAAACATCAAACGTTTCCCTCAATTCCCAAACTGTGAAGTTGGATATTGGCCCATACTCCTATTTTTCATATTTGAGTCCACCATCGCCTTTGCCTTTTATGAAAAAAGCATTACCCTCTTTAGTAATGCCTATTTTCTATTGACAATAAGTAGTGCCACCGCCTATGCCCCTTGATCAAAGAGAGGTTCCACCTTGGTAATGCTCTGTCTACATAGAGGAAAAGTAGTTCTCGAGTTTAAAAGAGAAAAATAGAAGATTCATGAAGCTTCTCGAAGGAAGACTTTGTGGCACTCTCATCCCTACTCATGTGGACCACTTGGACTCGAGATACCCCTTAGTAGGATCTCCCTTCCACCTCATCCACCATTTTATCAACCATACCTATCCTTCCTAAGGCCTATAAATCCTGGCTCATCCCCCATGGTTGAGAGAGAGAAAAGTTATGTTGCTGCATTGAGGTTCTGGCCAAATCTAGGGTGAGGATAGTAGGAGCAAGTTAGAGTTTTTGAAGACAAGGCATGGCATGTGAAGGAGCATCACAACACTAAGGAAATGGCCGTAATCTCTCTTCTTCATTTTTAATGAAAAGTTGGTTCCTTTCCCTTAAATTGTATTATGTTGCAATCATTCATTTTATTATTGGATTCCTTAGTCACTAATATAGAACTGTAGACCATGTTCTGGTACCTTTGATCTTGCTTGTTTGTTTGATGTGTTTGTGCAGGTACATCCTTGGAGATTCATCACCATAGGAGACAACTACATCACACTACATAATAGCCAAAGGACTCATTCCAGATATCTACAAGATTTGGGGGAAGTCTTCCATCCTTGTTATCACCCATTTGTTCTAGATCTGAACCGTTACGGCCTAGAGAAACAACTCTTGTCAGCAAGAGGTGCGATATTTCTAGCAACAATATGGTTGAAAGATAAAAAAGTAAAATCTTTCATCACACACATGGTATTGGATAACCACTGTTGAAGCTCTAGAGACTTTACATGTGCACCCCCCAATGCCCAATTAATGGTGACTTCGAAGTCCCCGAGAACCTGAAGGTGTTTAATACCCCATGTTTAGGCGCAGAAAAGTAAGCTCCACAATTCCCCCACTTTAGCTCTAGTGTTAGTTCCAACTCCAGCCTTTGTCTAGCCCTTGACAACCACACCATTTCCAAACTTGATAACGATCCTAGCTCCACATACACCTTTCATCGTAGCTCCATCAAAGAATCCAACCGGGTACTCCCAAACAAGAGATGAAAAGGAGAAAATGGTTATTTTTCTGCAACTTTTCAATTTATTCCACTCCAAAAACAATGATAGTATCTTTAGATAGATAATATCAGGCTTCTGCAAAAGGTTGTTGAATATGGAATCTTTTCTTGCCTTCCAAACCTCCCATATCACGACTACTAGGAGATAACAAAGAGGTAGTTTTTTGTGTGCCATTTCATTAGATTTTCCTTGATAGGTGCAACCTCCCAGCTATGGTTGATATTAAAGAAGTTCATCAATAACAACCAAATATCTAGAAAAAAGGTGCAATTTCCAAAAAGATTTAGAACAGTTTCATCCTGCTGGCAGAGCCAGCAGGATGAAACTGTTACCAGGTCCCATGAATCCATAACTTTGTAATGCATCCCACATTAGATGGCAGAGCCAGGAGAATAATTTTACTTTCAACGGTACAGACCCTTTCAACAACCAAGACATCCACTAATCAGATTCAACAATACAATTTTTCATGATCGCTGATCTATAGACCAGTCTCGTAGTGACCTGACCATCTCTAGCATTATATGCCCAAACCAATTTGTCCATATTTGGATTGAGTGTAATATTCCCTTTAAAGATATTTGCAATATACCCATCCCACTAATCTTCCAGACTACCCACTAGTCCTAGAACCTTAGCATCTCCCTAGACCATATTTTCAGACACGCGATGGATATCCATTAGCACCTGTATATTTTTCTTATGGACTTCCTACAGTAATTACGGGGAAAGTTGATAATTATCCCCCAGTCCATAGATAGGAATGATCCCCAAATATATTTACAATCCCCTACCAACCTGTCGGCTTAGATCATTGGATATAAGAGGAATACTTTTCACCAGGCTATTCCAGATCGTCGAGCATGAAGACTTTAAAACTTTTCGATCTCTCATCCAATAGATGGGATTCAAAACTTTAAAGTATTTGGATAGAAAAAGTTTTCCCCATAATCTAGTACTGAATAAACTTATCCACAAGGATTTATAACATAATACCGAGTTGAATAAAACAAGGTGTTTTATCCCCCGACCTCCAAGATCATGTGGACGTGATAAGCTTTCCCAGGATGCTAAATGTAATTTCCAAACCTCTAATCTTCCTACCCAAAGAAAATGAAATATCTTGGCTCTGATTCTGGATAAAATTACTGTCAGGATGGAGAATAAAGACATCCAGTCAACCATAATTCCTTGCAAGAATGTAGAGATCAATATGAGACGACCACCCAATGAGAGCCAACGGTAATGACCAACAACAAATTTTATGACTGATATAATTTAATAGCCACTCCTAGTATTTGGACATGTATCCATTGGGATTAAGATGGATACCTAGATATTAGAACCCATCATCAAGTGAGCCCGACTTGTAAGGTAAAAAATTGTGCATTGAATCCTAAATTTTTTGATCCTTGCAGGAATGAGCAAGAAAGGACTTTTTACCACTAATTTCTAAGGCCGATGCATTACAGAAATACTGAAGTAACCTCTGTATACATTGGCAATCAACAAGTGAACCTCCTCTGATGATAACAACATCATCGAAGAATAAAATATGGGTGATGTAAAGTCCCCTGGATACTTTTATACTGAAAAATTCCATTTTCGCCTTTGCCTGCCTGATGGGAAGGATTATCCCCTCAATTTCTAAAATAAACAAATATGGCGAGATCCGACAACCTTGCCTGATTCCTTTGTTGGATTTAAAAGAAGGAGAAGGCATGCCATTGACCAGAACAACAAACCTAGTTGAAGAAATACAACTCATGATCCAATCCACAATGTCAAGAGACAAGCCTATTTGAAAAAACAAAGACTTAAAAACACAATATTTTTTTGGATTTTAACTGAGTGTAATCATTCTTGCACCACCCCAACGACATTAGTAATTTGTGTATCAGGCAGAAAATCAAATTGTTCACCAGAAATGAACTTAACCAAGAAAGGATTTAATCTCTCCCCTATAATCTTGGAAACAAGTTTATAGAGTAGATTGCACAGAGCAATAGGCCGAAAATCGTTAAAAGAGTTTGGGTGATCTTTCTTGGGGATTAGAGTAAGGAAAGTATAATTCAGGGTCTCACTAATCCTCTTTTGAAGGCGAGTCTCTTCCACTGCTGCAGTGATATATTTCCCTAAAAGATAAAATAAATGCCAGTAAAACTCCACCATCCAACCATCGGGGCTTGGAATTTCGTCCCTTGCAAACAATTTCAAAGTGTTTTTTACCTTCTGCAATGTTACTGGTTGCCCAATATTAAGACAATCATCTGGTTTGAAAAAACGAGGAAATTTTTTAATTGTGTTCAGCTGATCCATCAAAAGTATCTCATGAGGGTGAGAAAAAAAAGACTTAAAATGATCGGCATCAACAATTCTAATAGAATTTTAACCCTCTACGATGTCCCCATTTTCATTACAAATATCCCAAATAGTGTTTGTGAGCCGCCTATGGTTAGCAAAATTGTGAAAGAATTTTGAGTTGTCATATCTAGCCTTCAACCAAATAGCACTACTTTTTTGTCGTAAAGTCTCCTCCCTACGTCATAAGATATTTCCTTTGGTGGATTCCAATACCTGTAATTTTTTCTTCATGTCAGTAGAAAAGTAGAGATCATACACAGTGTAAGTAAGGTATTGAATTTCATTATCGACCATATCCAGTTCCTTGGCATCTTCCGCTTTCTTTGACTTCTCCCATGCATGAACGTCGCCTCTTATTTTTTTGAGCTTCTCGTTTAAACCAAACATCATCGATGAGTATTGTGTTTGGAAGAGCGTTAACCAACATTCTTTGAAAAAATCACAAAACAGTTGATCCTCAATCCAGATCGGGTTGAAATTGAAGGGATTTAACCACACACTTATAAAAATCAATTTGTAATATGATATCCTTGTGATTAGAGATCCCCAGTAAATAGGCCGAAGTTCGATATTTTCCAAAGTCTTCCCAAAGATCCTCTTCCATAAGGAACCAATCTAGTCCTTTTGCAATACCTGCTTTCCCGCATATGCCATTAGACCAGGTAGGGAACATAGTGTTGGGGATAGTATCCACAAGTTTCACCTCTTCCATTTAAGATTTAAAAAAATCTAAGATCGAGTCCTCATATTTCCATCCCCCATACTTCCTCCATCAATAAAGTGAGGTTAAAGTCACTGACCAATATAAGAGATCTGTCATCTAACAAGCTAGATCTGAAAATGTGTTCCCAATACTCCAGTCTTTACTATACAAAGCATAAGTGTTTAGGATCTGAAGGGTCTCCGAGTACCCAAAGACGTGACCCTCCACCATGATTCTAGCCTTAGTAATGAATGCCTTAAGGTCAGCCACACACGGGTTCCAGGAAACCAATGTCCCACTTGATAAGCCGTGAGAGTCCCAGGATGAAATATGCCAAGATGGTCTCAGTTTCAGAAAATATTCACAGGATGAACCAACATTTGTCATAGTCTCTTGTAAAAGAAGAACACGGGGCTTCATATTTTCTAAAAACCCTTTCCACGCAGCTCTTTTGGCCCGCTGCCTATCCCTCTAATGTTTAAGGAGACAAATAACATTTCAGAACATGTTGGAGGGTTGTTGAATCTCTAAGAGCTCGGATAGAAAAAAAAAGGGTGACCCCACAGAATCAGGGAGGCCTCTATCAAATAGAGAGGAAACATTGGGGTTTTGAAAAATGAAATCAGTCCCGTCACCCTCGGGTGGAGAAACAACAGAGGATTTAACCTTACCATTTCTCTGGGGATTTCAAAAAGAAACGTTTGACCTCCTAATGGAGGAGATGGACAATGTGTTCGGACCTTCAAGGTTCATCGTGAAAGTTTCCAAAGGAAAAACCCCAGACTTAGAGCCACACAAGGGAGGAGGAGAGTAGTCTGACACTGGAGAGGAAGAAATTTGTATGGTGGGGAGATCAATGATAACCCCTAGTTAAGGGAGAGAAATAAGCATGGCTGAAAATAGATCCATGTAGTGAAGGGCCAGTGCTCGGAGGAGGAGACTTACTAGATACAAGGGAGGGCCCTTCCACCCTACTTATACCCACCTAGGACAAACCCTCAGGGATAGTACTCAAGGGATCAAAAGGAATTGGTGAATCCATAGTTCGATAAGATAGATGTTCAACTGATAGAAACCCTAAAAAAAATTCATCCACCGACATGAACTTTAAGAGAGTAGGGACAAAATTTTCAAACTTACCTATGAATGTATACGTCGACAGATGATCTAGTGGCATAGGAAATGTTATTAGGTCATCCAATTCTGTACCATGATCCACAATATTTGTAAGAATAACATCTTCACGGTGCCGAGATGAACAAGTGGCTTTGGAGTGTCTCGTTCCACGACAATGGTGACACCGAAAGGGAACCTTATAGTAGTCTAGGTTTTGAACAAACTCTCCCCCTTTCCAAACCATCTCCATTGCCTTAGGCAGCCCATTCTCCATGTCCATTTCAACCAGAATCGAAGGAGCTTTCCTATCAGAACCCAGGATATGGCAGTCCTCGATGTGAAAGAATTTTCCAATAGAATTAACAATAGATTTAGAACCCTTAAAGTTCCAGCAGAACAAGGGAAAACTAGGCAATATCACCCATAAATGTCGTTTCACAAGGGTAGCCGCCCGAGGATCAAAATGAACATTCCACCTGGATAGTACCAAAGACCCCTTATCGAATAACCATAATTGCTCCTCCACTGCCTTCTGGTCCTCTTCCAAGAGAAAATGAAAAACAAGCCAACCGTTCACCAAGGCTAATACCCTCGGGATGTTTTGGATAAAAGGCTTCCATTGCTCCCGGATCCATTCTAGAAGCTCTGATCTAGATAACTTTATGAATTCCATTTTTCCCACCAGTGATCGAAGGGATAATGCCTGAATGAGGTCCATAATAACATATCTGCCTAGGGTGCACAGTGGTTTACCGAACTGGACCTTTTCAAAATGTAGCTTTTGCGTAAACCTAAAAAGCTTTCCCTCCTCTTCACAATGAAAAATCTGTTTGACACAACTCTTCTCCACCTCCATGCCATCTGCCCTAAGTCCCGTCTCATCTTGAACATGTCCCATCTCTGTGGTCGATGTGTCACTAGGATGGGGCAAGACAATACCTCTTTATATGGCTTACGAATCCGTAGAGAAGACCCGTGACTAGACAAGGCCGACTAGAAACCAAGAGACCTGAAAAATCTGTTAGAAATAACCCTAAAAATGAACCCTATAACCAGCTGTGGAATTTTGGTTAAAAAAGAGAAAGGTTCCCACTTTGTTGGCTTGGTTGGTACTAGGATGAGAGCATCTTAGCTGAACTCCAGGATCACAGCTGGGCTGACCTAGCCAGACAGTGAAACTGGTGGCCGCCATCCATAAACCTCCAAATTCATCATTCCGACCATCAATCTTTAGCTTCTCCAAAATATTAAACAAGTGCTACTTGGGTATACATGCTGACCAAAAAAACATTACCATATTAGATTAATCTACAAAAACTTGGAAAGTGCAGTATACCCTAAAGATCTACCGCAAAGCCTTTTGCCGGAGGACAATTTTTTTAATTAAAATATTTATTTTACAGTTAAAATGCACAATTTGTATATAACTTTAATATAACAAATGACTACATAACTTTAATCACAGACACTTTTGGCATGTGGAATGGAATGATGTTGCTATGCTATATATGTTTTTTATTATTATACCTGTCAAGGTAGATATATAGCTATAATTTTGTCTTTAATATATATATATATATATATATATAAATTTTATAAAATTCATATTTTAAAAATAACATTATATTTTTTATTTTTTAAAATTTATTTTTTTATTTAATGATTGGTTTTATTTAATGATTTGACTAATTTCCTGTAGTGTGTAAATTAAATTATTAAAATAAAAAATAAAAAATATATAACAATTCCCATATAAATTAATATCATTGATATAATATAACTAAATAATTAAAAAATAAAATTTAAATAAAATTTAATAATGCCATGTTTTGTTTATTAAAATTGTCATGATGAGTAATCTTGATAGATGTGACAATCACATCACCATAATTAACTTTGACTACAGCTATATCCTTATATATAACTTTTATTTAGATATAATAAGTTTTTTTTTTATAATATATTTAAAAACTTCAATATGTTATAATATTTTTCTAAGACTTTCAAACTAAAATTTCAAAATGTTTATTTTGGGACTCAACTATTTTTTTCACATAGACTTTTCAACTAAAACAAGTGCTACGTGGTAGTGATTCCGTGCCGCTTAGTTTAAGGATAGCTAAAATAAAAATATATGAACTTGTAAACATAAATAATATATATATTATGCATTTTTTTTATCTTTCAATCAATGTCTTGCTTGATGGAGAGCATTAACTAATGATGTGGACGTAATTAATAATATTTATTAAAATTTACTAATATATATAATTTTATATTCTAATAGGTTTTTATTTTAAATTAATATTATTTATTAAAACATTTGAATATATATTTTGAGTGGGAGGTGTGGGGGATTGCATTTGAGAAATTATGAAGCAAGTTTTACTTGGAGATTAGGAGAAGACACAGATAACCAAGTAGAGATCTAGAGGCAAGAAAGATTAAGAATACATTTGTTAAAGGGGATTCAAAAACCATTCTTAGGCATATGTGATATACATAAATTCCTAAATATTGCTTTCTAGTCAAGATCATTTTAGAAATCAATGAGAAACAAAGAGATTTGGCTTGATATAATACTTTCACGTGAACAAGGTTATTCTTTTAAGTGTTATAACAATAAGAGAAAAAGATGGGATTACTTCTTTGTCACATATTCCACAGTCCTTTAGTTTTAAGTCATAAATAAGAGGAAAACTTAGTTAAGCTATGAAGGTTTAAATCCAAGACAAGTTGTGACACTATTACATGTCGATGTGATATGCATTTACTCACCAGAGACCTCATGCTTCGACATTACCGACTTGCGTTATGGTAGAGCAGGCTCATGAATACATGGTATAATAGGATCCATGTAAACATAGGTGGGAAATCAAGGTCTTTGTTTAAACACATTCATCTAGAAATGTGCTTGGTTGTGGTGGTGTTAACGTTCTTAGATATCTTTTTTCAAATATGTGATCCATCTTTCAAGGATCATGACTATCCCCATGTCTGTTTAATTAAATCCTCAAACAGTGGAAAAAATGAGAAACTTGGGTCAATGAACATGCAACATGCATTGAGGAGGAATGAGAGACTCATACCTAATAATCAAGTAGCCATATCTTAGTTGAACAATAGAGTTGCTAACTAAATTGAAGCTCAAAAAATCAAGGATGCATAAATATTACATATTTGACCTACCAAGGCATTCAACTGAAAAAAACTAGAAGTCGAAAATGAGATGCTCTATCAATTGGTTCGAGTTTCATTGGTGTTGAGTGTCTTTGGCTACTCATAAAAACTATCAATTCGGTTGTCCGTAGATATGACTATGGATGAAGAAATTTTGTAATGAGTTCAAGCAGATTTCAAAATGGAACATCTCGATTTCAAAAGTATTAATATGTATTTAAGATTTATAATGTTTACTATGTATTAGAAAGATTTAAACATACCAGTTGTAAACCTCTTAAAAATTATTTATTAATTATTTGTTATTATGATGTAATATTATATTTATTGTCCATATAGAAAAAAGACAAGTAATATTGTGTAAATATCTAATAATAATAGAATAATTTTTTTTCAAGAAAATTGAACACATTTTATATGTTAATTTATAATGTTAGTACATTAATTAATTAAATTGTCATTTTTCAACTGTATTGTAATGATTACAAAATACGAATTGAACCAATAATATATTAGATAAATAAATTTAAAAAATATTAATTTTTTATTTTATTTTATTAAATTGTCATTTCAATTGGATTGTAATGATTGCAAAACAAAAATTGAACCAATAATATATTAGATAAATAAATTTTAAAAAAATATAAAATTATTATGATGCAAGATTATATTTATTGTCCATATATAAAGAAGATAAGTAATATAGTGTAAATATCTAATAATAATAGACTAAATTTGTTTTCAAGAGAATTGGACAAGTGTTATATGTTAATTTATAGTGTTAGTACATTAATTAATTAAATTGTCATTTTCAATTGTATTGTAATGATTGCAAAATAAGAATTGGACAAGGGTTATATGTTAATTTATAGTGTTAGTACATTAATTAATTAAATTGTCGTTTTCAATTGTATTGTAATGATTGCAAAATAAGAATTAAACCAATAATATATTAGATAAATAAATTTAAAAAAATATAAAAATTAAATTAATTAAATAAATTGTCATTTTCAATTGGAGTGTAATGATTGCAAAATAAGAATTGAACCAATAATATATTTAAGAAAATATCAAAAACAAATTATAAAGTTTAACATTATCAAATATGAAAAATAATTTAAGTCAAAGCTAACTAATATAAAGTCAATGACTTATGGATTACATAATAACCTACGGGGCAGGGATAAAAAAGACTTTTAAACTATTTTTTTTTCACATTCATACACTAAGTACAAATTGACTTTTATTGTTTTTTCATATTTCTAAAAATTGTATTTAATGGTTTATCCAAAATTTTTTGATGAATAATATTATAACTATTGGACATTATTCTAAAGATTTACCAAAGTTTAATAATTTATTTAGTCTTTTGATTGTTAATAGGAAAATTTAGATTTTATTTTGGTAAAATTTTGTTAATAAAGAAATGAAAATTTTATAAAATCTCCAAAAGTTATTGCATAGTTAATATCTTCAACATCAAATATTTAATATAAATTTTGTAAATGACCAAGACATATTCTTTTTAGCTTCTATTTTTTTTTTTTAAAGTAGAAAAGGTCATTCATTTTTATAAAAAGAAACTGGTTACATCTCAGAATATCAGAAATAGATAAGTAGTGGACCTCAACAACCATCCATTGGTTTCCACCCCACCGACTACGAATAAAAAAACTACAATCACTTCAATGTATACGATTAGTAAACATATATGTTCTATATCAATCAAAATAGAATAACATACTATCCAAAAGTAATAAGAACCATCACTATCCCACAACAAAGAATATTAGATAAAACATAAACCACAAGTTTAGAGACACCACCGAAGGAAAAATTAGTCAAAGATCTTTAATGAAGAGGAAAAGATCAACTCTCCCTCTATAAATTCAACTAGGAATAGATATCCCATAGTGATATGCAATGCCTCCTTGGAAAGTCCATACACGAGCTCATTATGCTCTCTATAGATATGATGACAATCGATACATAGGAGGGATTCATTCAGAGGCTTGGTTCGAGCACACCAATGATCCAACTCCATTACCTGAAAGATGGCCACATTGTTGATCCAATCAATGATAATATTTGAATCCTCGAAGAGCTTCAACTATGGTAGACCCATAGTAGAGGCAATAAAGAGGAGTCCCCAAAGTGCAAGTAACTCTACTATGGTATTAGTAGTATTGTCGTAACCAATCTTCAAGTGAAAGGAGTGAGTCGTACAGATACACATAACAATTCCATCACCCCCTCTACCAGGTGCCGCAAAACCATCAAGAAAACTAGTGGCCACAAAAACCTCAGGGGCACTCCCTATCCTTCGATGTTTTTTCACCACATTAGACTTCGAAAAATTAGAAATGAGTTGGATAACACCCAAGAAGATGTTATGTACCTGAGGTCTAACATCACAAAAATTAACAACGTTCCTAGCTTTCTAGATAAGCAAAGAGCATAAAACAGGGAGGTAAAAAGGTTTAATCCCCGACTTCAACCATGTTACCATAAAATCCTAAAAAGAACAGTCTTCCCAAGGGAAAGAAACACCATAGTAAATAGTAACAACCTATCTGACAACTTTTCCAAATATACAACCCCTGAATAAGTGCTCCATAGTTTCAACCTCAACAACACACAGAGGGAAAATGTTAGGACGAATCCATCCTTTCTTCAATAGATTATCCCAAGTGTTCACCTTATCATATATGCAGATCCAAGTAAAATACTTAATCTTCATAGGTATATTCCAAATCCACGACTCCTTGTGCCACCAACAATCCATCGAATTCAAATGTGTGTCAACAAGAAATTGATATGCTAGTATGGCAGTAATTTTTCCCAATGCAGCATTGAAAGACCACACCAGCCTGTCTTCCACTTCAGTTAGCTTTAGACCCAACGACGATAAAGAAGAAACATACCTCTCCCATTCCTAGTAACAATCTCCAGTAAGATCCAGGTCCTCAACGGAGAACCAAAACAAACCAATTACTGCTAGATCACACCCAATTCTAGCCAGGTTGAGTGTCATAATACCAAGGCCCCGAAGATAATCAACTAAAGACTGCGAGATACTGCATGTTTTCTCCAAACCAACCATAAGGTCAATCCCTACCTGCACAGACCTCCCATTACCAATCTTCTAGCAAAGTGACTTACTCACCCAACCAAATACACGAACAAAACCATTCCAAATGACAAAAGTATTTACGACTGGGTGGTTGTCCAACCTTACCCAGTTAATCAAGGATAACTTATGCAAATATTGAGACTAGAGGATCCTATTGCAAATACCAATACCGTTCAATGCCACCCACAAACTCTTCATCCTTAGGTAAATATTGAACCAATAGAGATTCTTGATATTTTAACCCCCACAACTATAGGGTCTAGTAACAATGTCCCATTTGGCCAAATGAGAAACCAGATTAGTCTCCAAACCTCCCCATAGGAAGTTGCACATGATCTTTTTAATATCATTCATAATCGAACACGAGATCTTAATAAGTGAGAACCAGTAAGCATGAATACCACTCAAAACATATTTAAGGAGGACTCAACCTTTCCTCCAATGAAATAAATCTATAAGTCCAATTGCAAACTCTCTTCTCAAATTTCTTCACCATCCACTTCCAATCCTTAACAAGATAATTCAACGATTTCACCCAATAGCCCAGATACTTAAAACCAACCTCAACCGGTTCCATTTTATAAGGAAACAGTACCTTAATATCATCAGACATGTTATTGTTTAGATTATTTGTCAAAAAAGAAGATTTATCAATATTGATCAACATGTTGATGTATTTGTAACTTTGAAATGTATTCACTTGTATATTTTATGTATTGTAACCCGATTTTTATTCTGGGAAGTGTCTGTAATGTAATTGAGTCATGTCATGCCCCAATGTTCCTATAGGGAGATTCAATAATGTAAACAAGTCATGTAAAGTCATTGTGGGTAACCCTCCTTATTGATCAAGGGTTAAAGTCCCCGCAGTTGTGGGGCCCTAGGGTTATTAGACTCTCCTAGAGAAGTCGACCCTATTGAGTTATTGTCAAGTTAGGAATTAGTATAAATAGAGAGTGAGTCTCTTTATTTATCACACATTCACTCACACTCAGTTGTAGCGCATAACTGAGAGAGAAGAAGTTGTTGGGACAAGAGAGAGAGAGATTGCTGCTGTTAGGAGATCATCTTATTGTTTTGGGGTTTTGCTTTTGGTGCTGATTCTATCTCTGAGGAAGTTGTAGGGTTTTCTCCTTTATGGTTTCCCTGAGGAAAATATTTGTGTCTATTGTCTCTTGTGTTTGATTGTTGTGCTTGTTATTCTCTCAGTTAAAGATCCTAAGATAATGCTAGCTTGAATGATAAAAAATATAACATGGTATCAGAGCTAACCTGAGAAGAAGACACTGTGTAGCTGCGGTAACTAGGGATTCCTACTTTTTGTATCTCTCTCCATAGACTTTCATTAAAAGAAGGTTGGGATGACTCTCCTCTCTAGGGCACATCTTTCTGTCGAAGCAGAATATGATTCTGAGCATTTTCAGTTTTTGACCCGACACTACTGTTGAAAATTACGGCTTTCCACAGAAGTGGAATTTTTGAGTGAGCCCAAGCCTGGATTGATCTCCTCCCCAAAATCGAAGTTTAGAGATCAAGATCAAAGCTTTTGGTTGGAAAGAACTCCGGGAAAGTCAAACCCTAATATGCTCCTGAACTAGCTCTGTAGAAATTCAGCTCCAGATCCAGATACGACATCTTAAACTGGTAAGATCTAAATCTTTTGCATTTCCATTTGAGGTTTTCTGTTAAGATGTCTCATCATACCAAGCTTGATGAAAAGCTTCAGGGAGATGATAACTTCTGAGCCTGGAAGAAGAGGATCTCCCTGGTCCTAGAAGAAAATGAGTTGGACTCTTACATCATGGAAGAGGTTCTAGTTCTAGAGGGAGATGAGGCTAAAGCCTTACACAAGAAGAAATTGGTCATGGCTAAAAGGATTATTGCTAATTCAATCAAGGATCACCTCATACCACATGTGTCCTCCCTAAAGACAGCTAAAGCTCTGTTTGATGCCCTGACCAAACTGTTTGAAGGAAAGAACATAAACGGAAGATGACCTTGAGGAACTAGTTGAAGAATGTGAAGATCCAGAATGTAGAAACCATACAGTCATGCTTAACAAGGGTCTCCCAGATCAAAGAAAAACTTGAAGAAGTGGATGAAGAAATGGAGAATGCAGAGATTGTAATGACCACCTTGAATGGTCTCCCTAGGACATGGGACTCTTTCATTCAAGGGATCTGTGCCAGAAAGAAGCTAGTCAAGTTCAACAGACTATGGGAAGAATGCTCACAAGAAGAAGCTCGGAAGTGAAGATCAAGCTCTTACAGTGCACTCCAAGAAAAGCAGAAGAAACTCTCATCACCCCAAAGGTAATCACTTCCAACAGAAAGATAATACTAGAAGAGATTTATCTAAATTCAGATGTTATACATGTGATGAAAGAGGACAATTTGCCAAAGATTGTCCTAGAAACAAAAATAACTCTCATAAGATGAAGGGAAACAAGAGAAGACATCATGCTCATGCTGCAAAAGATGATGAACCTTCCACAAAGAGAATCAAGCAAGAAAGTGATGATTCTTCAAGTGATGAAGAATAGGTATTGATTTCCGCTCTCACAGGAAACATCACACATGGAAGCAATGATTGGATTATAGACAGTGGGGCTTCCAAACATATGACGAGATTCAAAGAATCCTTTGTGAAACTATTAGAACATTAATCACCCCACAAGGTGAAACTTGGAGATGACTACCAGTATCCAATAAAAGGTAGTGGGGAATCCTCCTATAAGCTAGACTCTAGAAAGTATATGACGATGAAGGATGTATTGTTTGTACCAGGACTAAAGAAGAACCTCCTCTCGATATCTGCATTGGATGCAAAAGGCATGAGGGTTGCATTTGTAGATGGCCAAGTTCTCATGTGGCCAAAGGGAAAGACTATTGATGATGCAGTAGTAATTGGAGAACAAGAGGGAGGTCTATACAAGTTGAAGGGACAATCACAACAAGCTTTAGTTCATGACTCAGTAGAACCAAATGATCTTTGGCATAGAAGGCTTGCACATGTGCATTACAGAGCACTACCATTTGCAAGCAAAGCTGTTGAAGGTCTTCCAGAAATTCAGGCAAAACATGATGGTGTCTGCAAAGGAAGTGCGAAAGGAAAGAACACAAAGAAGACATTTCCAAGTAGCGAGAGCAAGGCAAAAGGAATCTTGGAAATCATCCACTCCAATGTATGCGGTCCAATGTCTTCCAGTTCATTAAGCAGGTATGTATACTATGTTTCTTTTATCGATGATTTTTCTAGGAAGACATGGATATACTTCTTGAAGAACAAAGATGAAGTATTCAACAAGTTCAAGGAATTCAAATCCTTGATCGAGAACCATACAGAAAAGAAGATCAAAACCTTTCGATCAGATAATGGTGGAGAATTCACATCAAATGAATTCAAAGCATTATGCAAAGATTCAGGGATTAAGAGGGAGTTAACTACTCCATATAATCCACAACATAATGGAGTTGCAGAAAGGAATAATAGAATGATCATGGAAGCTGCAAGGGCCATGCTTCATGATCAAGATATTCCCATGCATCTATGGGCAGAAGCTGCCAGAACAACGGTGTATGTACAGAACCGTACTCCACACATAGTACTCGAGAGCAAGACACCTGAAGAAGTATTTTCTGGCAAGAAACAGCCATGTCAGAATATTCGGCTGTCCAGTGTACATACACATTCTGAAAGAAAAGAGGACAAATTTAGACCCTTCAGGAAATAAGGGTATATTTGTGGGATACTCTGAAAGCTCAAAGTTTTACAGAATATACTTCCCAAGACTCAAGAAGATCGACATCAACAGAGACGTAACATTTGACGAAGACTCAGCTTACAACAAATCCAGAAAGAGCCCTGCTGAAGAACTTGAAGAAACACAAGGACCTAGAATTCATGACACAACTATGAATGGAGAAATTCAAGAAGAAGATCGAGAAATAGAAGAACCTCAAGAACCTGTAGATCCACCTCAGGAGAATAATTCTCACAAGAGGAAACCTGCTTGGGTACGAGAATCTATCCAAGGTGCAGAAACATATGGGGCTCTAGAAGAAAATTACAGAGAAAGGAAAAGAACCAGGTCCTTCTCCGGTTATGTAGCCTGATTATGTGACTTCATCGATAAAGAACCTTCCAACTATGAAGAAGCGGCAGAAAGGAAAGAATGGAAGGATGCTATGATCGAAGAGTATCAATCGATCATGAAGAATGATGTCTGGGATGTTGTCTCTAGAACAAAGGGGAAGTCTATTGTAACTTCCAAATAGATATACAAGATCAAGCATGCTGCAGACGGCAGCATAGAAAAATATAAAGCAATATTTGTGGCACGTGGCTTCTCTCAGAAAGAAGGAATAGATTATGAAGAAAATTTTGCACCTGTATCCAGATACACTTCCATCAGATCAGTACTTGCTCTGGCTACAGTGATGAAATGGAAGTTACACCAGATGGATGTCAAGACTACTTTCTTGAATGGTGTAGTAGAAGAGGAAGTGTATGTGGAGCAGCCACTCGGTTTTGAGACACATGACATGGAGACTCATGTGTGTAAATTGAAGAAAGCCCTGTACGATTTGAAACAGGAACCCATGACATGGTATGACATAATTGATAGCTTCCTATCCAGTTTGGGCTTTACCAAAAGTAAAGCAGATTCCAGCCTTTACTACAAGGTTGAAGATGGGAACCCAGTGATACTCCTGTTGTATGTAGATGATTTGTTTGTAACAGGTATGGATGGGTTGATTGCTGATATGAAGAGGAAGCTTGCTTTCGAGTTCGAAATGAAGGACTTGGGTATGATGCACTATTTTCTAGGCATGGAGGTGTGGTAGAATGTAGATGGAATTTCCCACGGACAAGGGAAGTATGCAGTAGAGATCCTAAAGAGGTTCGGGATGATGGAATGCAAGGCCATGATCACACCTATGACATCGAATATGAAGCTTCTAAGTGATGCTTCATCAGAGACGGTTGATGCTACGATGTATCATCAGATGATTGGATCCATGATGTACCTGACAAGTACAAGACCAAATATTTGTTTTGCTGTGAACACCTTGAGCTAGTTCCTAATAGATCCGAGACATGTTCACTTGATTGTTGCCAAGAATATTCTAAGGTACCTAAGGGATACAGTTGATTATGGGCTCAAGTATAAGGATGATCAGAATATTAACCTGGAAGGTTATGTTGATTCAGATTGGGTAGGTAGTGCCATCGATAGAGAGAGAAAATCAGGGTGTTGCTTCAGTATGGGATCAGGTGCGATCTCTTGGTTTAGCAGGAAACAGTCTTGCGTGGCACTGAGTACAGTTGAAGTAGAGTATGTCGCAGCTTGTTCCGCTGGTTGTGAGGCAGTGTGGCTGAGGAAGCTACTGTCTGATTTATTTGATCTCCAGTTAGATGCTACTTGTATATATTGCGACAACCAGATTTGTGTGAAGTTGTCGGAGAACCCGGTGTTCCATGACAAGCCGAAGCATATCGAGATCAAATATCACTATATCAGGGATATGGTTCAGAGAGGAGCAGTGAAGCTCCAGTATGTTGCGACGGATGAACAGATAGCTGGTGTGTTGACTAAGCCATTGGCTAGAGTGAAGTTTGAGTACTTTAGGGAGAAGCCTGGTGTTATCCAGATCGAGGTTCCCTCCAAGGGGGAGTGTTGAGTCCGTGAGCCATTCTGACATGGGGAGAGGATTGGTTCTTTCCATGGTTAGATGTAAGGGCTGATCCATTCTGTCATGGTTAGAGGATTGGTTCCTTCCATGGTTATATGTGAGTGCTGAGACATTATGAGGTGACTGTGAGATGTGTTCTCACATGATTAGATATAAGCGTTGAATGCCATTCTCTGAATGGAGGCACCTGGTCAGTTACCAGGAATACTCAGTCTAGAGCTGAGGGGCATTTTGATGTGACTATGGGATTTGTTCCCACATGATCAGATGTAAGTGCAGATCCATTCTAATGTGATTGTGGGATGTGTTCCCACATGATCAGATGTAAGTGCAGAGCCATTCTGAGGAGACCGTGGGATGTGTTCCCACATGATCAGATATAAGTGTTGATCCCTTCTAGCATGGATGCGGGATGTGTTCCCCACATGGATGGATATAAGTGCTGAGCCCTTGTAACATGGTTATTGGATGTGTTCCTCCCATGGTCAGATATAGGTGCTGATCCTTTCTGACATGGTTCTTGGATGTGTTCCTCCCATGGTCAGATATAAGTGTTGAGCTTTTCCGATATGGTTCTTGGATGTGTTCCTCCCATGGTCGGATGTGAGCGCTGAGCCTTTCCGGTATGGTTCTTGGATGTGTTCCTCCCATGATTGGTTGTGAGTGCTAGGCCTTTCTGACATGGTTCTTGGATGTGTTACTCCCATGGTCAAATGTGAGTGTTGGGCGTGCCTTTCTGACATGCTTTTTGGATGTGCTCCTCTCATGGTCAGATATAAGTGCTGGGCGGGCCATTCTAACTTACGGTCAGATATAAGCACTGAAGAATACCTACATGGAGGCTAGGCCTACAACCATCATGAAAAAGAGCTGGCTCTGTAGAAATTCCTATGATGAGAAGATCGAGAGATAGCACCAGTGATGATGATCCAACAATGATGATCTAGATCGAGTGATGATCCAGATCCAGTGATGATGATCCAACATTGATGATCCAGATCGAGTGATGATCCAGATCTAGTGATGATGATCCAACAGTGATGATCCAGATTGAGTGATGATCCAGATCCGGTACTGAAGATGACTTGAAGATGAAGATGACGAGAACTCGATGATGATCCAGTTGATACATAAAAGAATATCCGTGCTGATAAATTGTGTCGAGAGAATACCTTCCTAGTTAAGAGGGAGTGTTGATGTATTTGTAACTTCGGAATGTATTCACTTGTATATTTTATGTATTGTAACCTGATGTTTATTCCAGGAAGTATTTGTAATGTAATTGAGTCATGTCATGCCCCGATGTTCCTATCGAGAGATTAAATAATGTAAACAAGTCATGTAAAGTAATTGTGGGAAACCCTCCTTATTGATCAAGTGTTAAAGTCCCCACAGTTTTGGGGCCCTAGGGTTATTAGACTCTCCTAGAGAAGTCGACCCTAGTGAGTTATTGTTAAGTCGTGAATTTGTATAAATAGAGAGTGAGTCTCTCTATTTATCACACATTCACTCACACTCAGTTGTAGTGCATAACTGAGAGAGAAGAAGTTGTTGGGACAAGAGAGAGAGAGACTACTGCTGTTGGTATATCATCTTACTGTTTTGGGGTTTTGCTTTTGGTGCTGGTTCTATCTCTGAGGAAGTTTCGGGGTTTTCTCCTTTATGGTTTCCCCGAGGAAAATCTTTGTGTCTATTGTCTCTTGTGTTTGATTGCTGTGCTTGTTATTCTCTCAGTTAAAGATCCTAAGATAATACTAGCTTGAATGATAAAAATCTAACACAACATACCTGAAGCTGCCATGAAACTATCAATAATAGATCTAAAGCACCTCCATTCATCCAAATATCCCTGCCCAAATAATATGACATCATCTACAAAAAGTAGATGAGTGAGTGCCAATGCTGAAGAAAAGAAAATGCCTTTAATCTTTCCTTTTCTTCTGGCATTAGCTATTAACAAGCTTAGACCTTCCACAATCAACATAAAAAAGTAATGGCGAAAGCGGGCATCCCTACCTAATACCTCGACTAGCATTGAAAGAGGTCGAAGGTGTTACATTGATGAGTACCGCAAAATTAGCTGACGTAATGCAACCCATAATCTAATTAACAATATCCAGGGTCAATCCCACCTGCAACAAAATGAGTCTCAACAGAGTCCAGTTGACCTTGTCATACGCTTTCACAAGATCCATATTAAGGATCAAAGCCTCCAGGTTACAGATCTTAATGGTGTGAAGAACCTCCTCAGTGATACACACGGCTTCCAAGATCTTTCGATTCTTCAGAAATCCAAAATGTTCTTCAGAAATCACATCAACCAATATAGGTTTCAACCTATTGGAGATAATTTTAGTGATTACCTTGTACACCAGGTTGCACAGTAAAATATGTTGAAAGTCTGCAAAAGACTTAGGTTTCTCACACTTAGGAATCAATGTAAGATAAGTAGCATTAAGAGACTTTGCAACATAACCTTCCCTCCAATATTTTTCCACAGCCTCTAGGAGATCACCACCCACCAGGTCGAAAAATGACAGAAAAAGTTCTACCATCCATTCGTCCGGCCCTAGACTTTTGTCCTTGGAAAAACCATTCAGTACCATTTCAACATCGTCAATAGTGATTGCCTGTCCCACTTCCTTGGATTTCTACAAATAAAAAAAGGTAGGGAAGAGTTGACTCACTTGTAATTGTTCCTGAATATGTGAGGAAGTTTCCTGTTTAAAAGTCATGGAAAAAAAATCCACAAGTGACTCCCTTCAATGAAACATCGTCAATGCACAGATTACCCTCCCGGTCATGCAACTCTCAAATCACATTCATGTTACATCGAGCATTGGAAAAGTTTTGGAAGAACTTAGTATTCACGTCTCCTTGTTCGATCCAAATCGCTCGACTTTTGAGCCTCAGAGTTGCCACTTCAAAAGCCATAATATTCTCTTTGTGAGATTTTAGTTCTGTAAGTAGGGTTGCCTCCTCCATAGTTAAAATACTTGTAGGGGCCAATAGAAATAGCTCAGTAATGGAAGTCTAAATATATTCCAACTCAACACACTGTGTCACTTTCATCTGGCACTCCCACTCACATGCCAACTGCTTCATCAACTTGAGCTTCTCCAATATAGTAGCCATCGCCCCAAAGGCCCCCTTCACAACAATTTAGGGCCACTCCAGCTTAATAAAATCAACAAAATCCACCTCCTTCAACCATGAATGGTTGAATCTAAAAGGAGCAGGAGGTCATTTCCCCACATCCACCCATTACAAACAAATCAGATAGTGATCAAAAATATCCAAAGGCCTGGTCCACACTCTATGATGTGGCAACCAAGGAACCAACTGCTTCGAAAAAAGGAATTTTTCTAATTGTTTACCAATAAAAGCATCCCCAGAATGACCATTACGCCAAGTAGGTCCCAACTTTAGAGGAAACATATCCACCAAATGCAATTCCAAGAGCAAATTCGAGAAATATTTCGCTAAGGGATCACTTTGAGATCCCCGTCCTAGACCTAAACACAAGAAATAATGAAGTTCAAATCACCTGCAACAATGAGATTGCACAAATTAAGCAACCCCTTTTCCATAACCCATTCCCAGAATATTTCCCTCTCAAGATAAGGAGCATAAATATTTAAACAATTCCAGATACATCAGACACCTCTGATCTAGCCTTGAGCAGTATACCCGCCACATTATGATAAGACTTACATCTGGCTACCAAGGGGTTCCACGCTGATAAAATACCCCCTCAATAGTCCCAAAACATCGCAAGCACAACATTCCCACCTTGGTTTGAGCTGGGAAAAACAAATCAATGCCTATTCATAGGAGCACATCGTCTCTTGCAAAACACCATGTCCGACCTAAGTTCATCCAAGAGTTTCTTGAGAGCTAGCATCTTGGGTCGCCCTCCAAACCCTCTGATGTTGAAGGAAGTTAAACGAATTAGGTAACCAAATGACAGGGTTCCTTTTCTCTAAGGGCGCTAGAAGGTGGAGAAGAAAACAAGGGTTTCCCGGCTCGGGAAACCTCCTTGATACAAGTAGAAAGAGGGATGTAATCCCCACCACCTAGAGCAGACCTATCACCCCAACAACCAGTGGAGAACTTCGCTTTATGACCCCGTCTAATCGTGACATTCTCGTGCCTGATAGAGGCCAGGGGTAGGGTAGAAGGAGAAACTGGTGCGCGGTCAGAGAAAATGGGTAGAGCCTCATGAAGTGACGAATCTCTAAAAGAAGGTTGTTGAGTGGGGCTTGAAGGGATGAGATCCATCTCCTTAACCGAAACAATATCAACTTCTAATCTATTATCCAATTGTTTTCATGTTAAACTTTAACTTTGACTTTGGACTATCTACAACTATTAAATTAAAACATTTCTTAATTATTAGATTAAACCATTTCTTAAGGAAGGTATAAGCACCTTTGCTGCTAATTTCACTTGTTTTTATTGAGTATAGATATTGATGATAGAAATGTCTTCGGATTTATATACAAAGTTGTTTATTATTAATAAAAGAGATTATGAATTAAAAAAAAAGTTTAATATGTGATAGATATTGATGATAGAAAGATCTTAGGATTGATATATAAAGCGGTTTATTATCAATATAAGAGGTTATAAATTTAAAAAAAACTAACTTTAATGTAAAAAATAATAAATTGTGGTTTAAAAATCTATATCATGTTACTCACAATTCTTGTTAGGTATAGAGGTTTTTATTTGAAAATTTGGGGTGGAGTACGGCCTTT
>LPNX010015751.1:117388-208190 GCA_001517045.1 Pseudotsuga menziesii | reverse complement strand
TATATATAATTGGTAACTGATGAATGGATAACTTGTAACTGATGCATGGATAACTAGTAGCTTATGAATGGATAGCCAATAGTTCATGGCAGATAACTAGAAGAATGTGAGAGATAAAAATGAGAATATAAAAAATAATTGATGGTTGATAAAAGGATAATTTGTACCTAATGCATGAATGCATAGATAACGCATAATTTGGGATGGACTGTTAGTTGACACATAGATAACGTATAATTTTGTGGTACTTAACTTGTCGCTATCAATGTTCACCAACCACAAATTAAGTGAATGTGCTAGTATAATAAAAAATTTACAAATAAATTCATACATTAAGATAATGAAAATAACCATCACAATGAAAATAAGAAACAACTTAAAAATCTAATAATCACATTTTTAAGTACTAAGACATATCAAAATATTAACACAACCCACACTCTAATGTGGTTCATGTCTTTGTATTTCTGGATGGAACGTGGGCCCACATATTACCTAGATTCAAACTTTTTCTAGAAGAAAAATATATGTTCCTTAGTATTCATTATGAATCAAAGGTAACTGTTACAACAAATACAATATGAAATATACAAAGGAAAACAATATGACAGACATGCGAATCTCAAGACGGTCCAAACATCCTTACAAGTGCTCTTAGAAGGGAAGTCATCAAAGCTTACTAGCTCAACCCAGATCTCCAAACATGTCTAGAGGGAAGACATAAAGAACCCATATTACCTAGATTCTAACTTAAATGAACTTTGTGTATAAGAAAGCAAAAAACCTAGATTCAAACTTGAATGACCTTTGTGTATAAGAAAAAAGAAAATATTTGAATTTTTGAACTGGATTGTTCTACATCACCAAAAATAATTTAACACATTTGGAAAACCAAATTAATGTAAACAATTTATAAAATTCAATATCTTAAAAATTATATTAAAATTATTGATATTTAAAAAGTATAATTAAATAAAAAACTATTTAAAATAATTAATATTAATATTTTTTTTTAATCAATATCATGTCTCAAATTTTAATCAACACGAGAAATTTAAGCATTTTTCGATCGTTGTTATGCAAATATTTTTGATTAAAAACCGAAATAGAGAAACTATTTAACATAATTAAATATTAATAATTTTTTTTCGTTTTTTGTAAATTAGCAGGTTCTTCTATTACCATCGATAACAAAAAAAAAGACATTTACAACGAAAACCAAGCCCTCCCATTTCTGGGAAAAGAGGCTTGGAGTTCATGATAAGTCTTAGAAAAGTTTCATCCACGAGAATATAAAAAGTAACCACTAACAGTAGTAGTTTTTTTTTAAAACAGAGAAAGACTAAAACAAGGACTGAAATAAGAACATGATCAGTCAAACAGGTGTTCATGGGGCTCGAGCTTCAAGCCCAGACTCTTGGCCAACTCGGCCTGATTGTCCATGATATTGTGCAGGATCAACATGATTTTGTCCTGTTGGAGAAGGATTTCCCCATGCTGCTCGTCTTCTTCCACTAAGGTTTTTCCTAGGATAAACTTCTGTGACCACTGGAGCTCCAGTGATTTTTGATACAAGGTGAGCATGCCTTTGGAGGTACCAAGGCTGGGGACTAAATCCTTAAAATCATTTTTTATCTCCTAAGGTCCCAAGCATATGCCTTCCAACTCCGCCCCTCTCTTGGCATTCTGGATGGTAGCTTGGACATGCTCAGGAATTTCCCGTTTATAGTGCTTGCTATTTTCCACAATCATTTTCTGGAAACAGAGGGGCAAAGTCATCGGTTTTGGCCTGCTTAGCCTAGGAGGGGAAGAAACAGAGCAGGAGCGTTTGCGGGGAGGTATGATAAAAGGCGAGAGGGCTATCAACAAGAGCAGGTGACAGACAGAGGCCAAGGAAATCACAGAAGACCCAGTAGGGTGACTGTCAAAACCCCAAAAATTTCGAAAAATTTAAAACTTTTAAAATAGCATATAATCACATTAAATGCAGTCATTAACTATTTGATTAGTTTATGTTACTAGAATTGTAACTGAATGATCTTTTGATTATACTTCATTTTAAAGAGCAGTTTCTTTCCAGTTACTGACTGTTTTTCTGTTTGCGACACAAGGTGGGTTTGTTGTGAGGGACTGGGCTTACTTAGCTTTCGAGCTAACGCAGCAGTTTCCTTCTATTACAGGTACACAGGTAAGAAGTTTGGTTCGATGCTAACAAGTCTCAGAGGTTTACGATACAAAATTTCTGTATAATCTTATTTAGTGGAAGTACATACCAACTAGATCGATTTACCATGCTTTTTAAGGTAAATCTTTTACTCAGTTTCTTTTGAGATCCAAAGCTAGAAAATGAATTTCTACATACAAAGATGGTATTTAACTTTCTATACAGAAATGAATTAGAACTTAACCAGTCTACAGAGTATGGAACTCTTAAATATTCATACTGAAGGTGATAATGAGAAGGTACTAATTACTTCTTTATTAAACAGCTAACAAATAGAAAATCACAACATCAAAGGTCTACTTCTATTATTCATCGTTTCCTGTAGTATGCCATGTTCAGAATTTCTTAATTTAGTTTTTGCAACTGAAGATGCAAATGATGAGATATTACCAAAAAGGATCTAAGGAAAGTTACTCTCTTAGGCAGCTAACATATACATGTTTATGGTTGAAATTAAGGCTTCCCTTAATAATTTCTTTAAGAGTTGCAAAGTTAGGAATGCTACTCTACTTTCAAAATCAATCTTTGAAAAGAAAACAATTTACCCTTAGGAACAGTTCTAACCTTATGTTAGTCAACCCCCTTGTAACATTATTGAAGACTATACTATTAACAAGAAAGTTAATATATATCATAGTTACTTTTCACATCTTTACTTATGGAATAATCCACCAACTCTTTCGAGCTTAGAATATGATAAGTCTAATTGTTACTATGAAGATTTAAGTCTATAGAAAGGTAGCTAAATCTATTAACATGTAGTAAAGACATGGACTAGAATAAGCCAAAACCAATTTAATGGGTAACATAATTCTATTACCACTAACATAAATTCTAGAGGATTGTTAGATCTATTTCTTTTACTTAAGGTTAAACAAATGGCAATAAAAATGGTAAGTTTATAAACCACCATGACTTTAACATTACTCCAATGTTATTATAACTTCATAAGAGTTGATCCATTCTCCATACCTAAAATGTATGAGACCCAACCTGTGCAATATATATAATATCATAATTTATGAGCATTAGACTAACGTTAACACAGTTGAAAATGTATCGCATGAATACTATGGCTTACGAACCTTACGAGGGTCTCCATGCAATGATATGGTTGTGATAACAATCAAAGGAGAATGGGTCGTGGACTTTGGAATTGTTAACCATTGCATGCACAATTATTAACTCACTACGTGGTCGCATAGCAGCCATGCATTGGCGCTATATAACTTTGACTTAACCCTAAAATCGCCATTTCTCCTTTGCCCTTGGGCCTTTGGCCGCTCTGCAGGTTCTTCTGGGTTATGCTACTGTTTTGTTGACCGCCATTGGACCTCCTGCTGCCTCAGCTCCTCGTGAGCTCTGCTACTGCATTGAGAGGGTGATTGGAGTGTTTATACTTGCTGCTTGCCTCTGTAGAACCGCCGTTGTTTGACTTGGCTCGGTTGGGTGACAGTCCTACCTTTCTCTGTTCCCCGAGAATGATTATCCTTTCAGTATAGTGTGGCTGGTGCTATCAACTGTTGAGTGATAAATGATAGAAAGAGTGTTGCGACTGTAGGGTTTATACTCTTCATCGATTTGCTGGGGTCTCCTTTTTGCTTTAGAGGTTGAGCGAATTTAACCCAATCTTGTTGCCATCGATTGGCAGACTACTTGCCCGAACTGGACGTGGCAACGCTGTGAAGGTTATCAACAGGTAGGGTAACCACTACCTCATTTCCTTTAATGTACAACAATTTATACATGTTATTATTTATCCTTGTACTTTAAAAACAAAAGCTAACACTCGGCTGTGCAAATGATCTTCTTGCAGGTGAACCTGCTACACTTCTTTGCTTACACTGGAACAGGGGTTGCGGCATTACAGCTACGGTAAGCCTTGGTCTCTCCACGACTTATCCTTCTTGAATGAAACCTTTAAGGATGGCGTTGGGTTGGTCAATACAGCCTTTCTGTTCCCCATGGTTTTTGGGTTGTTTGTTTTTAATGTTTAGCATTGTGGATAAAACCCTAGCTCTTATACAGAGCTCTCCGGCTACGGCCATGAGTGTAAGACCTTGTTTGTAATTAAAGTTATGTTTATATAAAAGAAAAAGGGACAGGCTATAAGCCTTTGTGCAAGTTTTGTTATTGCCGTGAGTATTACTACTGCACTGGCTTTTATTGCAGACAATACACTCGTATAAATTGTACAGATTTGGGTGTTTACCCTGGGTTATTATACCAGTAAATAGTTACTGCAATTTTTCTGTATTTCCTTTCTTTTTACGTTACAGAAGTTTTGAATGCTTAATATGTTTAGTTTCTGTTCTTTTAAAACCTAACTGTAAGTAGAATACAATTAGTTTATCATTAACTTATTTACTTGTAAATAAAAGGGATTTTATATATTTTATTATTTAATTATCTTGATACTGTCAGTAAACTTTCACTTATAACTTAGATAATAAGTAAATCAATTTTTACAGTATATATATTTCAAGTTTTACTTACAGGATACCAGGATACTCTCTATGTTAAGAATAACAAGGTTCTTATAATACATATATAATATGCCATAGACTGTTTGTATTAACACATAGTATTTACTAAATACAAGTAATGTTCTTGCCTTTACTGCAATACTACATTCTCCTTACGAATGTGTGAAATTTTTTACTGCTACACAGTTTTACCTTTGAAAGAAAAATAAGATTAGGAACTGTTAATTACTTACAGTTCGAACAGTAAGTTCGATTCTGGAGAAAATATAGTAATAATAATTCTGTTTTAAATTAAAAAGCAAGATGTAAAGAATACTTTACTATTATTATAATGTTTATATTATCTATCTAACAATTCTGTAACTTTTATATAAATTCCTTAGTATATCTTATACTACTTGGAGGTAATATTTATATTTGATTCTTCTGTGGTTTACTATACTATTTACATTCTACCGTAAATAGTTTATTCTCTTAATTAAAATGTTTACTTACAAATGTGTTGTAAGTACAAATATTAACATGCTGGTATTCGATAAATAAAAGAATATTCTTTCTGTACCTTGTCCTTACCTTGAGTTAACTTCTTGAGGTAAAAGAATCCAAACACCAGAAAAGAAACTTATAGTAATAGTATAAATTCTAATTTAACTTCTACTATCTTTTCCTTTACTGTAGAATTTACTGAAACCAGCAAAACACAGTAATAGAAGGTAGTTTAAATCTATGAGAAAATAACATAAGCACTTGTAAGACATTAGTGGTTACTGGAAGTAACTAAATAAGAACTCGGTTTAGAAGGATATTACTTCACCATACCGAGGTATTGTGCTGGAGTACGGTCTGGTGATACTAGATGTGGAAAAACACAGTAACTAATAACAAATTTAACTACTGATATTCTGAGATACTAACTTTTACTGAAACTAACTAACTCCTCAGACATGTAAAGTAATCATAACATGCATCCATTCATACTCAGTAAACATAAAGAAATAAATGACAGAACCTGTTTAAGCTGTGGACAACAACAGCAATGGGAGGCCGTTCCTCCCTACCAACTCCTGGATAGTGCTCAGACAGCGACTTCTCAGGACCCCCGAGCTTGCTCTAGTATCCCTGGCTGGAACTAGGTGTAGCAAAGTCAGATACCAGTCTTCAACTCAGTATTAACTCATAACTTATCAGTAAGTTCTCCCCGCTAAAAAGCTGTAAATAACCAAGTTACTGCAACATTCCTCTCAAACAACTTCCTTACTGTTTTTCCCTCTTCCTCAATGAATTTCCTGAATAACATTCACCTGAATGCATTCTCTCTGGAAAATAACTGAGCAGCCTCAGCTCTCTTCATTGAGTACTTTTAAAAGATTGCCTAGGTCTTTTTGGGTTAACTGTCATTTAATGAGCCACCTGCTCTGATTCCACTTTTTTGGGGAATCATGACCCCAATTATAGGGAAGTTGCGACCTGCAACTTAGGAAGTGTTTGAGGAAGCTGCCACTTGTCTTTTTCCTGCCACCTAGTTCCATCCACCAGTTTGACCAGTGACCTCTTTTTAACAGCTCTCCCATGCTGTTGTCTCCATAATTTATTTATTAATAATAAAATATTCTGAATTACACTCCATTATTGTTGACTTTGCTGAGTCATCAATCCCTACTTAGGATTAATTTTAACATAATGTCTCAGAAATATAATAAAACAATTTACATAATTTTACAAAATTGGGGTATGTGACAGTGATGGGGAAGATCCACTGAAGTCTTAGAGGCGGTAGGAGTGTCAGCCAGTAAAGGAGCATCGCTAGTCCACACATAGTGATGAAGAAAAGAGCGCCGAACGTTCCAGGGTTGAAACCGAAATTCAAAAACATGAAGAATAAGATGCTTACCCGGGTTATCTGAATCCTGAGAGAGCCCAAGAATGAAGACCACGACGCATAATGTCACCACTATTCTATGGAATCCCACCACCTTTCAATTAGCAAAAACTGAAAAACCATTCCCCATAGGCTCGAGAGTGCAACAAGGGGTAGCGTTCCCATGGAGATGGCTAGGATCCATAAAACTTGGTGAGGTGGTATCATTAGCTCGCATGCTGGAGAAATGCGCATCACTCCCCCAAATCGTCCCTATCAAGACCATCATTGTCCTATGTTTGGAAGTAGTAACCAATCTTTGAGAGTTCGTACCAGCCACCATCCAGCTCAGAGATCGTTGTTGTCGTATGATGGATGCGCAAGGGTGTGAATATGAAAAATACCGTTTGCACATGTAAGATGCGTGTTTAACTTAGATCATATGAGTGTGGCGAGCTGTTAGCACTGGGGGCTAAGAACCCGTGGTAGGAAATTAATAAATTTATTTTAACCAACACCATATCTAAACTTTTGAATTTATAATAAGTCTAAAAAAAAAAGTTTTTTCCAATAATTTGATTGTTGTTACATATATGCAAATATCTTTGATTAGACTTCGATAACGAAGATACAAGTCCATATTCTTTAAACAAATCTTTAAAAGAAGATTTGAAGAATTTGATTTTGATATAATAATAATGATTACACAATTAAATCAACATAACACTCAAATAGCTTTTTGACAGGGGAACGAAGTTTCTACTAATTTCGATTAAGAAATTTTTTTATATTTTATATCAATTTATGAAATTATAAAAGGTGCAAAATAATTGACAAAGCTGCTCGTTTTCCAAACACAATTTTTTTTAATATAACTTTTTTAATTATTGAAATTACTCAACTTTTTAAAGAGTTCATGTCATGTTACCATCAACATTTATGTGATAGTGGATTTACGGATTTATACGTGAGATAGTGTAAAATAAATATTAACAATGAAAATTGGATGTGGGGGAAATACTATTTTATGGAACCCTTGTATTAACCCTAGGAGGGAATCCACATAGAAGGTTCTCGTCTGGGTCAAAATACTTAGACTTTCTATTGAGTTTTGGAATGATAATTTTTTCACTGCTTTGGGCCCTCTATTTTTGAAAATTGGCTTTGGACTTGCATTCGGTTTAGTGCTTTGTATAACATGTTGTTTAGATGGGGTGCAACATAATGAAAACTAAACCCTGGTGGAGTTATTATACCTCTGAACCTTCCTAATGAACCAAATCCTAGAGCTATGGAGCATATTATTGTTCAAATCTCTATATTTTAATCTATTTTGAATTGATCTCCTATGTTATCTATTAACTGAATGTCTACAAATTTGTAGCTAAAATCGAGACAAACATGTAATTGGTGCTCCTGCTCATTCATGTTATAGGATTTAACCTTCTCCCTTGCTTTATCATAAAGAAGGGTTATGTAGTCAAAGGGACATTCTTTATTTGTAGAAATTTTTGTAAGTATGTATATTCTATATGAGTATGGATCCCATAAGCTTCTTGAATTTGGGCCTCCTGGTTGGTTGGTGAAACGAGAATGTTGTGATTCTTCTATCATAGTTCGAATCCCCTAGAGGTATGTTTGCCTCTTGTGAGTTGGTGTTCTTACGTAAGGAGGTTGTCTATTGCAGTTGGGGCCATGCACAAGTTATGCACAAATTTGACATAACAGATAACTCCCATGTGCTCGAGTAAGTGGGTTGTTTATTGCAGTTGTGGCTAGGTGCAATACCCATGATATCTCCCTATTATAACTAGTTGGTTGAAGGATGGTCATTGTAAGTGTGTGAGACACACTTGATCCATTGTAATAAATTCTAATACTAGGAAAAAGAGTGTGCTAGCTTGTCTAAGCATCCATTAAAAAAATTGTATTTTTAAGAAAGCAAAAAAATCTAGGAAATAGGATACTCAGCAGAAAGATATCATTCATTGGAAGAGCCAATTTCCTGATAATTTTTATTCTTTGTCAAATGGCTTCCTTGAAGGCCACTGATAATGTTTTTAATTAGCAACATCTCTTCACAGGATTCTGTTACAGGCTTCCATTACAAATAACCAACAATTTCTATAGGAGAATCATTCTTGATGCCAAGAATGCTTAAACTAGTGAAGTTTCACCACTGTTTGCTGCTATTCTAGGGTACAAAGACGAGGTTTTAAGCCTGCTTTTGACTGTTGTTACCCAAAAATGTTCTCCTTAGGATTTGGGGCTTATTTGTTGTTGTTTTTGTGGCCAAACTAGGCTAGACCTGCCCAGAATTGCTCCTCACTATCAACAAGTGGTTGTTTGTTGTTGTTCCTCAAAATTTAACTTTGTTATGTGGCCAAATCAAACATGATATATGCCTCTATAACTGTGTTATGTTCCCAGAACTGAACTTACATGTGCCTAGGATTTTGATCTAGGGTTTTTCATGAGCCCATGATTGCCAAAATGTACCCAGATCTACTCTTTTCACCACTTCTATCCTCAAAACTATTGGTGGTATTATCTATTGAAGATCATTGTAGTTATTGGTTTGTTAGTTTCATATTTTGGGTTTCTTTAGTTTTTAGTTTTCAGTTTTTTCCGGTTGCCCTATTACACCAATCAAAAGATAAGAATACCAAGACAAAAAATGCAATCCAAAGGAATCTCGAGAATTCCTAGGAGCTTATTAATAATCTAAAATTGGAGAATGAAAAACTACAGAGGGGGAATGTTGAGATCAAAAGAATAATGCACAGTTTTGTAAGAAATCATAATAAACTTTTGATTTGTCTCATAAGCTTATGAAAGATAATAACAATATATATAGACAGGGAAGATGTTGGAATGTGAAATGGATCCAAGAAAAGCACAAAGCCCAAACAAGTAATAGGTTAGAAAAACTTACAGGAGCAGTGTCACAGGTTTGACAAAGAACAATACATATGTTGATGATCAAGGTACCTGGTATAGAAGGGTTTCAAGAATCCATTTCATGAATGTTCCCAAATTTGGAGACAAAGCATGTTTCTACAGCAAGTTTGTATTATTTTGAAGCTAAAAAGTTAATAAAAAAGTAGCACAAGTTTGGATGCAAGTTAGAAGTAACAAGACCACGACAGGAAATTATGAAATTCTGTAGAGCCTATCACATAGAAATTTGAAAAGCACTACACAATTTTCTGTAGCTTGATTTTTCACTCTTTTTGATAGATTTTGAGTTTTTGTGAGGTTTCTAAGGATGTTAAGACCAAATTAACTTCATATTTACATTTTCTTATGTTGATAAACATCAAGTATATGCTTAGATTTGGATAAAATGGTGAGGATATTCTTAGTGTTTGTGGATTTGACTTGCAACCATGTGAGATGAATTATAACAGTGGAAACTACTTGACAAGGAGAGTACACCATGGAATTCTATCCCTTATTTTAAAGTGAGACTTCTCAAATATGATGGCATATATTTGATGTAATTTCATTGTAATACCAAGAATAATAAATGAGTAGACCTTGGAAACTTAGTCTATATTTCATGTGATTGGATAAGGCATGGGGTGATGAACTTGTTGACATGGTAAATTTATTCTTTGGAAAACTTAATTATACAACAAAATGCACATTCATTCTACTTCTATTTTTTAATACATTGTTGCATTTAGATATGTAGTTTCCAATGTATCATGTATACATGGGAATAAACAACATGAAATAATATGGATCTTAGGAGGAGGAGCAAGTACATGTAGAATAAATGCATTTATGTAGATTATAAATTGTGATAGCACATGCTCACAATAATGATTATCATTAGACATGCTCACATTAATGACTGTTGTTAGGCATGTTCACATTTATGTCCCTCTCTCTCATTAGATCATTTAGTGTTTAGTAACTCCCACTCATAAATATCAATCATTGAGGATAGTAACTCCTCTTTTCTTGGATTCCTCTAATATCTAAATTGGCTACAAAAAAGGCTCTTAGGCATTCGAGCATGGGCTTTTGTGAAGTGTGTTAGTTATATTTTCAATCATTTTGGAAAAGACTGTTTGGGATAAGAGCAGAACCCATACTACCTTGGATTTGGCTTGAATTGGCATCCATACATTTTCAGGGATGTTTCTATTCAACATACTTATTTTCTGGGTTTTATGATGTTCAACACCAAACTATTTGTTGCTAAGATTTACTTCTGTTCTTCAAAGTATATCATCAGTTTTGGTTGAAATGTCTGGTATTTCATTTTCGTTGTGATTCTTCATCTCTTTGTAGTACTCTTAAATTTGTTTAAGAATTCATATTTTTTTCAAATTTAAATTATGATAACATAATTCTGGGTTGGCTCAAAACAACAACCACATCTTTAACTCTGTTATGTTCCCGGAACTGACCTGACATGTGCCCAGGCCTTTGATCTAGGGTTTTTCATGAGCCCGGGATTGCCAAAATGTACCCGGTTCTACTCTTTCCACTACTTCTATCCTAAAAAAAATATCATGTCTGCTTCTCTCACTCTGTCTCTGCCCACAAACCTAACAATAATTCAATTTACTCACCTTTCAACTACTGGAGTATGCCAATAATTAATGTTACTGCTTGTTTCATGGCTGATATAAACCCAGATTGAGGTTTTATAACTTTGTTTACCCACACACTTTACCATAAAAACTTAGATTCAACCCAGAATTGGATTCAAGGACATTTCTTGTTGTCCTCATCCATGGAACCAACCCAGACTGATCCCTAAAAACCCTAGTGAATACCCTCTGCAAATAGGGGGGTAACCGTTGTTGTCCGATTTGGAAACTTTGAGCCCTTGCCTACTTGAACATGACTAAGCTATATGAGTAGATGTTGTAGGCCTTGTAGAATGCAAACAAGACAAATGTAATTGGTGCTATGTAAACTAGGAAGAAGTCAATCACAGTGTACACAAATTAAAGGTTTGTCCAGAATGCAACATTGTAAACGTGAAGAGGATATATGGAACATAAAAAATGGAAGAAGTACAATTTGTTATCAAAGAATGATTAGAAGTTTGTTTTCTTCTTTTCTAAATCATCATTCCTTTGATGGTTTAAAAAATTGTTAGTTATTCCATTTTACACAAATTAATAGAAATTTGTAGATTACTTATTAAAATGTGAATAAATTCCATGGTTGAGATAATGTGTTGGAAATATTGTCTAAGACTACCTAGAAGTGTCTAAGATGCACCTGGATTTAAGAATTAGAGTGGTTAGATGTCGTTTGATGGTTGAAACAATTCCCAGGATCATTGTTAAAGGCTGTTAGGAGGCTGGGACATACCCAGAACTGCCCACGAGGCCAATTCAACCCAAAGGAACCACCCAGATTTGCACTTTTCACCTCTGTTTATATTGTTTGATGAATTTTGTCACTGTCATGGCTTCCAAAACTAAACCAGAATTGATTTCTAGGGTTTGAAGTTGACCCAACGTTGCTAGAAATGAAGATCTGCCCCTTTTCCATTTCCATAAGATCTAAGAATCAACTTGGAATTCCTTTGAAAACATAAGGTGAACACCCTATGCAAATAAGGGGGTAACAGGATGAAACTCTATGTTTAGGAGGAAAAATTTCCTATCCTGTCACCTGGGGATTCCTATTGTTTGGTACTGGGTTTGCAGATAGGATCCAAGGTGCATAACAATCAATCCTAATTGCCAGTGAATATCCTTGAAACATTTTGTTCTGATGTGAAGGGAAAAGATGTTGAATTTTAGTTCAATTCTTAATCCTTGACAATAATTCTTCAATCAGTTATTCCTTTATTTATTTTATACACAGATTATATTTATTAATGATTGTGTTGCAAACAATGATAAGAATGGGCTTTATATAGTCTACAAGAGGTCACTGTAAGTCTAGAGTCACCACTTCCAAATATTGGAAGGCATTTGTTTCTCTTAATCAAGTATATAAAGTGGGACTAAAGCCTCTGCTTGAGATGGTAAAGCCACATATGTTGAATATCTGACATGTGGGTTAGCTACTGGGCCTTAAACCATGCTTTCTTATTATGGAAGTTTATACTTTCTTGCACATATGGCATGGCATGAATTCTATCCTCCTCCAATAGTAGGATATTCTTCAGTCTTGACACAGTTTGATTCTTTAAAGATTATGAAAGCTTATACTCTCTTGCACTGTTGGCTTGGAAAGAATTCTATCCTCCTACAGCAGGATACTTTCATGTCTGGAAACATAGTTTGTTTCATTATCAGTCACATAGTTGTGAACTTGTATGGCATTCATTCATGTATTCATGTATTTTGTATTGTTTTTGGAGTAGCATAGGAAGCAAGGGTAGATTAATTCAAAGGACCAACATCATTAGTTGCTGATACAAGTACATATTAATCATAACTTGTAGCACCTATAGCATATTAAGTGCCTATAAAATACCTATAATAAAAGTAAGGGAAAATAGTATAGGTGGCATAAAATACGGTTGTAAAACAAGTTGTTTCTCATTCATATCCATATCTAGTGGTGTATCCAGTACCATATCATGTAGAAGTACCAATAGCACCACGAGTAGTGTGAACAACATCTGTAGCTTTAAGATAGAAGTATATATATTACAAGATCCAATAGTTCTAGCTTATCCACCAATAGTAAAGGTATATATCAGTAATGTTACCCCTAATTTTGATGAGGGTAATCCTAGTGATTCCTTCACTAGACCTTGTACTTTGAAATCTTCGATGATAGGGGTGTTTACTGCTATATCAATCAGGAATATTAGACCTAGAACTTAAAGCATATTGTTCCTGGTCTAACAGTTCTAGAACTAAGTATGTTTTGTTATGATTGTCTAAAGGATTTGAATTTCTATACTGGTATCAACATGCAGAAGGACTAGCAAGTAAACAACAATTCAACCAGTCAAGCAATGAATTTATAGGTAGAAATAAAGTTGCATAAATTAAAATTTTGAAGTGATTGCATAGAGTATAAAATGGCATTTGGGTAAGAATTTGAACATGACAATAATTTTGCAACACACCTGTATAATTATTAGGAGATTGAGGATGTGATTATAGGGAGAAATACATAAGGAGCTTTGTGGCCATGTCTAGCATGTGTATCACTCATGTGAGGATGCTCTGTGATTCAACAATTTGCATAGTTTTTCATTTCATGATTGATAAGGCAGAGTAACTAGTAGTCTGATAGCCTATATTCAAGGACTATCACACATTAATTGGCAGGAAATTGATATATGAGGAAAAAAATATGGTAAGAACTGATAAGTGCTATATGTCACATGTATAATTATTAGGATATTGAGGTTGTGATTAGAGGGATAACTATAGAAGGATCGTTGTCTCCATGTCTAGCATGTGTATCACTCATGTGAGGATTCTCTGTAATGCAGCAATTTGCATAGTTTTGTATTTTATTATTGATAAGAGAGGGAAACTAGTGGTTATAAACCCTATATTCAAGGATCATCACACGTAAAATGGATGGAAAAGTGGTATATGACAAAACAAATATGGTAAGGGCTGGATGGAGAGGCATAACTCCATCCCATCATGAAAACACATAATTCTTTATACAGTCCCAAGTGTTGTTATTACAAAATAGGATTCAGAGCATTGTATGCATAGATAACGAGGTTGTGAGTATCGATAAAATATTTGGATTGACTACAAAGAAGAACTCATCCAACTTAGAAAAATGTCAAATGATTATAAGAGCTGAAATTTGAAGAACAAAAATATTAAAAATACATATATAATCGTAATTCCCTTTATGAAATTCTACGAGTTCTTTGAGATTAACCCTTCTATAAATGTTGAGGAAGGCCAATGAAAATGCATCAATCATTGTGTATTAGAGTGGATTAAATTATTTTTTTAGCAAGCCATGGGTTACGACATTTTCAAGTTGAAAACATGGTTGCTGAAAAAAGTAATATTAATAAGTTCACAAAATACAATAGTATACATGCATACAGATATCATGGGCGTGAAGCAATTTATTTCCCTCATCTAAATAACAAAAATCAATCCCAGTTACAACTTCCTTCCATAGTGTTGTCGATTCCTCAAATACAAATCCATCTCTATTACACATCCATACAAGATGAAATGATAGGGCTAATAGGTCACTTGAGGGAAAGCAATTGAGCTAACCATGGACAAATTATATTCTCTTTTTCCATACACAAATAATCTGGTTTATGAATATAGATTCAAGTTACGAAGAATTCTTTAACAATTCAATTTTGTTGTTTGTGATTTGTAGAAATCACAAGGTTAATTGTAACCTCCTTTTCACAGGTTTGTTAACTAGTAAAACATATAATTTTATGAATGTCAACTATATGATCAGGAAAGCTAATATATGAAAAGAAACCATGCCATAAGTTCAACCATCCTACAAGAAACCTCTTCCAATTATCAGCACAATATTCAGACCAGATCCACCTCCAAATCCTCCTCCAGGCAAGCTTCTGGCCAAAGTTGTCTGCACTCAGAATCAGATGTTATAGGAGCTACCTCTAGTAGACCATGATATGTTTATGTTTGCACTATTTGTATTCCATATCTTGGTTTCATTTTCCTTGATTAATTTTCTCCTATATCTGATTTCCATTATCATTGTAACCTTCATTTCTTCGCTTAGATCTATACTTTACTTTACTTTATGAACCTTGATTTATATAGTAGCCATTTTTGCACTCCCACTTTGGATCAAAACTTTTGTACTCAATAGTCACATTAAACTACTTTTGAGATCATTCTATTGAAATTAATAAAATTATATTGTATTGTATTATCATACATATTTGTCTTCTAAACAACGACACCAGTGGTTGAGGCTTGAGGGGAGATAGCAAGATGCTTTGGCATCATAGGTGTTGTAACAATTGGAAACACAAATCTAAAATTAGTATCCAAGAGAAAAAGTCCAAATAGTATCTAACATGGATGATAACTATCCATGCTTGGGGATACGATCCAAATGATTAGGTTGGATGGGATATAAACTACAATAACCAACAAAGTCACTAATGCTAATGAGTAACCTCGATGATAACTATCCAGATGCAGGAGTATGATCAAAATGATTAGGTTGACATAAGATATCAACTGTAGAAAGAAAAATAGGTTTAGTAATGCTAATAAGGATAGAACTAGACAAGTTCACAAAGTAAGCGAGAGTTGAAAATTTTGGTGGCATAGGATTGGTGAAATCCAAACACTTGGAAAAATTGATGGAATGAGACCCAACAAATTTGTTCAGATCATGTCAGAGGAGTCACCTTTGTGCATTTTTGCTTCAATGATAGAAGGAGATGTTATTTTTATTTTAGGTTTTATGTTGACATTGATCTAGTGATGCTCACATCCAGGTTTATGGTGTCTATGTTCTCTTTGTGACTTGGAAGCTCTACTAAATATTTTAGGAAGGTGGCATGCTAATATATATATATTTCTTTAAAATGCCTCTAATTGATGAAAACAAAAGCTCTATTTTTTCATCTTCATAAATTATACCTTGTTACACTGAGAGTAGCAAGGTTCTCTACAACCAAGTATGGGGGAGATGCATTCCTAACGCTCCTATCACAATATACAATATAGAACATAAATATAAAAAAATCATGTCAGCATAAAATAAAAACTAAAAGTCATGTCTTTTTTCATATATTTATAATTTTATATTATAAATTACTTGTAGCTTCATGGTAAAGAGTTGTTAAGTAAATCGATACATCCTGAATGCATTAATGACATTCAAAATTGTGATTCTCCTTGTTATTCCAGTTTGTTTTAAAATTTTGGAAGGCTCTTGAAACTGGAAAGGGAATGGCGTTGTATTAAGGGTTTAAAAGGTCCCATTCTAAGTAAGGTCCCATTGTAGTAAGTATTTAAAAGGTTCCACTCTATCAGATTTGGTGTTGTTTAGCGTGGTACATTCTCCATGTAATTCAATATTAGGATATTGTTGCATTTACAAAGAGATATAAATTCTTTAAAGATGACACCTCTCCCCTAATTGTGATATCTCTCACACCAACAGAGTTCTGCAAGCTAGTAAAGGTGGACTCTAATTTGTTTATTTGTGGACATTAATAGATTTGTATTTCATTTCATGTCCGTAGCAGGGAGATAAATTTTACTTACAGTCAGCAGATTCTGTGGATTTTGTATTTTTGTTGCAATCAACTAACTCATTATCATGTTCTGATTATATCCATATTTACATCATTTGTATGATAATATGTATTAAATACAAGAGACCTCAGAATCCATATCAAACATTGGATATATTTTCTTTACATTGCTATTAAATTACTTTTTAAACTAATGAAATCTATTTTTATGTAGTTCAAAACTATGGTATAATTAACAGATCCACTATCCCAATTCGATTTTCAATTGACACACATCCAACTTGTTCCATATCTCATCATTCATGTAACAACCTTATAAAAATTGCACAAGGGTTGAGCTGAATTTAGTATCAATGGTTAGAGAACACCCCATCGGGCCACATCATGAGTGAGTATACCCAACTGAGAGAAATAAATCCTACACTACCAATATGCCCTGAGGTTTACTTAAAAAATGTGCCATGATCAAAGGAACGTGTGCCAGTATAATGTGATAATTCCACTGTAAATAAATTATTCCTAAATGATAGCAAGGGTGCCCAATGCACAATCTACATTCCAAAAAAACTCCAACAGGCTGGACTCTACCATAAGTTCCGATTTTGGACTCTTTTAAATACAATTCAGGATGCTTAGAGGACATTCCCAGCTACAACAACCCTTGACTTCCTTCGAAAACTGTGATATGGACTGTATTTTTCCTTGTGTCATCTTACAACAGTGTGGACTGTGAAATTTCTTTAACGTAGCTTTTAACTGTTCTTTGGTGTGTTGGTTAATAGACTAGAGCTCCTTAAAGGTATCACAACACATGCCCATCGTAAACCCTATAGAGATGACCCATTAACTCATGACCTATCGGTATATATATATATATGTTCATCCTCAAATCAACATAGGTCAGCACCTATAAAATCATAATCAATGATGTTTTTCTTCGAAAGAACACCCTTTAATTTGAATGCTATGGGAGATGTCAAACTGTTGTACCATCATGTCTTTTACTTGCCTCCAAAACATGAATGCTACAGGATGTAACTGAAGGGTTATCACCGGTTTTACCATCATTTTTCTTGAGAATACTGACAAGATATGGGAAGAAATATTACCTTAGATGTAATGCAAATCTTTCATTAATTACTCTTGATCAGAGTAAGATCATTCTATTACTCTTCTTCAGAGGACAATATGCAATAAAAAACAAGAATTCCCTTATATCAATACTTTTGAATCTATGACCGATGGATTGAAGTCCCTTTTTCACAAAGGGTACTTAGGATGCACAGATCTGGGAGCATGCCTCCTTTAAAATCCCATCATAAGGACTGTAACATTGCTTCCTTACAGACTTAGAAACACACCCCCTTTTGATATCTACTATTTATGAACCTCCTCAGTAATGGTTGTGTGTGTGAAAATATGGTTTGTATTCTTGTACTCCAAGCAGAAATTTGCATGTCCTTTGGCCCTTAGTCACCTCCTTTCAAGTTTGTTTGAAATCCATAAATGAAGAACTGTAGTGCAGAGCTTGGAGAATGTGTGCCCTTATGATGTTTTTGTAATTATTTGTATTTGAGTGGCCAAGCTTGGGAAAACTAGAACAAAAAACATTATTAAACAAATCAATTGTGTGAGAGTTGAGGGAGTGAATACCATGTTTGAGGAAGTTGGCTTGGAATTCTTCCTCATTAATTTCCGTGTGAGTGCTCATGACCTTGACTGCTCGCTTGATGTCATTGGATGAGAAAATATGGGAAGAGATGAGTGGAGGTAATACATATAGGGGCCTATGTAGGGAAATCATAAAGGAAGATCGTATGAGAGAACATCGATTGCAGGTCTAAGTCTAGGTGGAGAGCAGTATGCCTAGAGAAAGGATGGACCAAAAAGGTTTTGGGAGAACAGAAAAGTGCCACACAGAGCTTGTGTCTCCGCAAGGAAAGGAATTCCTGCTTTCTACGACAGAGGACGTAAAATATAGGATCTATGAAGGTGGGGAAAGAGGGCGGGGCATGTGTCAAAGAGAGCTGAGATGCTTGTGATGGAGTTTGTACTCCTGGTTGAACAAATGGCTCATTGAGTAGAAGCCAAGTGTGGGGGTGTGGGTGTCCAGATAGATGGAATGGGGGTAGGAGTCAAGATCAATATCCCGAATAGATGTGGAGAGAAGGTCATATTTGGCTGAGGTTGTCTTGAGGGATGAGAAATAGGGGAGAGGAGGAATGAACTGACGAAGGTGGGTGGTGTATGAGTTGGAATACTTTATATCAGTAGAAATGTTCTTGTCATATAGAATGTACCCATAGCTTCTTTGTATAGGATTTTGTTTGCAAATTCCTTCAAGTTTTACTATGATTGTAATGAAAATATAAGTAATATTTGTGAGATATTTTGAAAATCAAGATATCTATTTAAGTGGAGAAATTAGTATTTGAATTATAATGCACATTTAGAAAAACATGAGTCCATGAGGTAAAATGTCCATCTGGTAAAATGTTCCCTAGCACCAAGTATTATGTTATACCATAAGGTGAATTACTGTGGCTTCTACACCTTTGCTGGGTGGTTTTCAGGCACTGGGTAGTGGATTTGAAGTATTTTCTGTTGGAAAGAAGAAGCTTGTCCGTTCTGTTCCTACGGAATTAAATAAATACCATAATGAAATTCTGGAAATGGCTCAGGTATGTTTTGAAATTGAAAAGACAATTTGATTGCATTAAATAAATTATACTTTGTTGTTTTGTATTATATGAGCAAATTTCGATTTAATTATTGAATTTGACTGCATATTCAGTGATTAATTGAATGACACACTTCTTGGAAGTTATGTCTCTTTGTTTTTGGGGATTGCCAAGATTTCTATCAAATATCAAACCCTCTGTCCTTTCTGTTTTGCATTAGATTTTTCCTTCCATCATTTCTGACTACATCCCCAATATTTGTAGACATTATTAGTTTTGATTTCAAGGTAGACATAATACTTTGTGTGGGTTGAGTTTGAGGAGATTGTAACATAAAACTATGTATTTTAATTTTTGACAGTGGAACTAAATAAAATATCTAAATTTTTTTTTCTTTGGATATTCGTCTTGATATCATCAAATATATATGATTCTAGAACTGAGAAATATTTAAGAGATAAAGCTTCTGAGTGCATCCTAAAATTTGCAGACATCATTAGTTTTAATGTCAGGGTATATTCAACATCTTCTGTAGGTTCAGAGTGAAGATATTTTAAAGTAGAAGCAAAATTTTTGGCATCGTAACTTACTAACATGGATAGATATTTATATTATATGGATATTCTTCTTTATATCACTAATTGCATGATGCTATAACATATAAATATTCAAGAGATAAATATTATTGTGGCTACTCATTAGTTTTTCCTATGTCAGTTTTGAATATTGGTGGTCATTGATTTTAACTTTTCACTTTTAAGTGCTTGATTGAATGGTCAAAGCTAAAATACAATTTAACTCAGTGGGAGATTATAAGGGTACAATAGCTATGATTTTCACTGCTTAATTTTGCATATAAGTTGTCCTAAAATGGTGTGTTGATTTAGAAATAATTTTGGCTAGTTAGGAGTTCTATAACTCTATGGAGGTTTTCATTTGCAGTAATGTATGCTGTTTTTATTTACTGTTCGTATTTTCGATTGATTATATAGGAGCATTATTACTAAGGTTTGTTGGAAGTAGGTTGTTGGATGATGCATGGGCTGTCATAGATATGGATTCTTTTTGCATGTTATATATGATTGGGTACTAAATGCGTTTAAATTTAAACTGTCTTTGGATTATGGTTTTACTGCATATACGAGGATTGAAAACATGAAACCCTAATAGGAAAACATGAGGGTTAAAACCTGGCTGATTGAGACTTCAGATATATAATAGAATGATGTATAAGACTATAAGTTTAGTGTCCAATATATAAACCTATTTTCCATTATATATTTGTTGGAATAATCATAATGTGATACTTATTATGAGCTAAGAATGTTATAAGCATTGTGCTCATTGACAAATCTTGTCTTTCACAGATGTTGTTGTGGGGATTCCATGAGTGTTTTGCTTATGATGATACAATGGAGTACATACTGATGACATCACTAGTATATGACTGGAATGTGCAAATTCTCATGGGTAAAATACTGGATGTTAACTTCATTGACTGCTAAGGCATGCTTACTTATGAAGAAATGCCTGTGGATTCCCATGCAGAATACTTTGTAGCTAGATCCTAATCCAATTCAAAAACAAATGTCCTATAGTTAATAAGGAGTGTCACTGAAGATCTTGAAAACCAATAATGGTGGAGTATCCTTAGACTGGAGGTGTTGGTGAATGTGTTGTGTTTCTTTTCCTTACTATATTGCTTTACATGAGTGTATAGTGCATATTTGAGAATGAAAAGGTATCAGTTGTGTCTAGTATTTTAAGTATCTATGTTCATGACCATCGTGTTAGTGGTTGCTTAGGCATAATCACTTATGCAACGATGTGTGTGGATTTCGATGCAAAACACCCCATAGCCATATCTTAATCCCTTCATAAAACTGATGGCTTATAGTTGATAAGGAGTGGAGATCTTGAAAACCTAGGCTCTCCTTAGACTGAAGCGGTCAATTGATGTGCCATGCTGCTATTCTATACATATATTGTCAACCATGGGGTGCTTTCTTTACTTGAGTACATAACTCATATTTGAGGGTGAAAAAGTAGCAAGTGTGTTTAGCATCTACGGTGTGAGGAAGTGGTCTTATTTCATGAGGTGGTGCATTTGCAGTGATACTTAAAACAGTTGGAACTTCACATAAGTGGGTGACTTTTTTCTTAGCAATGGCATCAAGTATGTCCTTTGCATTTACACTTCTGCAACAAATACTAGTGCCACCTTGTGTAGCCATGCCCCATGGAAATCCCCAACCGTTACAATGAAGCATGGGTGTTGTCCACAAGTAAACATGCTTAGACTTCATTTCCCATGCTAAAATAATACCAATTGTATTGAGACAGGAACCTCTATGACTGTACATAACACCTTTAGGAATGACATGGTTCCCAATGTGTAGTTTAATGAGATAACTTCCCATTCATCTTCAGGCCAGCGAGTCTCAAAATTTGGATCTCCACTTATCAAAATATTTTCATAATCAAGAAGATATTTATGATCTTCATTCAAAGAATATTCTCTAGATTTGTCCAGTTCATGGATCACAATAATTAATGGTAATTCCTATGTCACCCAAGAAAGGTTCCTGACTACTGCCATTGTAACTTCCAAGAATTGGTAATCCACAAACACCACCTTGGCTTTTGAATGCTTAAAAATGAGAGACATTGTGTGTGCATCATGTCTAATATTTAGAGTGTTGAGAACTTCCCCTACCATTGGTACTCCAAAGTGCATTTCATATGTGGCTGGTACATTCAGGGCCACTACAACAACCTGTCATATGTATGGGTTGTTCAAACTTTAAATTCTCTAACAATTGATACAATTTTAGTTAAATGAAATTTTGATGATTTTAAGGTATATAGGAAAAATCCTTTACTAAGAAACATATTGTAAATAGAAAGGCTACAGGATCGATTTCTGAACATTTATATTTTCCAAACTTTAGGAATAACCAAACTTGACTCCTATGATCACTATGATAGTTGCTCCCATGATCACTATTCACTCAGCAGTACTTTTTTTGTTTTCCTTTTCAGAGAGGCTAAATTATACAATGTATTCTAACAATTTTTACTTGGGGAACAAGGTCTACCACCAGTTTCCTCAGACATTTGCAACATTGGTAGAGAAAAGGAAGGTCTTGGGATGACTAGTATTCATGCAAAATGGATTGCATTGGTTGTGAATTGGATTGTTATGTCCCTCACAAGATTATGGATTTAAGGGTAATTTGGGATTTGTGACGTTGCTGTAGGGTTAGTTTTCTTCAAAATGATTGGTTTAACATATCGAAAAAGAATTTGGAAAAATGAAGAAATTAATGAGATATTTCAGGGAATAATAAGACCATTCTTGTCCATTTTATTGTTAATATCTAGACTAGTTAATATGCAGACTAGAATAAGACTCATTGTTGGAGTTATGGTTCAGCAGTGGAGGTGGCAACTTGCAAGGACACCCACTGAGGTACAATTCCTCAAAAGCATATGAATACATGATTGGGGCTAGGTGCTCGTTCTAGAATATTTTGATGGTTCACCCATCGAGTTCTGTGAAGAGGTCATTTGTAATACTAATTATATTCTTTGAGATTAAAGGAATCACTTTAAAAATTAAGCATAAATTATGAACTTATTTGCTAATTTTTCTAGCATGATTTGGAACTGTTTTGATTGTTGATAGCATATTGAAGGACTCTTTGAAGACTTCCTTGATCAGCGAAACAACATTCTTGAGGATAACTTGTGTGCTAATTAAGGGCAATTGTTAGTTCCTCTCAAAGGCAGGCAGAGTTGAAGGATTTTGTTTGGTGCACCTTTTAAATTCAAATCAATCAGAAACTTGGTAATGTGAATAAACCATAGTACTGTGGCATGCCTTAGTTTATTGAAAAACAATACAACAATACAACAATAGATGGAAGAGTTGATGCATTAATTGCAATGAAGATATCATTTTGGACAGGTTGGAGAGAGAATTGAAGGTTTTTGTTTCCAACTTTGTATTTACATGAGAAAGATGACGAGGTGATCCTCATGGGGAGAGTCATTTATAATAGGATATACACAAAATATCTAAATTTAAATTTGAACATAATAAGGTCAATAGAAGGCTTGAGTATTACTAAAATACTACTCAAGGACAGACTTGAATGACTAAATTTTACTTGCAAGAGAACCATGTTTTGAAGCCTAATACTAGTAAACTTCTTGAGTCTTATTTTGGTGTAGGTATTCCATGCACCCTTGCTAATCAGTTGTGATCATTGTATATGGATTTGAGGCTATGTTTTAGGTAAAAATAGATTCTACATTGTACTTTTTTGTTTTAACATTGATTATTTGAGATACATTACCTTCATGCAGCTTATTTTAAGATTGATGGTTTGATATTTATCTCTTACATTGTCTCTTTCTTGTATGTGATAGGAAATGACGCTGGAATTTGAGAAAGCTAGGACTAGGAGCTATATCTTCACATAGATAGTTTCCTAACATTAAATGATAAATAACTAATTTGACAACACTTTCACTAAGAAAGAATGGGATCATTCAAGTACATGAAACCATGTTGGTGTTTACCATGAATATCTTGACAAATTTTTATGGTTTGTTTATTTCTTTTGTTTGAAGCATTTTGTTGATTTTTGAAGTTTGTGTGTATTTTGGTTAAATATTGTGTTAGTCCTTTGAATGCTTCTAGTTCTCATTCGATGCTTGATTTAACCCTTTGTTGTAGCTTGAATCAAGCTTGGTTTTAGGATTTGAGAAAAGATTCTTTTATTACCTTTTAGTTGCATGAATTAATTGTCTTCAATTTTCTATTCTTTTATAGCGATTGTATATTTTCTTTGTAAAACTTATCATTATTCAAAAAAATAAACGATATCTACATAGCTAAGTAAAGAGAAAAATGGTCTATGCACTAGGTTCCTATGCATTGATCGTAGGATACCTATTGGCACAAGACCAACATTCATCTAATGCAATAATCAATTAGCATAATTACAATGCATAATTGTATTAGCCTCCATGACCATAATTGGCTAGTGGAAGCCAAGATTGAGCATAATGTTTGATTCTATCAGTTTATCAGTTTGTCAAGATTCAGGTCCCCACATGTCCGCTGGACCATTAAGGGATGAGATAACAAGTGGAGTCCCCACTTTCCTTGAATCTAGTCAGTGCAGTTGTGTTTCACTCACACCTTCCAGTTGTGACTTATGAGTCTACATGTTCTGTTGTTGATGATGTGATTCATGTTATTTGACTAATGTTGTTGTTCCTCTATTTTGACAATATTCTATAAATCAGTGAAAGTTTCGCCATTTTTTACAAATTTTTATAATGAAGTTAAATATTCGCCAAGATTTTACAATATCTTATAACTTAGTGAAAGATTCGCCAAGATTTTACAAATGATTATATAATAAAATGAAAGATTCTCCAATATTTTACAACATTATATAATAAAATGAAATATTCACCAAGATTTTATAACATTATATAATAAAATGAAAGATTCACCAATTTTTTTATATATACATATTATATTATTGATAAAATCGCCTTCAAATTTTCCTATATATTGGAGAGATTCGCCCATTTTTTATACATATAAATCTAGGGGGGTTCTTAAAATCATCCCTAGATATTTAGAGAACCAAAGAACCAATAATTGATTGGGAATAGGAGATTTAATTAACCTACGTCGTCATCTCCACTCATGAATATGATTGGATATATGAGTAGAAGTGGATTGGCGAAGCGAAGTAAAAAGGTTTGTACCCATTTCATTCCTAATTGGTAATTGAAAATGTGTCAAAAAATACATTGTTAGAGAATTGAAATCACCAAAAAGAATGATGCGACAATTCAATATACCATTTGGAAATTGTTTTGGTAACAGTACGCTAGAAAAACCTCAGATGCATGGAATCATCTATCAAAGAGTTTGATGAACACCAAATATGGAAAGTCATAAGATGATTTTTAGGTTCTTCTCCATACTTGCCATCAAATTTAGGTATATCATATGGTAATTTGGCTAATATGGATGGACAAAAAAGGTCATGCATGATGGGAGCATTTATAAGTTTGGACAAGTCTTGTAAATATAAAGTCACCAAGAAAGGAAGTAGCCTATTTGGATGTGGGTAGTTGTAATATTGATATGGCATAACAACACCGTTAGGGCCATAAGTTGGTTGTTTTTGTACATGATAGTCGTATTTACCACCCAATTGTGGCTGTTGGAAAATTGGAGGATTGTGTGGTAGGGTTTGAATTGGAGCAATCAATTGTTGTGGATTATAACCCACATCGGATTGTGACCATTGATTAGTCATACCTCCTGGGTAGGGTACTGCAGGATACGAATTGGTAGTAGGGGGATTAAATTGGGTGTATTTCCCCCTAGTTGGATAATGCATGCCCGCAATATGTTGTTGTGTTGGTTGAACCCAAACAATTGGTTGTTGTTTCCCCTAAGTAAGTGTTAATTGTTGAACATGACCACTCACTCCACTTGCTATTGAACTTGATACATTATACAAAGTAGGGGTATAGTGGGCTCCCATAGAATAACGTCCAATTATATTTGGCAAACTAATAGAAGGAATAAAGGGACTTCATGATGAAGCAACAACAATTGATGTTTGTACAGGATGAGAAGTAGTCCTAGTGGTGACTTGTGAAGTAGTTTGAGTACTAAACCATGAAATTGTAGGTGATGATGGAGTGTTAACGTTCATAGCCTGATTAGAAGAAATCTCAATAGAAAAACCAAGGATGTCACTTGGTGTTAAATAAGGAAAAGGCCTTCTAGAAAATGTGTCGGAATGAGAATTTAACTCCATGAAAGAAACTGGGATGGTACTCGTAGATCCAAACTTGAAAATTGTAATGTCCCCGGTTTTGACCCCGTTTGCATGATGTATATAATGTAATTAATCATGGTGAGGAGCTAAAGGCAAAATCCCCACCATCGATTTGTGTGTGTATGTTTCGGCAATAGGTATAGTTGCCGATGGTATATCGTGCTGTTTGGCACATTATAGTTGGCATCATGTAAACACGCACATCAATTAAAATAAACCACAACCAGCTACAACAGTGCAACATTGAATGAAAAGGGCATGATTCCAAAGGATAAGGGGTGGGGGATGTCAAACCTTGTTTATGGGGGAAAACCCATGTTTTGCCACCTTGTTTGATTTGCCACCTTTTCTTGTTTTACCAACCTCTTCCAACCTCTTTAATGTTTTGTTGGGTGGCTGAAGAGTTATGGCTGCTGGTGGTTGGGGCAGTTATGGTCTTTGGGAGTGAGGTGGTAGGACTGTCAGTCCCTTGCCCACATGCCCACTCCACCCACGACTACCTTCACTCTTCTCTCCCACGTTTCCAATTTTCATGACTATGGTTTGTTGCTCTCACGCCTGGTCTTCAACCTTCACGATGGTGGTCTGCTCGTTCCTCCTCTTGAGGGTCTGTTGATTCGTGCGCATAGGCGAAGCTGTTTCTCCTCACGTGCAGGCTGGGATCCTCACACAGAGAGACGTTATGCTCTCTCTTCACGCACAGGAGCTCTGTGTTGGTTTTTCCTCATGCAGGGAACAGGTGAAATCGTGGCTGTCACTCAGGATTTTCGGGTGCAAGAGCCATTTCTACACTCAGGAACTGTGTGTAATTTTCCTTACTGATTTGTGGCCCGTGCATATGTTTTCCTTTGTGTTTTGGAGTCTGGTGCAAGTTGCTCTCACGCACAGACCGTTGGAGTCATTTTCCATGTTGTGAGCCATGCTCACTGATTACGTTTTGGGACTGTTGTCTTCCCCGTGTTTTGTTGGTTGTGGTGTCCAATTTCATTTTGGACCACTGTGGATTTCCACTCCGTTGGTTGATTTTCCCTCTGTCCATGCTAGGAGTTGGCTTCTCCTTTGTTTGGGACTATGTAAGTTACCCAGCCGTTACCTGGAGGAATTGTGTGTGATGTGGGCTGTTGATTTCCAATCTGTTGGCTGAGTTTCCCTGTTTTGGGACTGTGGATTGCTGCTATCATTCATTATGTGTTTTGGCTGCTGGATTACCCTGGTTTTGGGTTGCAGCTGAGTTGTTTTGGCCATGTTAGGGCCAAGAAAAACTCTGAGTTGCCTTGTAGGCTTGAGCTGTGTCTCACCTTTCGTTTGGGACTGTCACCGGTTGTCTTTGCCTTCTTCACCGGGCTGTGAAGGGATTGTTTTGCTGCGTGTAAGCAGTGGTTGGTCTTTGGACTGTGCTGGCTTGGCCGGTTGTTGATGGCCTGATAAAACCAGCGGTGTTGGTTTGGCTGATTGTGTCCCTCGGCTATGTGTAATCCTGCGTTGACCCTTATCCTTGGAGGAATCATGCCCAGCTTGGGGGTGGCAGTGTTGTTGAGAGATTGATGACCACGCTGGCATATGGTTGGGTGGAACGTTGCAGCAACGTACCTGGTTGCGGGCGAGTTCTTCATTGAAAGATAAGTGTTGCTGGTTACTTCATCTCTGCAATTTATATACTGTTATGTGAGAAATGATGAACATGATTAATGTTGGAATATTGTATGTTTGCTTCCACTGTATGATTAAAGAATTATGCACTAAGTAATTGTGCATGTAAAATGATGGATTGTGCATCATGTTAAGCTTTTAATTTCAGCATTGATCTCTTTTGTTTATGTTCATGGGGCTGTTTGCTCGTATGCTTGGTGTTGGTCGTGTCCTCTTCGCCGGTCTGAGGGATGGGGACATGACAAAAATGTATTTTCCTAAATTTGAAACCCAGAAAGGTGCAGAAGGACCAAACATGGTCACTACTGGATCTCCTGGTGGTGGTTGATAAAAAATTGATCCCGAAGGTTCTATAGAAAAAGTATTGTGAGAATAATATTTCTCTATCACTATGGGTGTTGAGAAGTTAGTGATTGGAACATTCCTAGAAGGAGAAATTTCTCCCCTTCCTTCGGTGATAGGTACTCCTTCCTGCTCAGGTGGAGTTCTCTTTTCAACATCAGATGTTATGTACATTTCTTGTTCCATATTTGAATGAGTTGTAGGGTCTTTTGGATATTCAAGGAAATAATCCTTGAATACGATGGGATCGTCTTAGATGTTGGTCTGCTAGAATGAAAGATCAAAATTCTCTATCTCAAAAAATCCTAACTATATACACAAAAACAAGCGCTACTCAGTGTAAAAAGGAACAAGAAAACCTGTGGTGGGTGGGATGAATAGTATGGATCCTCACAATAGTGTCAAGTCATTGCAACTCATGATATACTGCAGGGTCCAACAATGATACACGACAAGGAGGATTGGAATCGTACGCTTTCCTATATACTCGACTACCTGGATAGTACATGCGTAGTAGCTCCCTGAGTGTTGTTCTCGGTTAATTGCTCCAACAAGATGATCGTTAGTTTACTCAGTTGGTCTCAGGATCCTAATGGTGTCTCTTGATATATGCATGGTACGCGGGATCCCAAATCCACAGTAGTGTTTTCTAATGCACAATTGTTTGAAAGGGGCCTTCTGATATACCATCGAGTACATGAGAGAATATTTGTATATACCATAAAAGCACATTAAATACCTTTCTATATACCAATGAGTATGTGGAATAACCACACAGTCCTCAGGATGTAGTGCATGCAAAAAATGATATCTCCTATGGTTAAAGACGCCGAAACACGTCTCTAACCTAACACACAATCTTGATAAAAATTTTACCCTAATTAACGCTTGATTTTATCTTTTTATAGCTAGGTGGACAATACGATGTAAAGACCTGACTCAAAAACCATGCAAAGATGAAGTGCGGATATTTACTTTTTTCTTCTGAAATATGCCCTATTTTAAGAGGACAGGAAGCAATTTTTTCCCAAAACACACAATCAAATCCTTCAAAATTCTAAATGAAAAACCAAACAAACAAATCTTTTTAACTTCACTAAAATTTGATCTCTAATAAAAGAAAAGAAAAAAATTAACTAGTGTTTTCACTTTTACAATTTCCACTATATGAAAAAATCAAAAGAAAAACTAGTCATTTACTTCGCAAATCTAGAAATCAAATACTAATTGAAACTAAAAGAAACAAATCTTTTTTTCCTTTTGAATTTTTTTTGTCTTTTATTTGGAAATAAAAATAAACACACAAAAGGTTCTTCCTGTAAATCTATATAGAAGCTACATATTTTCCTTTTATGAATATATTCGATTAACAAAGATCTTTTAAGAATACTATAAACCCGAAGTAAAAAATTCCATACTAAAAAATCATCAAATTCTTGAAACTTTTATCAAAATATATCTTTTGAAAATAAAATAAAAAAGTACTCAGATCCAATCTAGTTTGTAGACTTATAACACACAGTGCATATTTTCCAGAAATCTAATTCAAAATCCAAAATACTAATGAGTCAAAAGGGATACTCAACACCTACCTCGACGTAGTCTGCAGGTTGGCACCAGTGCATCCTCCCTTGGCCGATTCTTGCTGTCCATTGAGAAACGACGTTGGTGATGCCTCTTGCAAACAGTTAGTAAGCATCGACAACACTCTACCACTATACAAAAAAAGCGTCAGAGAATTAGAGATGCTGAGAAAAACTTACCCAGGTGCGTCAGGCATAGATAAGGATCCAAAAGATTAAAAAAAACCCACAAATTCAACAAGTGATGAATAAAATGAAATTTCGTAGAATCAATTACTGAACTTGAGAGGTGAAATATCACTGATATAAAGTGAATTTAACACTCTTTAAATAATAAAAGGAAATTGAAATTTGCAGTAAAAACAAACCAAAGACTAAGATATATAAACCTTCCCCGGTATGGTCTCCAATTTTGTTAGAGAAAAAAGTCAATCAGCACTGACAAAGATTGTTTCCCTAGTCTGTATGGTTTAGATATATAACAAAACACAAACAATAATGATAGACTTTCCCTAGATATAATCAGATTACTTCAATAGAATGAAACCTTACCTTACATGAAGGTTGTCTCTTCTAGCTTGAAGCTTTAGCACCATTTGACATAGAGGAGCCTAGAAAGATCAAAACCACCAAGCAACAAGTGGAGACGTACAAGATAATCAACTAGATCTATATTAACGACCAAGAAGAAAAATAATAAACATGATTACAAATGTTTATGGGAAAGGAAAACATAATTACATTAAAAGAGTAAAGGAAAAAGTTTCAACCGAAGAGACTTGGTGTTGTGCTTCTTCCCACAAGCCTTTTTCCTCAAACCTCAATCCATTTCCTCTCAAATCTAGAAATATTTCAACAGCATATGGGTGCTTTCATGGTCCTCCCCCTAGCCATGAGGTTTGAGATTGTATTTGTAGGCCAAAATGGGATCAAAGGAGTTGAGTATTATTTGGAGGAAGTTAAGGGATCATCCCTATGGATTAGGAGAGAGACTTTCGCCTACTCTGGTTGGTTGGGATAAGCCTCCACAAGGGATTTCTTCTATAAATCTCTCAATGATTCTCTTTTTTCCTTTTAACAAGCGCAAACACATCTCGTACACTAGCAAGTGGCATCATGAAGAGACAACACTTCCTGTACAAAGGTAAGAAGTGTCATCGACGCTCTTTATCCATAAACAACCAACATTAGCCAAGTCTGATGTCTACTATTAAAAGGCAGGGTGCATCAGTGCTACTAAAATTTGGACTTCTGGTAAGGAAATACCTATTGTCAATTCTTCGGGGATACTTTAGGGATCTAGGAAAATACACATGAACATGACAAGATATTGGTGTAACAAAATGGTAAATTGGATTTGGGCTTACATGATTACTACAAACTTTGTAGTAGTCATAAATCAATCAGCTTCAAAGTTCTTCATTCCAACAAGGGGATTAAGGAAGTGTTGTCCAATGTCACCTTACTTGTTCTTGTAAGTAGATCCCTTCAAGTAGAAAAAACAAGGGACATGATCCAAGGAATACATTTTGTTTTTAAGCTAAGTGTCACCCATATCTTTTTGTCGATGATGTCTTGTTATTCCTCGGTGATTCTACAGAGGCAGATACAACAATTAAATATAGCGACATGTATGGTGATCAATTATGACAAATATTCCTACTTCCACAATGCCATTAAAATACAATCATTATAGATGTTCCAAGATTTTTTGTCGATGGATCAGTATGAATTATTTATGGGGTTTAAGTATCTGGGGTTTCATTTGAAACCAAACAATTATTACAAGAATGATTGAGCATGGTTGATCACTAAATTAGAGGTATGTATCAATTTTGGTGTAATCGTTTGTAATATCTATATCCAGATATTCTCAAATAATTCGGAATAAACCCATAATTTATTAAATAACCCACATATTGAATAATTGATAAATAGATTAATGATTAAAAATTACAATGCTTGGGCCTTTATATAGTCCTACTAATACATTCTCATTGGAAGGTTGTGCCTTTTTAATGTAAATGATTTAACTATTATTATTATTATATTATTATATTATTATATTATTATATTATTATATTACTTATTGTTGATTATTTAATGTGATTTTTGTTACATTGTCTTCCCCTTAAGGGAAGCTTTGTCCTCAAATATTATTTAGTGAAGAACTTATAAGTTATTCATGTTTGTAACATTTTCTCATAGTATTTTGTAACTCTAATACTTGACAAAAAATGCGATATAATTTTCGAATTCTTGAGCCGAGTTCTCGCATTTCTTCGGAAGTGATCCATCTGAAATTTACCTTCATCGGAGTTGTTTTCTGGTTTGATGGAATATAATTTCTTGTCTTTTGCTCCCAATTAATCTGGCGATTTTTTCTTTTCTTTCCTTCAAGGTGGTTAGTTTTTATGTAGTAGTGTTGTTTATTTTTGTCTTTAATTTGTCAACTTTTATGATTAAGATGTCGATGAGGGATCTTTGTATTGTCTTTCCGCTTCAATTCTTGTGTATACCATTCTTTAAATGGAAAGACATCTTGAACTGTGACTTGAACCGATTTTGTAAATGTGCCTTTAAACCTGTCGTCTAATATTTTCTTATCATTCTGCATCTTTTTAATCATTTCTTCTTGTGATTTATTATCATCTTCAAACCTCTTAAAATGTTCTGTTAACTGTAAATTGTCTTCCTCTTTATCCAATAGTTTTCCTTCGGTGTATTCATTTGATTGTTCTACCCTCTTAGTACTTTTTAAATGCCTGATTTTTCCAGTTAATGTCTTGTTATGGGTTCTTAATTGATATATCTCTTCAGTGTTATTTGATAACATGCTTTTGGCAGTTGTAATCTCCAACTTGTGTGCCTTTTTAGTGTCATCCTCTTTCTGTTGGAGTTCTTTAATTTGTCGCTGAAGGTGACGATTCTCTGCTTCTTGGCATCTTACTTTTGTCTGAATTTGTGTGATTTCATTATCTTTATCCTTGATGATTTTGTTTAATCGTCTTATTTCTTCTTTTTTCTCAATCACTTCTTTCATTATTTTTTGGTTTTGTAGATTCTGATTAGGATATTTTTCACTCATTAATTCGATTTGAGTAGCTAATCTCTTAATTTTCTCTTCTAGATAACAACTCTCTTGCTCTATTAATCCTTTACAAATATTCTACTTCGTAATATTCAACAATAGATGATCATTTGTCACTTTATAATGCTCTAGCTTGTCCAATGTTGCTTGTAATTGCGACTGCAATTGTGATTTTGCAATCTCTATAATTCATGAATTTTGGTGTTTTTCTTTTTCTTTGATAATAATCGTCACAAGTGCGTGAATACAATGTAGTCTTTATATTTTCTTTTGACCCTTTGACCTATTTTCTTCTTAAAAATTCTTTGTGGATTGTGTGTAGATTGGGTGGTTGGGAAGAAGGAATGTTACCCTCCCCACCCAAGTTCAAATATTGGGGATTAATTTTATAAAAAAGAAATATTAAGCCTTGGGAATCACCCTTATAATATATTTTCTTAAATAGACTTGTAAAGCACTTTGATCCTAAAAATACAATTGATCATTTGCTCTATAATTTAATGTTATGTTTGTTACATCATTTCTTATCTGGAGGTGGTAAATAAACTTCGATCTAGGCTGTGTTGAATTCCATTCCAGTGTATTGGGTGATTATAGCTTGTATTCCTAAAGGTGTCCTGAATTAACTGAGAAATATTATTTTCAATTTGTTGTGATGTGGAAAATCTGAATATGGAATTAAGTGGGTTGTTTGGAATTCAATTGTGAAACCTAAAGAAGTAGGTGGCTAGGTTTGAAGGAATTAATTATATTTGGTAGGTCTCTTGCAACAAAATTAGTTTGGACAATGGACTCTCATTACTAATGAAGGCAAGTGGAAATCTATACTAAAATGCAAATATCTGAGGAGGAGATTTTCTGGACTAGATTAGGAACTCTGACAAAAGATTCAAAGGTGGTTTCATATTTTGGAAAGCAATTACATTAGCTTTCCTAGTTATAGGATATATGCTTGCATAGAAATTGGGTAATGACACGAGGGTGTTAATTGGAATGGATGGTATTATGGAATGTGTCCCTTAGGTCAAGTTGTGTCTAGGTTTGATAACGAATTTAAATGATCATGTGTTTATTAAAGTGTGCGATGCGCTTATTCCAACGATTGACAACATATCTCATGAGGCTTGGAGATTGGCGATCTCATTGGATTTCAATGACAATTGGACTGAAGAATGGAATATTTGGATGGAATAAATGTGAAGGGGACTTATTTCACTTTCAGATGAACCATATTCACTGATATGGATTGGAAATAGCGTGAGTGGGAGGTATTTTGTTAGATTGGCTTATAAGCTCTGATATGGATTGGAAATAGCGCGAGTGGGAGGTATTTTTTTAGGATGGCTTATAAGCTCTTCTAGGTTGGTTTGGAAATAAAAGACAATGGTGGTGGTCGTTTTTATGGGAATCCTTGGCTCCCCATAAATGAAAATTATTTATGTGGCTAATATTGAAGGGGAAAGTACTAACCTGGGAAAATTATGGAAGAGAAATTTTAATGGTCCAAGCATTTGAAACCTTTGCATGTGTGATGAAGAAACCATCAATCACTTGTTCATTCTCTATCCTTTCTCAAAACAAATCTGGAAAGATATAATTGAATGTATTCATGTGGATAATCGTTGTGATGTTGTCCCACTATTAAAGAGTGTTTAATACAATGGTTCAAGAAAGTTGAACTAAAAAACATTAGATGTGTTCCTTTTTTAACACCGTGGGGCATTTGGAGTGCCCATAATGACATAATTTTTTAGGATAAACAAATTCCTTCCTTTTATGTGACATCACAGGTTTTTTCTTTGTGCTCATTCTTTAAAGAAAATGATTCTAAAGCAAAGGTGCGAATGATGAAAGATATTAATCGTGATGAGAAATGGTGTGTTATGGAGAAAATATTCCTATGGTTTGGGGTGGACCACAACAGATAGTATGACTGTAGAAATCAAATACATTCTCAATCATGCAAGATAATTTAAAGAAACCAAAAACTAAGGGATAGAAACTGTACCTCAACCAGACATTTGGAGAAGATCACCATTGAGCTCAAAATCAAGAACTTGTACCTATAATTTTCCCTCAATAACAAACATATATCCAAGCATGAAATATATTATGTGTTAGTATTCAATCTAGAATAATCCATTTAAACATGTATAAAACTATTACACCCATGGATAAAATATAAACAATTGCACATGAAATTTGGACAAGAAATGGATATTTCTATTAATATAAAAAAGAGATACAATGTGATGACCTATGTTGGCACCTTGTTAGAACTGAGAAACCGAGTCCCTCCACTTGGGCCTCCACCACTTCAATCCTCCATACAAGGAAAGCTCACATAAGGGAACGAATAGCTTTGGAGATGGACACAAATGGTTGTATCGACAAGGACAAAGGGATGTTGACTCAAGTATATGGTAATGGGGAATTTTTTTTGCTATGGTCTCTTTACTCTCTAAGTTTCTCCTCCCTCCAGTGCTTCACAATGGCTCAATATATATCCCTCTAATGGGAAATGAAGGGTTGAATCAGAGTGTATTTTGGCATATGGAAGGCCAAGGATCAAGGTATTCATTACTTGATGGGGAAAAATCCAATTTTTGTTTTGTTTTTTAGCGCAAAACCCGATGTACTAAGGTTGTAGTGGTGCAATATGTGTATACGTGAGTTGTATAGCTGATGCCTCGTGTATGTATTCAAAGATGAATTTTAAAGGGCTAAACTGAAGCATCAAGGCTATACTGAGTAAAAGGGGGTATAATGAGTCTGTATAGGGACAAAGGAAGCCCATAAAGGCATGATGCATGAGGTGTGGTGAATCATGCTATAACATGGTTTGGGGGGTTATTTTATGGTGTATGATCGAGAGCAAGTAACAATTCTGGAGTGGGTGGAATCCTTATATATTTTGACTCACATAGTCTTGAATTCAAAGAAAGCTGTGGAAGGGGAAAAAATAATAGAGAAGAGGGTATGGTTTTGAGAACCATATTAAAATTAACATTTGATTAAGGTGTCTAGGACTTACAAGTTTTTGGTGATTCGACAACGTGGATTGATTTTATGGATAGGAAAAAAATAGTTTGAACATCATTTTTCAGGGTATAGAGTCTAAAATTAGACAACTGGTAGGATATTTCAAATCATTTTACATTTTCCATATGTTTAGAGAACAAAATGAATAATTTTTTCGACACACCAAGCACACTAGTAGGGGGAGGGGGTGAACAATGTGTATAGCTTTTGTTTCTTTTTCAACAATAAAAATCGTCAACAACTTATTCAATACTATGCGGAGTATGTTGTCATCATTATATTAACTATTGTAACTCATCATCACATAAGAAGCATAAAAAAACACAGTACACAATATTTTTACATGGAAAACCAAGTCCTGGGGGAAAAACCAAGGAAGCCTTATAATAATAGTTTTCCAGCAATAACTGGAAGGAGGAAACAACCCCCTTATTACAATAACTTCAATTCTCCATCTACAACTGGAAGGAGGCTACCACCCCCTGATTTACAAGCTACAACCTAAAGGAATATCCATTTCCATAGCCCTTTGGCTACAACCCCCTTTCCTTGCCCTGTCCTGCCACCCTGATATGAAGATATAAAATGTTGAACCATGATTGCACTGATCCTGCGGACCTTCTAATCTACACCTGTATGAAACTGTACAATATGTACCACACTACACAACCACTGCCACTACTAACCACTTCTCATCGTCTTATCACTACTCATCAACTGGTCACTATCCATTGTATCATAATGCTCATAAACCTGTACAATCAACCTATCCAATCAATCTGTTTCTCACATCAACCGAATCAGTCAATATGAGTCTAACAAACAACACACCAAACTCAGTCTACCTAAGTCAAACAAACTGCTCATATAACTCAACCAGTTTAAGTCAGACCAACTACACATAAGGCAACTTGTGCCAGTCCTGCTCAATTGAACCAACTTGTACCAAGATGCTTGTGTACCTGTTCCAAATTAATCATATACTTGTATTAATGTAATCAAGTTCCCTGTCAGTCAACCAACCCTTCTTACTTGGCCTAGTTCATCAAGTAAGAGACACATTTGAGCAACCAAGATAATTCACATACGGTTAACCAAAGTTTGTCCAATCACACTCAATTCAATGACACCACAACCAACCTCAATCACAGTCAAGGAATACTTGACATTTAAACATGATACACCTCAACCAAGAAGATAGAAGACTCTAACCAACTATGCCAAACTCACTCAATCTCATAAACTCTTAGACACAAAAGGATTTTTTACTCCACTCAAATCAAGTCAACAAATCAAACAAATATCAAGCAAATAGTCACTTACATACTATCAAAGGTTGTCATTAGCAGTCAATAAGAGTCCAACTCCACTTAATTCAAAGACACAATGATCAACACTTGTCAAACTAGTTTTCAAAGAAAACACTTAGGTTGATCAAATAAATCAGGCACAAGATCTATTACTTACATGTATACTTCTCATTCAATGCTACACTATACAACAGTCAAGATAAAGGCAAAAATCTATGCCAACAATATCCAAGATAACCATCAAGATCTATATCAAGATGACATCAAGATATATTCCAAGATAGCCATAACCATACCCTCCATAACATATTCAATGACTTAAAGATATATACCAATATATAGGCTCATATACAAAGATCAAATATGAACTCTATCCATGAGAGACATGTGCCATCACAAGAGAAACCCAGAAGCATGAACCATACATTTTTGAATATCACAAGATGAAGAAACAATAGACAAACCAAAAGAAACTCTATTTCATGTCATCATATATCCCTCACAACAAGCTTTCCAATGATCTAACAATTTTGTAATTATGATTCTGTATGAGAAGTTTATGCCAATTTTAGTGAATCTCTTCAATCCTCAAAGTTGCCCAAAAATTTCTCCTCCACAAAGTTTCGCACTTTTCTCCAAGAGTTGCGAAATACCAAAGAGAGACTTGATTTATGAACCAATGAAATGTTTGAAATTCTATTTATATAGGTCATGGAGGAAAGTTAGTACCTAAAACTAAGCCGGCATGCAATTCAAAATTATACAAAATTAAATTCTCTTTTGTTTGGTTGGCTGATCCAAAAAGGTGGGGTACGCCAACTTCAAAAATTCATATCTCTTCAACCGTAAGGAGTTAGAAGATGCTCCACATATCAACATAAATGGCTTAATGAGGAATATCTCCCTATGATGGGTTTATTTGCAAATTCTTTGTATAATACCCTTAAATTCTTCAATTTTTTCAAGACTTCAAAGATTCTACACATAAAGGTACCAAAGACCATGTTACCTTATGCACAAGTTCCAAGGTTAAAGGCTTCAATGGATATCATCAAAGGCATGAGGGATTCGATGGTATTCACATCCACAGACTTCACATCAACAAGGAGGATGGATCCACCATATACTTATCATATCAAGGGTATCAAGGACCCCAATGCCACCAATCAAGTGGGAACAAAGACTTTTTTCAAGAATATCATCATCATATTCAAGGTCTCCATATCATTAAAAACATATCCAGTGGTTCCACTATATATATACATCACAATAAGAGTACCAACACCCCAAAATAGGGGTACAAATACCCCACCACTATTTTGCAACACCTTATGGGATTCATATGCATGATCACAATGATACAACATTCCAATGAACATATAGCATCCAAGGGCCATCAAACCACCATATGTGTGGGTTCAAGACCCAAAATTCCAAGGACAACAAGGACCCCATAAGAATGGGTTCCAACATACCACCATAAATGTGGGTTCCAAGACCCAAGTCTCCACATGCAAGAGGATCAAGATCTAAGCTTGTGGACTTAAGGACCCCACAAGAACTCAACAACCTCAATACCATCCAATGCAAGAAATGGGCTCCAACATCCACATATCAAGGGACTTACACACATGAGCTGCATCATCCATCCAAAAACCAATCAAGAGACCAAAATAAGTACAAGCATAACAAGCAGCACAAAGACCAGTAACCAAAGATCAACCAGGATCAAGGAACTCAACAATGGACTCAAATGGGACCAAGATACAACGTAGAGGCACTTGACTAAGTCAATGGGTAATTAGGTATTTTTCCATTGTTCCAAGGCCTCCAAGGGCTTCAAGCTTGGGATTGGACAAGGTAAAAAGGGATCCTCTGACACAGACAACCACAAATTAAACTCTAACCCTCAAGGGCTCCACAAGGGGCACCAAGGACTCAACAATTGGAATAAATTACCAGACACCATTGGCATCAATGGCAACTTAATCAATGGTATCCCCCTTTTTCATTGATGACAACACCATAACTCCTCTTCAAAAAAATCTCCCCCTGTCAACAAAAATTATCTCCCCCTTTTGCATCAATGGAAAAGGGAACATCCTTTGACAATATTGCTCCCCCTCTAAGCATGTTCCCCCTATCATCAACTTCTCTTCCTTTGTCAACTTTTCTTGTTGTTTGCATTAATGGAAATAAGAAGTTCCTTTGGAAATATTGTTCCCCCTATCATTAAACACTATTTATATTTTGATGAACTTTTATTTTGTCACAAGGATACTGTAGGAACTAACTACTATATGATACTGAAAAGAGTGTGATCGTTGATCTCAAATCTAATAATCGGGTACATAGATCCTTGTACACATTCTTTGTACACTTCATATCACTGGTCAATTGTCTTCAAAATGGTATTGGGTTTTTCCCAATAATTTAATCATTTATGTTTTGATCAATGGTGCAATATACTAGCTTTATTATCCATAATATAGAAGGCTGATGGTTGTTCATGTCATTGATTGAACTTGCTTTCTTCTCCAAACTTTAACTTGTCCTTGCATCCTGCAATGTTTTGCGAAATGACCATAATGATAGCAATTGTAACACTGAACATAAACCCCACCTTGATTTCTTCTTGATGTTATTTTTTCATGATATCTACAATGGATGGCTTTGTGACCATAGTTATTGCACTTGTAACAGTAGCCATTGAACATCATAGGGTATCTATGAGCAAATAATATTCTTTGTGATGTACCTTCTCTTGATTCTTATTGATCATGGGATCTGTTGGACTCGTTATTGTCATTAGACAAAAACCTATATGTGTTAATCTCCACCACAATCGCTAGATTTAGGATATTGAGAGGTGGTTAGTCCTTGTCACAAAAATCAGGGGGAGCGTTCAACCCAATGTCCAACAATATTACCCTCAACGCGATATGGGTGAGTTTCGAATCCTTGAACTGTTGCTATGATACCACTTGTTGGAATAATGATTGTTATTAGACCAAAACTTGCAGTTGTTAATGTCCGCCACAATTGCCAGAGTTAGGATCTTGGGAGGTGGTTAGTCTATGCCACGAAAATCATGGGGAGTGTTGAACCCAATTTCCGATAGGATCTTCTGAGAATATGTGTATAACTGTTATTCTTTTCTTCATTTTCCATAGAGATTTTAATTTCTTTAATGTTCTTCTTGATCTTTGAATTTGTCTTTAATTGAGTAGTTCTTTTGTCTAGCTCTTCCTTCAGAGAGAGGATCTCCAGTTCTTGATTTTGAAAAATTTCTATCTTTTCTTGGATTTGTTTCCTTATATATTCCTCTATTTGGTTGACTTATTCAACCTATCTATTTAGATCAATGATACTATCTTCCATCTGTCCTTTTAAATTCTGATCATCCTCATGGTATTTTTGCAGTTGGCAAGTTTAGTACATGATTCTCCTTTCTGAATTCCAAGAGCTCCTTTTCAAATTCAAAGCTTGTCAGACACATCTTTTGTAACTTTACATTCAAGGATTTGATTTCAAGTTCTTGTTTTCCTCTTAATTTATTCTCCAATATTTCTTAGTCTTGTAGGTACTTATGTCACTGCCTTTTCCTTGTAGCTTGTAGTTCAATTATTTATCCTTATCTTCTAGATGTCTTTTGAGCTTGACAATTTCTTCTTATTTCTTTTCATTTTCTATAGATGACTTCTCAAGTTTATCTTTCAAAGCGTTGGATATGGCTTCTCTTATTTTGGTAGCTTCTTTGACTTGGAGTTTTAGATCGATTATAGTCTGTGTGGCCTTCTCAAATTCTTCTTGATTTTTTTTCTTAGATTCGTCCAATTTCTCTTACAATACAAGGTTCTATTCACCAAGAATTTCCACTTCTTGCGAAACATTATAATTTCATTGTCTATTTGAATTTATTCTAGAACCATAGTATATGTTAAATTTCTATCACTTATCAGAGAGCAAGGATTTTCATCACAATTTGAAGTATTGCATTCTATGAGTTCAAAATGGCTCTTATTTTCTATACCTAATAAACATATCTCTTTAAAATCATTAAGAATGTTCAGGGGACTTACCTTCATACTTACCTGGATCTTGTACTGACCTTTTGATGGGGTTGTCTTCTAATTTTTGTTCTTCATCTAAGTTTAGTTGATTTATTTTGAACAACAATTCTTCAATTGAATTATACTTTCCTATTTTCTCCTTTTGGAATTTTGTCAAATCTTCAACCATAAGTTTCATAACCTCTTCTTCCTATTATTTAGTGGAGTTGCTATGTTCTATTTTGAGCCATAGTTCATAACCTCTTCTTTTTGTTCTTTAGTGGAGTAGATATCTTCTATTTTGAGCCATAGTTCCTTAATTGGGATACATTTTCCTATCTTCTTCTTTTGGTGATCTATTAATCCTTCAAGGATGGTTTCCATGGACAATGAATTATTCTTCTTTGCTTCCTTATGAGCTATTGTTTTCACTTTCTTTGGAGGAGTATATCTAGTAAGAACTGATTGTCACATACCGATTCCTTTTGCCTCAAGACAAAATTTCCTTCTTCTTTTCTAGATGAAATAATTTGTTCCACAAAACAATGGTACTCCATTCATTGAGAACCCCATGGTGTATCAAATATATCCTTTAATTCGATAAGGATTTGTGTGATGAACCCTCTATGATGCCAATTGTTGGACACACTAAACACACTGAGAGGGGGGGTGAACAATGTCTATATCTTTTGTTACTTTTTCAACAATAACAATCATAAACAACTTATTCAATACTATGCAGAGTATGTTGTTATCATTAAATTAACAATTATAGATCATTATCACCTATCATCATATCATCATCACATAAGAAGCATAACAAAACAAAGTACACCATATTTTTACGTGGAAACCCAAGTCCTAGGGGAAAAACCACGGAATCCTTATAATAATAGTTTTCCAACAACAACTGGAAGGAGGAAACAACCTCCTTAATACAATGAATTCAATTATCCAACTAAAACTAGAAGGAGGCTACAACCCCCTAATTTATAGGATACAACCTGGAGGAATCTCCAACTCCCTAGTTCTCCGAATGCAACCGGAAGGAGGATACAACTCCCTTTCCTTGCCCCATCCTGCCACCCTGATATGAAGATGAAACTGTTGAACCACAACTTCACTGATCCTGTAGACCTGCTAATCAACACTTGTACTACATTGCACAATTTGTACCACACTACACAGCCACTGCCACTACTAAGCACTTCTCATCATCTGATCACTGCTCCTCAACCTGTAAAATAAAACCTATCCAATCAAGATGTACGAATCAATCTGTTACTCACATCAACCGATTTAGTCAATTTGAGAATAACCAGCTGCACACAAAACTTTGTCCACCTGAGTCAAACCAACTTCTCATATAACTCATCTAGTATGAGTCATAACAACTACACATAAGGAAACTTGTGTCAATACTGCTCAATTAAAACAACATGTACCAAGCTGCTTGTGTACCTATGCCAAATCAATCATATAATTGTGTTAATCTAATCAAGTGCTCTAATAGTCAACCAACCCTTCTTATTTGGCCTAGTTCATCAAGTAAGAGACACATTTGAGAAACCAAGAGACTTCACATACAGTTAACCAAAATTTGTCCAATCACACTTAACTTAATGACACCACAACCAACCTCAATCACAGTCAAGGAATACTCGACAATTAAACATGATATACCTCAACCAACTAACCTCAGCCAAGAAGATAAAAGGCTTTACCAACTATGTCAAACTTAGTCAATATGATAAAATATTAGACACAAAAGGATTTTTTCACTCCACTCAAATCAAGACAACAAATCAAACAAATACCAAGCAAATAGTCACTTACAATAATGTCAAAGGTTGTCATTAACAATCAATAGCAATCCATCTCCACTTAGGTCAAAGACACATTGATCAATACTCGTCAAACTAATTTTCAAAGAAAACACTTAGGTTGATCAAAGAAATCACTCACAATATCTATTACTTACATGTCAACTTCTCATTCAATACTACACTGTACAACAATAAAGATAAACACCAAAATCTATGGCAATTACATCCAATATAATCATCAAGGTCTATATCAAGATCACATCAAGATATATTCCAAGATAGTCATCACCATAGCCTCCCCAACATATTCAATGGCTTCAAAGATATATACCAATATATAGGTTCATATACAAAGATCAAATGAACTCTATCCATGAGAGACATGTGTCATCACAAGAGAAACCCTGAAGAATGAGCCATAAATTTGTTAATATCACACGATTAAGAACCAATAGACAAACCAAAATACACTTTATATCATGTCATCACATAGCCCTCACAACACTCTTTCTAATGAGCTAAGAATTTTGTATTTCTAATTTCGTATGAGAAAGTTATACCAATTTTAGTGAATCTCTTCAATCCTCAAATATGCCCAAACATTTCTACTCCACAAAGTTTCGCACTTTTCTCCAAGAGTTGCGAAATACCAAAGAGAGACTTGATTGATGGGCACATGAAATGTTTGATATTCTATTTATATAGGTCATGGAGGAAAGTTGGTACCTCAAACTGAGTCGACATGCAATTCAAAATTACAAATAATTAAATTCTCTTTTGTTTAGTCGGTTGACCCAAAAAGGTGGGGTACACCAACTTCAAAAATTTATACCTCTTCAACTGTAAGGAGTTAGAAGATGCTCCACATATCAACAGAAATGGCTTGGTGAGGAGTATCTTCCTATGATGGGTTTATTTGAAAATTATTGGTCTAATATCCTTAAATTATTCAATTTGTTCATGACTTCAAAGATTCCACACATAAAGGTGTCAAATACCCTTAAATTATGCATAAGTTCAAAGGTCAAAGGCTTCAATGGACATCATCAAAGGCATGAGGGATTCGATGGTATTCACATCCACAGACTTCACATCAACAAGGAGGAGGAATCCACCATATACTCATCATATCAATGGTATCAAGGACCCCAACACCACCAATCAAGTGGGAACAAAGACTTTTTCAAGAATATCATCATCATATTCAAGGTCTCCATATCATTAAAAACATATCCAATGGTTCCACTATATATATTCATCACAATAAGAGTACCAACACCCCAAAATAGGGGTACAAATACCTCACCACTAGTTTGCAACACCTTATGGGCTTCATATGCATGATCATGGTGAATCCATGAAGACGAGTGTCTATTTTGGGGGGTCTTATGAGAAAATAAATTTGATTTTTTCATGTTTTTCAACTTTGGGCGAACGAAAGTGATATTTTCGTTTAGAATTTCACTTTCAAGTAAAAACAAAACTTTTAGAGAATTATGTTAGCTTTCTATTCATAATTTTTCGAATTTTTTTATTGAGATTTGATATGTCGTTTCAGAAAACGTTTGGAAGTGTGTCCTTATAAAATGAAAGGATTAAAAAATAGTCACGATTGGTTGCGCCCGTAAAATCATTGTTAAAGTCGTGTTTTGCAAAAAATAAATATGTTATGACAATATACACACAATATACTATTGTGATTACTATAACTTTGTAACCAACAGATCTATATACTAATTATAATATTTTTTTGAATTCGATCAATGGGAAAACCTTGTCGGTTTTAAACATGTTTTTGGTTGCGCCACTTTTGTCTCAATTGACTATAAAACTTAAAAATCTACGAATACCCTTTTGAAATAGACACTCCAATTAAGTGCACCATATTTGTTTCAATTTTTTTGGTGGTGTATTTTTAAAGTCATATATTTTTCATTTCACTACATTTTGAAAGAGATGAAACTAAACTCAACACATGTTAAGAAACAAAAAAAATAAAAATATCAGATCTCACCTATACACAACAAAATCTATACCTACGGAAAGTAGATTTAATGACGAAACTAAAGGTATCAAGTTCGACAGTCGATTTGTAGTGTAAGGCATCCATTTTACCTTTCGAAAATGGAGAAACCTGAAAACTGTGTAGGTTACAGGTTTCAGAGGTTATTCGGCCGAACAATGTTTTTCCCTAACGGCGACGTTACAAATAAGGTTGTTCGGCCGAAAACTAAGTGCAAAAAAAAATTTGTTAGCTGAAAAAAATAATCGTATAAATAAAACGAAAGAGCTTCATTATTTTCGCACCTCTTCATTTCTTATAAGTAAAACGAAAAAGCCTCATTATTTTTGCACCTCTTCATTTCGTATAAGTAAAACTAAAGAGCCTCATTATTTTCTCACCTCTTCATTTCGTATAAGTAAAAGTATTTTTGAAGGATTTTTCAGAGGAGATTTCTTTTGCCAAAGAGTTTTTAGAAGGTATTTTTCCTCTTATTTATAATCCAGGGGTACATTCAAAGAAGTTTTTCCCAAGGCGTTTTTGTCAAAGATTTTGTGTTCTAAAGTAATTTTGAAAAGAAGTTATTTCTTTGCAAGAAGTTTTTTCATAAAGTGTTTTTCCAAGATATTTTTCCAAAGTAGGTTATTTGTTTGCAATGGGTTTTTTTCCAAAGAGTTTTTCTCTTTTTTCAAAAAGTTTTTTTTCAAGGTATTTTTGCAAAGTAGGTTCTTTGCAATGGGTATTTTCCAAAGAGTTTATTTGCAAAGTATTTTTGCAAATGAGTGTTTTTTCCAAAATATTTATATAAGTTGTTTTTTCAAATAAGGTTTTTTTTCAAAGAGTTTTTTTTTTCCAATTGTTTTACAAAGAAGATTTCTTTACAAGGTGTTCTTATTTTTTTCCAAGGGTTTTTCAAAAGGAGATTAAGCAATCAGGGGCAATAAAAGAAATCGTAAAAAAAAGTGATCATAAACGTGATGATGATGCTAATAGGGAAAAACACAAACTCAGAAATACAACCAAAAGAGCAAGGGTTGCAGAAACGGAAGAAATAAATGAAGATATAAGAACATATTTACATGATAATGTTGATGAAATGAAAATTGAAAATATGGTACAAGAAGAACAAATAGAAGTTGAAGAGACTATTGTTGACGTAAATAGTGATTTACATGTTAATGTTGATGAAGTCAATATTGAATATCAAAACCAAGATCCAGAAATTGTACCTAGTATGTATATATCATGTATTTTCGAAATTCATTTTTATAATGAATTGTATTTTTGGACATATGTTAAATTTAATTTAATTTGATGTATAGGTGCTTTCATCATTGATGATGAAATGTTAGAAGACATTGATTGCGACAAATATGGAGAAAATTTTCCCATACATGTTACATGATATCGTGCGACAAAAAATTATGATGATATTCTCAAGGATTGTTTAATAGCAGGACAAGCGCAAATTTTGAGATGTTTATTGGTGTCCAAGAAGTTAGAAGGTGCTATGTCATTATTGGGTATTCACAAGGCGACAAAAGAGTCGAAACTGAAACATAATGTGATAGAAAATATAGGTGATGCAATAAAAAAATTTGGAAAATCTAGAAAGAAAGATACCAGTGCTGCACATAGAGCAATTCAGACAGCAATTGTTTCAGCTAGTACTAGACAAAAACGTTTGACAACACAATTAGCACAAGAAATTGGAACATCAAGAAAGACATTATACAATAACAATGTCTATATCTTTTGTTACTTTTTCAACAATAACAATCATAAACAACTTATTCAATACTATGCAGAGTATGTTGTTATCATTACATTAACAATTATAGCTCATCATCACCTATCATCATATCATCATCACATAAGAAGCATAACAAAACAAAGCACACCAGATTTTTATGTGGAAACCCAAGTCCTAGGGGAAAAACCACAGAATCCTTATAATAATAGTTTTCCAGCAACAACTGTAAGGAGGAAACAACCTCCTTAATACAATGACTTCAATTATCCAAATACAACTAGAAGGAGGCTACAACCCCCCAATTTACAGGATACAACCTGAAGGAATCTCCAAATCCCTAATTCTTCGAATGCAATCGGAAGGAGGATACAACTCCCTTTCCTTGCCTTGTCCTGCCACCCTGATATGAAGATGAAACTATTGAACCACAACTTCACTGATCCTGTAGACCTGCTAATCAACACTTGTACTACACTGCACAATTTGTACCACACTACACAACCATTTCCACTACTAAGCACTTCTCATCATCTGATCACTACTCATAAACTGATCACTGCACCTCAACCTATATAATCAAACCTATCCAATCAAGATGTACCAATCAATCTGTTACTCACATCAATCGATTCAGTCAATCTAAGAATAACTAGCTGCACACAAAACTTTGTCCACCTGAGTCAAACCAACTTCTCATATAACTCATCTAGTATGAGTCATAACAACTACACATAAGGAAACTTGTGCCAATACTGCTCAATTAAAACAACATGTACCAAGCTGCTTATGTACCTATGCCAAATCAATCATATAATTGTGTTAATCTAATCAAGTGCTCTAATAGTCAACCAACCCTTCTTATTTGGCCTTGTTCATCAAGTAAGAGACACATTTGAGAAACCAAGAGACTTCACATACAGTTAACCAAACTTTGTCCAATCACACTTAACTTAATGACACCACAAACAACCTCAATCACAGTCAAGGAATACTCGACAGTTAAACGTGATATACCTCAACCAACTAACCTCAGCCAAGAAGATAAAAGACTTTACCAACTATGTCAAACTTAGTCAATATGATAAAATATTAGACACAAAAGGATTTTTTCACTCCACTCAAATCAAGACAACAAATCAAACAAATACCAAGCAAATAGTCACTTACAATAATGTCAAAGGTTGTCATTAACAATCAATAGCAATCCATCTCCACTTAGGTCAAAGACACACTGATCAATACTTGTCAAACTAGTTTTCAAAGAAAACACTTAGGTTGATCAAAGAAATCACTCACAATATCTATTACTTACATGTCAACTTCTCATTCAATACTACACTATACAACAATAAATATAAGCACCAAAATCTATGGCAATAATATCCAATATAATAATCAAGGTCTATATCAAGATCACATCAAGATATATTCCAAGATAGTCATCACCATAGCCTCTCCAACATATTCAATGGCTTCAAAGATATATACCAATATATAGGTTCATATACAAAGATCAAATGAACTCTATCCATGAGAGACATGTGTCCTCACAAGAGAAACCCTGAAGCATCAGCCATAAATTTGTTAATATCACACGATTAAGAACCAGTAGACAAACCAAAATGCACTTTATATCATGTCATCACATATCCCTCACAACACTCTTTCTAATGAGCTAATAATTTTGTATTTCTAATTTCGTATGAGAAAGTTATGCCAATTTTAGTGAATCTCTTCAATCCTCAAAGATGCCCAAACATTTCTACTCCACAAAGTTTTGCACTTTTCTCCAAAAGTTGCGAAATACCAAAGAGAGACTTGATTGATGAGCACATGAAATGTTTGATATTCTATTTATATAGGTCATGGAGGAAAGTTGGTACCTCAAACTGAGTCGACATGCAATTCAAAATTACAAATAATTAAATTCTCTTTTGTTTGGTCGGTTGACCCAAAAAGGTGGGGTACACCAACTTCAAAAATTTATACCTCTTCAATCGTAAGGAGTTAGAAGATGCTCCACATATCAACAGAAATGGCTTGGTGAGGAGTATTTTCCTATGATGGGTTTATTTGAAAATTATTGGTCTAATACCCTTAAATTATTCAATTTGTTCATGACTTCAAAGATTCCACACATAAAGGTGTCAAATACCCTTAAATTATGCATAAATTCGAAGGTCAAAGGCTTCAATGGACATCATCAAAGGCATGAGGGATTCGATGGTATTCACATCCACAGACTTCACATCAACAAGGAGGAGGAATCCACCATATACTCATCATATCAATGGTATCAAGGACCCCAACACCACCAATCAAGTGGGAACAAAGACTTTTTCAAGAATATCATCATCATATTCAAGGTCTCCATATCATTAAAAACATATCTAATGGTTCCACTATATATCTTCATCACAATAAGAGTACCAACACCCGGGGTACAAAGACCTCACCACTAGTTTGCAACACCTTATGGGCTTCATATGCATGATCAGGGTAAATCCATGAAGATGGGTGTCTATTTTGGGGGGTCTTATGAGAAAATAAATTTGATTTTTTCATGTTTTTCAACTTTGGGCGAACGAAAGTGATATTTTCGTTTAGAATTTCACTTTCAAGTAAAAACAAAACTTTTAGAGAATTATGTTAGCTTTCTATTCATAATTTTTGAATTTTTTTTATTGAGATTTGATATGTCGTTTCGGAAAACGTTTGGCAGTGTGTCCTTATAAAATGAAAGGATTAAAAAATAGTCATGATTGGTTGCGCCCGTAAAATCATTGTTAAAGTCGTGTTTTGCAAAAAATAAATATGTTACGACAATCTACACACAATATAATATTGTGATGACTATAACTTTGTAACCAACGGATCTATATACTAATTATAATATTTTTTTGAATTCAATCAATGGGAAAACCTTGTCGGTTTTAAACATGTTTTTGGTTGCGCCACTTTTCTCTCAATTGACTATAAAAATTAAAAATCTACGAATACCCTTTTGAAATAGACACTCCAATTAAGTGCACCATATTTGTTTCAATTTTTTTGGTGGTGTATTTTTAAAGTTATATATTTTTCATTTCACTGCATTTTGAAAGAGATGAAACTAAACTCAACACATGTTAAGAAACAAAAAAAAAAAAAACGGATCTCACCTATACACAACAAAATCTATACCTACGAAAAGTAGATTTAATGACGAAACTAAAGGTATCAAGTTCGACAGTTGATTTGTAGTGTAAGACATCCATTTTACCTTTCGAAAATGGAGAAACCTAAAAACTGTGTAGGTTACAGGTTTCAGAGGTTATTCGTCCGAACAATGTTTTTCCGTAACGGCGACGTTACAAATAAGGTTGTTTGGCTGAAAACTAAGTGCAAAAAAAAATTCGTTAACCGGAAAAAATAATCGTATAAATAAAACGAAAGAGCTTCATTATTTTCGCACCGATTCATTTCTTATAAGTTAAACGAAAAAGCCTCATTATTTTTGCATCTCTTCATTTTGTATAAGTAAAATGAAAGAGCCTCATTATTTTCTCACCTCTTCATTTCGTATAAGTAAAAGTATTTTTGAAGGAGTTTTCAGAGGAGATTTATTTTGCCAAAGAGTTTTTAGAAGGTATTTTTCCTCTTATTTATAATCCAAGGGTACATTCAAAGAAGTTTTTCCCAAGGCGTTTTTGTCAAATATTTTGTGTTCTAAAGTAATTTTGAAAAGAAGTTATTTCTTTGCAAGAAGTTTTTTCATAAAGTATTTTTCCAATATATTTTTCCAAAGCAGGTTATTTGTTTGCAATGGGTTTTTTTCCAAAGAGTTTTTTTTTTTTTCAAAAAGTTTTTTTCCAAGGTATTTTTGCAAAGTAGGTTCTTTGCAATGGGTATTTTCCAAAGAGTTTATTTGCAAAGTATTTTTGCAAATGAGTGTTTTTTCCAAAATATTTATATAAGTTGTTTTTTCAAATAAGGTTTTTTTTCAAAGAGTTTTTTTTTCCAATTGTTTTACAAAGAAGATTTATTTACAAGGTGTTGTTATTTTTTTCCAAGGGTTTTTCAAAAGGAGATTAAGCAATCATGGGAAATAAAAGAAACCGTAAAAAAAAAGTGATCGTATACGTGATGATGATGCTAATAGGGAAAAACAAAAACTCAGAAATACAGCCAAAAGAGCAAGGGTTGCAGAAACGGAAGAAATAAATGAAGATATAAGAACATATTTACATGACAATGTTGATGAAATGGAAATTGAAAATATGGTACAAGAAGAACAAATGGAAGTTGAAGAGACCATTGTTGACGTAAATAGTGATTTACATGTTAATTTTGATGAAGTCAATATTGAAGATCAAAACCAAGATCCAGAAATTGTACCTAGTATGTATATATCATGTATTTTCAAAATTCATTTTTTATAATGAATTGTATTTTTGGACATATGTTAAATTTAATTTAATTTGATGTATAGGTGCTTTCATCATTGCTGATGAAATGTTAGAAGACATTGATTGCGACAAATATGGAGAAAAATTACCTATACATGTTGCACGATATCGTGCTACAAACATTTATGATGATATTCCCAAGGATTGTTCAATAGCAGGACAAGCGCAAATTTTGAGATGTTTATTGGTGTCCAAGAAGTTAGAAGGTGCTACGTCATTATTGGGTATTCACAAGGCGACAAAAGAGTCGAAACTGAAACATAGTGTGATAGAAAATATAGGTGATGCAATAAAAAAAATTGGAAAATCCAAAAAGAAAGATACCAGTGCTGCACGTAGAGCAATTCAAACAACAATTGTTTCAGCTAGTACTAGACAAAAACGTTTGACAACACAACTAGCACAAGCAATTGGAACATCAAGAAAGACATTATACAAACATAGCAAATTCAGAATGAAAATAGATGAAAATGATGAACTTGCTTGCTGGGCAATTATTTGTAGACAACCTTACAAAGATAGAATGGGAGAAGGTGTTAAAGATATTGTACAGAAATATTGGTTGGAACATGCTCGAGTTTCACCAAATTCAAGGGATGTGATACGACAAAGAGTATCACGAAATTTATATGAAAGCCGTCCAAAACATATAATGGAAATGCCACAAGTACAATTGTTCAATAAATTCAAGGAAGATCATCGTGGAATTAATATGTCGATCACTACATTTGTGCAACAAAAACCATGGTATGTTAGACATATTACTATACGTGACACATGTTTTTGTCGTTATCATGTGCAATTTCAATTATATTACGACACGTTTCTTGAATTTGGTAAAATGTTTTGGACAAATTCACCACCTCCGCCCATAGTACGTGAATTCATATCTCAAACCCTATGTGAGAGAAATGATGATGAAGTATTTTATAATAAGAAATGTGTCAATGGAAAACATTGTCATGGTTGTGGAAATCTTGTTTTATTCAACAATAAATACCCTATCGATAATGATCAGTCGCTTTCAAATGTAACTGTTGATTGGAGAAGATATGAATACAACAATTATTCTACAAGTTCTAGTGATGCACATTCCAAAAGAATTCAATTGCGAGAAGATAAAATATGTGTGACAGATTTTCTCAAGAAATTTGAAAGTGAAATTTATAAGTACATCAAGCATTCACATAGAGCACGATGGCAAGACCTTCAATTCAAACATTCCCATCAAAATTTTCCAACTAGAACAATTTTGTATGTAGTTGATTTTGCAGAAAACTACACATTTGCTGCACAAAAAGAGATTCAAAGTGAATACTATCATTCTAACCAAGTTTCAATATTTGTCTATGTTCTATATAGACATTCTCAACAAAATGTTGATGGAATTGAAAGCACGTGTGACAATCGAGATGTGATTAAAGAATATCACTTCAATCACAATCAAGTTGCTTTAATGTTACCTTAGAAAATTGATGAATTGAGCTATAATTTATTAGAATTCAGAATCAAGTTACTAATTTTACTTTACTAATAAAAAATATTTCTATCAAAACTTCTTAACATTCCTAACCATTCCTAAGATTCACTCATACATGCATACATTTACGCCTATGAAAACTTCCTAACATTACTAACATTTCCTAAAATTGATTCCTAACATTCCCCACATTGATTCCTGACATTCCCCGCATTGATTCTTAACATTAGATTGCATCTAACATTCCTAACATTCCTAAAATTCTAAACTTTTCAACATTAAAAATATGTTACATACACAAACATACATAAATTTACTAATACATATATTCATATAATTGCACCTATCTAAATTTCCTAACATTCATTCTTAACATTCCTCATTCCCATTCCCACATTCACTCCTAACATTTCCCATGTTTATATAGTCAATTTAATTCACTTAACTCTTAACGTTAACATTCCCCATATTCATTCTTAACATTCCTAGCATTCCTAACCTTTACATATACATGTATATAATCCAAAAAACAATATATAAAATCAATGTAACAAATTGGATTGCTTTCATTCTTAAGGTTAACATTCCCCATATTCGTTCTTAACATTCATAACATTCCTAACCTTTACATAGATATGTATATAATCCAAAAAACAATATCTAAGACCAATGTATGTATGTATATAATCCAAAAAAATATTCATGAACATGAGAGTTCAATGTACATGTATATAATTAAAAAAACAGTCATGAACATGTAAGTTCAATGTACATGTGTATATAATCAAAAAAACATTCATGAACATGTGTATAATCCTAAAATTAAGCTCTTCGATGTCTGAATCAAAGAAGTCCATCACTATCCTCCACTAGGGTCTTCCCTTGGACTCATAACAATCTGAAACATGTATAAAAATAGATTATGAATATCATAAATCATTTAAACAATTTTAAATTAAAATCAAAACATTAAAACATTAAACTAGTATGTAAAAAATCAATACAATTACTAACAAAATCACCTCAAATTCTCTACCATTCAATGGAGTCTTCTTTTTGCCTCTAAAGGGTGGAGGAGACCCAAGCTACAACATGTATAAAAATAGTTTAGAAATCTTACAAACTATTTAAACTATTTTAAACTAAAATAAATACAATAAAATATTAAACTTACAATTCCACCACTATCCTCCAATGGAGTCTTCCTTTTGCCTCGAAAGATTGAAGAGATCCAAGCTTCACCATATATAGAAGAAATTTACAAATGTCAAAAATGATTTAAACTAATTAAACTTATATATCATAGAACAATTTGGATAATATTACATACCTTGAAGAAGAAACATGTAAAAACATTACTACTTTTGCTTCCTCTAAATTTTATGTGTAGATCTGTAGATATGGGTCGAGGAGTAATAGGAGTCATAGATTTGATCAATCATATCTATAACTCTTAATACTCCAAGACCCATTTCTACAAATAAAGATAAATGACCCTTCTTTATATCAATGACACTGCAACCATATATGATAAGGAGAAATCATCTCTACCACTATTGCCACGTCGATGATCAATTGAATGTGAACTATACAATAAGCCTGAATCCAGAGGTGACCACGATAATCTTTTATTTTCATTTCAGACACCAACTCCCAAAAAATGTAATGACCACCTACGCTTCTGTCTCAAGGCTGCTCTCTTTCCATTGAATATGACATATACAAATTTACAGAAATATCAATTTATACATGTTAATTAATCAACTTCAAAAACCTAGCTACTATAAAAACTAAGATTTCAGTAAGGACCTAGATATCCCTAATATTATCTAATAGTTCTTTAAATGATTATAGCTAATTTATTATCTAATTCCATATCAATTTCTACATGTTAATTTTAATCAACTTAAAAACGTAGCTACTATAAAAACTAAGATATCAATAAGAACCTAGATATCCCTAATATTATCTAATAGTTCCTTAAATGATTATAGTTAATTTATTATCTATTTTCATTTGAGATGATATCTACAAGATTACACAAATCAACTCATATCATGTTCAAATTCTACATGTTAATTCCTCATCTTCAAAGACCTAGCCACTAAAAAAACTAAATTTTTAATAAAGACCTATATGTCCTTAATATTATCTAATATATCAACTCATAACATATTCAAACTCTACATATTAATGCCTCAATTTCAAAGAACTAACTACTATAAAAGCTAAGTTTCTATTACCTATATGTCCCTCATATTATCTAATAGTTCTTAAAATGAAAATAGCTACACTATTGTTGGATGTATGAAAAATTAGTGTCGCAATATTTGTGTTTTTTATGTGTTTTAAATTTTTAAAACTACCTTTTTAATAAAGACCTAAATGTCCCTAATATTATCTAATAGTTCTTAAAATGAAAATAGCTACACTATTGTTGGATGTATAAAAAATTAATGTAGCAATCTCTATGTTTTTTATGTATTTTAGATTTTTAAAATTAATAAAACCAATATCATCAAATATGAAATTAAAACTATATTTCTTTATGTCAACTACAAATATTTTCATTATTCCATAAAATCATAAAAAAATATCCCTTATACTAAGTAAACTGATCAGAGTCACAGTTGATGAACTCTGCATGGATAGGGTTCATCAACTCTGCCCATATGGATAGCGTTAAGTTTATCACTTCATGTAAACAGAGTTAATCAACTCTATCCATGGACAGAGTATTCATTCATGAACTTTGTCCATCGATAGATTTAATACAATAATCTTCCTTATTATACCTATGACCTTAAATTAATATTATAAAAAATTCACAATATCTTAATATAATAGTAAGTATACATTGTAACTAATAAGCATTATACAAGTTATATGTTTCCTTTATGTTTTAGATTAAAAATACATAAGATAAAACAGATCAGTAATAATAAAAAAATCTGATGTTTTATGTGTAATAATGGTCTTTTTATGATTTATATTAAAACTACTAAAATACGTTTTGCTAAGTAAAGCTATCAGGGAAAGAGTTGATGAAGTCTGAATGGACTATGTTTTGCTAAGTATAATCCATTGTCTTGTCTATTTGGGCATATTTGATTTACTCTATTCACATGTGGACAGAGTTGATGAACTCTGTCCAAATGGACAGAGTTCATCAACTCTATCCATTTTGAGAGAGTTCTTTAACTCTGTCTATTTGGAGAGAGTTCTTCAACTCTGTACATCTAGACAGAGTTCATGAACTGTCCATCCGAGTGTTGATCAACTCTGTCCAAATGGACAGAGTTCATCAACTCCTTCCATTTTATTTAAATTATTACCTATAATTTAAGTTAAAAATATTTCATTCTAATTAAAATAGATTATATTAAATTCTAAAAACATAGAATTTATAATTAAAATTAACAAAAACTTATCCAAATGGACTCTGTCCATTTGGACAGACTTGATGAAATCTGTCCATTTGGACAGAGTTCATCTACTTTGTTAACATGGACAAATTTCATAGAAATATAGATATTAATAAAAATTAAAATTATAAGATTTATACAATACCAAATAACATATGCAAACTTTAACTCTGCAATACTATGACGAAAAACGAATGCCATTGACTACAACAAGAGATAAATCACATATTAAAAATTTCAAATTATAGAAGCAATTTCATAAAAAATTACCTGACACGGGGGAGCACAGCAAGACCAGACCACGAACAGACCCTCCAAGAAAAGACCACAAACACCACCACGATGTGTCCTCCACAAACAAACCTCCATGCCAAACAGACCTCCACGGCGAACGGTCCATCACGAAGCGACCTCCACGAACAGACCTCCACGCCGACAGGAAACTAGTATGTACATGTCAGGAGGACCTGTGACGAGGACATGGATGACGGACAACAACAGACAAATTGGATGACGAAAGAAACACGACCAAATGAAGACAAATGACTGCAGGCGAAAAAAATGAAAATGGGGTCGGAGCTTGCCTTTTATGCAAAATAATTATTCGGTCGAACACTTGTGCGGCCGAATAGTTGTTCGGTCGAACAATTCTTCGGTCGAACAAGTATTAAAACAACCGTAAAAAATGTCGGTCGGCTATGTGTTCTGTCAAATTAAATAGTTCATCGTTAACGTTATTTGACAGAATAAAGAATTAATTATTCGGCCGAATAATGATAATTATTTGGCCGAATAAATAAATTATTCGACCGGATAAATATAGTTATTCGGCCGAATAACGTTCGCTATGTTGTTTGGACACCCAATTCTCATGGAAGTGTTACCTAACTTCGCGTTTTCACCTATCACAAAGCTACAACATGCTAATGACCATATAGCGTTCAAAGGCCATCAAACCACCATATGTGTGGGTTCAAGAACCAAAATTCCAAGGACACCAAGGACATCATAAGAACGGGTTCCAACATACCACCATAAGTGTGGGTTCCAAGACCCAAGTCTCTACATGCAAGAGGATCAATATCTAAGCTTGTGGACTCAAGGAGCCCACAAGAACTCAACAACCTCAAGACCATCCAATGTAAGCAATGGGCTCCAACATCAACACATCAAGGGACTTACACACATGAGCCACATCATCAATCTAACAACCAATAAAGAGACCAAAACAAGTGCAAGCATATCAAGCAACATAAAGACCAATAACCAAAGATCAACCCGGATCAGGGAACTCGACAATGGACTCAAATGGAACCAAGATACAACTTAGGGTAACTTGACAAAGTCAATGGGTAACCAGGGATTTTTTCATTGTTCCAAGGCCTCCAAGGGCTTCAAGCTTGGGCTTGGACAAGGTCAAAAGGGATCCTCTGACACAGACAACCACAAACTAAACACTAACCCTCGGGGGATCCACAAGGGGCACCAAGTACTCAACAGTTGGCATCAATGACTAGACACCGTTGGCATCAATGACAACTTAATCAACATAAGCAGATGCTCTTTCTAAGGAGGGTCTTCTTCTAACTACATGGACAATCATTTACATTAGAAATAGGAATGACGCAACAAAAGTTAAAAATGCATATATACTCTTTATATGAAGAACATTAAGTATCAGTATTGAAAATATTAGATTTGTTAACTTTTATGGTGTCTATATCAAATATTTTTTAATGAACTAGTTTTTTTAATGCTTTAAGAGCATGTTCAAAAGTTTAAATGTAATGAAGTCACTTCAAGATTAGAAACTTTGGAAAAATCAGCTAAGTATGGAGTACTAATTGCAAATCTACACTTGATGAAAGTGTTTCACTTTTTAGTATGAGAAATAAAATGCGACTTTTTTCCATTAAAAAAAACTAATGTAAAGAAAATGTTTAATTAATAACAAAATAAAAACATAATAATATTTATTAAAATAATATAAACATATTTTAACATTTAAAATTGAACATCATTCTTAAATAAACAAAATATTTAGAAATTTTACAACAACCTGAAATTTTACAACAACCTTCTTACAAGTGATTTGAGGTTGAGTTTTTTTCTTTAAATTAAGTTTTTGAAAAAATTAATAATTTTGAGATAATGTACGTGTTTTAATAAATTGCATATAAATATTTGAATCCATGATATGCCTATGAGAAATTAACTTGAAAGCAATAAACTATTTATTTTTTAAATTTTTATTGCTAATTCATTGTAAATCAACAAGACATTGATTTAGAATTCTCATAGACTTTAACACTTCATCAAATAATATTACACCTTACTCATCTCATGGTTGATTAACATTAATCTTTCTCATTCCCAAAATATAACAAGATATTTAAAATTTTATTGACAAATCAACAAGACATTGATTTAGAATTTTTAGACTTTGACGCTTCATCCAACAATATGACAACTAACTCCTCTCATGGTTGTTTAACATTTATCACTCCCAATTCCCCAAAATCGTTGATTAATATTAATCTCTCTCCCTTCCCAAAAAATATAACAAGACATTCAAAGTTTTATTACATTAATTAATTAATGTGTTTAATGATTTTTTTTAAGAACAATAGGTATTTTAAAAAAATGTGGTTCACCATTTGTTAGAGGGTTATTCCACGGAAAACAAAGAGGCTCCTCAAGAGCAGATTAAGCATTACATAGGGGCTCACAAGAACATCGTGTTACTTACTATAATTGAACCTAGGTGGAGAGAGTAACAATCATTCCTCCCAACCACCCAAACTACACCCAATAGATATTTGTCACTTGATAGTATAATACAAATATAAAAAAGTATGTATAAGGTTGCTATCTAGAATGTATGATGGTTAATGAGTTACCAAATAAAACAACTTCTAAATTATTTAAATAAAAATTAATTATTTTAATATGTAAATATAATATAATATCCATTTAAAATAAATAAAACTTATAATATATTAAAAATATATATTATATATTTTAGATATAACAATGTTATCACATAAAATATTCAAGAATAAAAATAAATAATATATTTTATTTAATTATATCAAAATATATTACATTATCCTTTAAAAATAAAATAAAAAATATATTTTATTTAATTAATCAAAATATCTTACATTAATTTTTATATTTTATTTAATTATATCAAAATATATTACATTATCTTTTAAAAATAAAATAAAAAATCTATTTTATTTAATTAATCAAAATATCTTACATACCTTTTTATAGAATTCCAATAAAAATTATATCAAAATATCTTACATACCCTTTTATAGAATTCACCTTTTTAACTTGTTGATTAAGTTAAGGTAATCTTCTAATGAGTGAAGTTCTAAATACAATATATTGTAACAAACATCCCATGAATGAGACATCATCCTTGTTTATTACTAACTAAGAATACCAATCATAATCACTTTCAAACTATTTAGTGGACCTCCTTTAAAGAGGTTATATTACATTTATTATAATATTAACTACACAGTAGGTTTTATTTAGTAATTCCAACTATGTTGGATCTCATCCACTTTATAATAATGGTCACCATAACTATATTAAGAATGGTCACCATAACTATATTAGTAGGTTTTATTCACTAATTATAATTATAGTGGATCTCATCCACTTTATAAGAATGGTCACCATAACTATATTATTAGTATTGTAATGTGCTTGTTTTCCTCTATGTTACATCACTAGGTAGGATCCCAATATTCTATATATTTTTAGAAAGTGTTTTCTTCAATATTTGTAGTGAGTTGACGATGTTCAACATAATCCAAGGTCTCATGTATGGGCATTGATTGTAATACTAAAGTAGTTTAGGGAACTAGGGTTCCATGTACAAGGGCTAATCACAACATTGGAGTATCCCCATACACAAGTATTAACTGCAACATTGAAGGAATCCAAGGAACTCATCCATAAACTTGGGTCCCATGTTAGATACTCATATTGACGCCCCATTGTTGGCTTTGGAGCTTAACAAATAATCAAGTGTTGTGCTCCAAATTCCCACCACAATCATGTGGATCCAAATAAATTAAATCAAAGAGATTGTCCACACAATTGTAAAATGTAGGTTATGAATCTAAAACAAACACTATCATCGAAGAATATCCATGTTGAACACTAGTAGCCACAACAAACTCCTAATTACCCTTAATGATGTGCTTGATAAAAGGTGGAGTAGAGTCATCAAATATAAGGTGAAAGTGGTTGTCTTCCTAGAAAAGACAATTGTCCATGTATTGACCATCACAAGTATCCTCTAAACCCCACAAGGAAAATATGTTTTGGATATACTCTTCATTGATGTCATGATACGAATTGAGAAAGTGACTTCTCCCCTTAAATTCTCATAGTATTTGTGAGATTTGATCCACCCATGTCATGGTGATTCTTCGTCGTTGTTAGGGTTTAGGGTGGAAAATTTGCAAGTGTTGGAGTGCAATGAATATTGAACAAAGACACATCGAAACATGTATGCTATTCAATCTATGTAGTCATCATTGAAAACTGGTAAAATAGTCGATTTTATATCAACATGTTTTTCACTTTCGGACACAAATTTGTACAATTGTATTTTTGAACTTGGTTATTTTCGAGAGGAACTTAGATCTACAAGTGGTTTCATTAGATTTTACATAGAAATCTAAAATAATTAATTTAAGTGTCATGACCTCCTTTTTCCCTTTAAAAAATTGCAAAATAGAAAAAAAAATCTTCCATTTTGACCCAAGAAAGAGTTTTGATACCAATTGCTATTTACTTTATATTTGAAAACGCTATCACACAAGCCCTTAAGGAAGGGAAACACCTTTCACTGATTTTTTTTATGGAAGGAATCCTCACATGTTTAATTCCCTCTTAAGGTAGGGTGACCTCTCAATAAGTTAAGCTCCATAAAGAATATACTCCAAGACACATGCATGTGAGCCTGAATCTATCCCTATTTATAACTACCTAGCAAACCCTAATCATAACCTCCCCTTAACTACTTAATGGACCTTCTCTAATGAAACCACATTACATTTACTCCAGTACTAACTCCTCAACCGAAGTGTCAATCATGTTAGTGATTGAGCAAAATATGAAGATAATTGAACTTTAATACTTTAATTCACAATAACAGTGCATATAAATCTCATAAATAATCCAAAGATGTAAATCAAACCATAGAACACATGATATACCCTAGGAAAACCCTCCACTGATTCAGAGGATGAAAAATCAACAAACAATCTTAGAGTATGATTGATAAGTAGCAGAGAATGATTACAAAACAATAGCATATTGCTTTCTGTTAAGAACCCGTGTCAACTCTCCTCTTTATTTTGTTAGTATATTTTATTGGACGTGTATGCTTTGTAAGTCGTCCCATTAGTATGTTGTATTATCCCACATTCATAGGGAGTAAGTAATAGTTGTTAAGTTGTCTAGTTATTATGTTGCATTATCCCACATTCATGGGGGGTAATAGTTGTTTAGATTAGACTTAGTATATAAGTATGTGTTGAGACTAATGAAAGCATCGAAGAGTTATTTTGTATTGAGCTTGCTCAAAGGAGGTTGCCCCTTAGAAGTGGTCCGCGATCAATAAAATCTCTTTTGTGCTCCAATATTTTTGTTATATCATGCATTTTGATTGTTCATTGCAGGAGGTTCCCCACATATGGTATCAGAGCACTTTCCTTGGCACAAGTGAGAAATTTTTTTTTTCTTTTCAAAAAAAAAAAAGAGGGTAAAATTGGGTGGCGACTTTCAGATCAATTTCTGAAATTTTATGCATAGAATTAGAAGAAATAGGTTACATATATGAATTCCTCTTTAAAAAATACGCAGTTTCAAAAAAAAAATCATCTCATTTGGAGTTCTAAAAGTGGAGATATCGCGGATTTAAAATTAGCAATTTTTCAGAATTTCGATGATGGTCGCGAAAATTGCAGAGCGAAAATCTTTTGACCGGGTGCCCAGATTTCTATTCTGATTTCGTGGGTAGAAGCAAAGTGGTTGTTTTAGTTCCAGAAACAGGCTATAATAGCGATTCTAAGCAATATAGATCGGGTTATGCTCATTTTAAAAGTTTTCGTCTCAAAACTTTAGCTCTAATTACGGGTTTTTGAGCATTGGGTGGAATTTCTGCCACATTTTTTTGGCACTGTGATTCTTGTAGTAGTTCTTCTTCTTGTAGCGGTTATTTTTCATTCGAATCAAGGAATAAACCCTATCCGCTTGACTGTGGGAAGTACTTGGGCATAGCCCTAAAACTCATTGTGAGGAGTACCACAGGAACCCCGAAGTAGCTGGCCATTGAGAGGACCTGCCAAGCGAAAAGGGCAATGACCTCCACTAGATTGACTAGTTTCCCATCCATGAGGAAAACCAAACAGCTGTCGTTTTTTGCCAAGCGGTTAGCAGTTTTCCCTGCACCGTGAAGTGAGGGGTATTGCCCCAATACTTAAGACTGAGACAGCCTTGGTGGCCGAGTGACTACCTTTGAACCATTAGGAAGCCGAATATACCTGGGGTCCATAACTATTTACAGTTGATAACACGCAGAATTCCACACTTGTCACAAATCATTTACTTCAATTCAAGTTGATAAAGCACAGCTTTCTAGCACCGCCACAGATCATTTCTTCAAAAAAATTCTAAAAGAAATCAACCATATATTCTTTGATTTAGCTTTATTTCTCTTGAAAATTCACTATAACCCATGTCATTTCATTCTACATATTTCATTCATTGAGAACCCTATCCCAAGTCCACTTCCCGAAGCCCGAAATTCCATCTCCTTTTTTCACCCCGCTTCTGAACTTCACATTTTTTGTTTCCTTGTCCCTCAGAAAGTGTCCACAACCTAGTTACCCACTCGCGTTTTTCCCAACTCAAAATTTTCCTTTTCTAAAACCCTCTTTGTTTTTGTTTTTCCACCCATTTCCGATTAAAAAAACACACAAAAAAAAACTTGCTTATGGTTGTCACTCACGCAAGAGAAAATAGATAAATGGAAGAAAAAATTGCCACCCTCAAGACCAAACTCGAAGATCTGGATCAAAGATTTCTCGACCTCCATCTTCAGTATTCAGCCATGAGCAACCGGCAATAGCCTGAGTCTTCTGTCGGCACTGCATTCTCTGCTTCTAGCAACTTTTGTGGGCCGAAGATTGAATTCCCTCGCTTCAATGGTGATGATCCAAGTGGATGGATACACAAGGCAGAACAATACTTTAATGTGCATAACACTTATGATGTCACCAAAGTCCCACTTGCATCATTTCATTTGGAATGTAAAACCCTTCAATGGTTCTGTTGGTACATCAAGGATCATGAAGAGCCCCAATGGACATATTTTTGCCAACTCCTTTTGCACCGATTTGGCCCTAGTGGTTTTGATGAATTCACAGGAGCACTCACCAAACTTTGCCAGACTGGCACTATGAGAGAGTATCAGACAAAATTTGAGAAATTAGTCAAGCACATAGAAGGATTTTCTGATGCATTCTACATGAGTTGTTTTATCAGTGGTCTTAAGGATACAATTCGATCTGAGGTTAACATGTTCTGTCCCAACACAATGATGGAAATCCTAGGGTTGGCTAAGTTGATAGAGGACAAGATCAGGGCTCAACAACGCCCCAAATCCACTTTTGTTCCATTCAACAATATGGTTTCCCAAAGACGTCCAATCCCTCCCACTCCTAGACCCACTCCTATCAAGCATTTGTCTGAAGCCGAGATGCGGGCACGTAGGGAAAAAGGACTTTGTAATAATTGTGATGGGAAATTCACCCAAGGACATCAATGCTCTAAACAAAAGCCCTATCTCTTGGATGTGGTTTCTCTGCCTGCACTTCAAATTTGTGAAGCTACTCAGGATCCAGTAGACGATCACGTTGACATTCAGCAGTCGCCTGTTGACCCTCATTCTCATGAGGAACACCCAAAGATATCGGTCCATGCATTAATCGGAGTCACCGCCCCACAAACCATGCAGGTCGAGGGTTTCTTCGAGAAGATTCCTCTTACAATACTCATTGATTCTGGTAGCACCCATAACTTCATTGACCCTCAGATTGCCAAACAAGCTGATAGTTTTGTCCATCCCTGCTCCATCTTTCAAGTCATGGTTTCCAATGGGAGCACCTTACCTTGCAAAGGAAAGTGTCGCAATGTGTGTATCTCTATTGGAGATTATAACTTGCGCTCTAACATGTTTGTCATGCCTCTAGGAGGATGTGATGTGATTTTAGGAACTCAATGGTTACGCACACTTGGACCCATCTTATGGGATTTTGCTGAACTGTGGCTGCAATTTTCAGTCAATGGGAACAAACACACATTCAATGGCTTACAACCAGGTTCTCTCAGCATCATCAGTTCCCATCGCATGGAAAAGCTCCTTAAGACAAATTCACATGGTGTCATTGTTCAACTCCATTTCATTCAGCTGCAACCTTCAGCAGTCTCAACTACTCCCTTGGATCTTTCATTCCGATGCCTAATTTTTCCAAGCTCTTCACTCTTGAGAGTGATGCTTACGACAATGGACTTGGGGTTGTCCTCTCTCAAGATGAACATCCTATTGCATTCACCGACAAATCCCTTTCTAGAAAGAATTTATCCACCTCTACATATGAGAAGGAAATGATGACTATTTTGCACACAGTACAAATGTGGTGGCCATCCCTCTTATAGAATCCTTTCGGCATTAAGACGGATCACCAGAGTTTGAAATATTTTCTGGAACAAGGGGTCTCATCCCCAACACAACATAAATGGGCTAGCAAACTCAAGGATTATGACTATAAGAAGGCTAAGGACAATCTTGTGGTGGATGCTCTTTTCCACACATTTGATGCCCATGTTTCTATTTCAGTTATTTCTCTGCCTATTCCAACTTGGTTACACTCTGTTTAGTAAGGCTATGTTAATGACTCCTCATTATCTGAAATCATCCAACCATTGGCTAGTAACCCTTCTGTGGTACCGCATTTCTCTTGGGATGGCCCTTCTCTGGGATACAAGGGTCGTCTGGTGCTTCCCCAGAGCACTTATATTAAACATGCAGTCTTTTATGAACTCCATACTTCTCCATCGGCAGGGAACTCTAGGTTCATGAAAACATATGAGAGGGCACGATGTCACTTCTTTTGGAAGGGAATGAAACGAGAAATTCAACAGATGGTTTTCGAATGTGCTCCTTGTCAACGGCACCAAGGTGAAACTACACTCGTTTCCGGATTGCTTGAACCTTTTCCCATCCATACAATGATTTGGCCATATATTTTGATAGATTTCATTCAAGGGCTCCCAAAATATGGAGGGAAGACTGTAATCTTGGTTGTGGTTGAACGACTCTCCAAATATCATCATTTTTGTGCTCGCAGACCTCCATATACCACCTCCTCAATAGCACAAATTTTCATGGACAAAATATTCCTTCTTCATGGAATCCCTTCTTCCATTGTCTCAGACCGCAACGCACCTTGCACAAGTAATTTTCTCCTTACTGACACCAAACTGAATATGAGTTCAGTTTATCACCCACCAATAGATGGTCTGAATGAAGTCATCAACAACTATTGGGAAACTTATCTTCGTTGTTTCACCTCTGAATAACAACCTCTGTGGGCAAAGTGGCTCCCTCTCGCTGAATGGTGGTACAATACTTCCTACCATAATGCATCTCAAATTACTCCATATGAAGCAGTTTATGGTCACACACCTCCAATACTCCTTCCATACACCCCTAGCAGTTCACCAGTTCAAGCCGTTGACATGGTTCTTTGAAACCGACATCAGATTCTTCACCTTCTGCAGGATAATCTTCACATGACTAGAACCCGCATGAAACACCAAGCTGATCAGCACCGTTCTGAGCGCACTTTTCAAGTCGGTGACATGGTTTTTCTTCATCTGCAGCCTTACAAGCAATCCTCCTTGAAGCTCAACGAGAATCAAACGCTCGCTACAAAGATCTCTCGTCCATATACAGTTCTTCAGAAGATTGGGTATGTCGCTTATAAATTGGCACTTCCTCCTTCTTCTCGCATTCAACAAGTGATTGGCACCAACATCAGAGCACAAATTGTTTTACCAGAATGGGATAATGAAGGATCCACCATTTCAGATCCGACGACCATCCTCAATAAGCGCACTTGTCAGCTTCGCTCTCGGTCCATCATAGAGGTCTTAATTCAGTGGCACAACATGCAACCAGAGGATGCTACATGGGAACCGCTCCTTCAGATTCAACAACAGTTTCCACATCTAAAGCTTTGAGGACAAAGCTTTTTTTTAAGAGGGAGGGGATGTTAAGAACCCGTGTCAACCTTCCTCTTTATTTTGTTAGTATATTTTATCGGACGCATATGCTTTGTAAGTCGTCCCATCAGTATGTTGTATTATCCCACATTCATAGGGAGTAAGTAATAGTTGTTAAGTTGTCTAGTTATTATGTTGCATTATCCCATATTCATGGGGGGTAATAGTTGTTTAGATTAGACTTAGTATATAATTATGTGTTGAGCCTAATGAAAGCATCGAAGAGTTATTTTGTATTGAGCTTGCTCAAAGGAGGTTGCCTCCTCGAAGTGGCCCGCGATCAATAAAATCTCTTTTGTGCTCCAATTTTTTTGTTATATCGTGCATTTTGATTGTTCATTGTAGGAGGTTCCCCACACTTTCACCGAGAGCACAGAGAGTGGAGATTGAATGGAACACTGTATCTAACTTTCCAAACTTTAATAAAATGTCAAATTAGGTTTTACAACAAAAATAGAATGGTTTCATGTATCAACAACTTGTTAACACTTAGAACACTGTTCCATCTTCAATCATGCACTCCCAGTTGATCTGGTACCAAGTTGGAACTCCATAATTAGCTACCACTAGAAGATATGCGCCCTTATTGACTTGGTGCCAAGTTGGCACTCCATAATTATCTCCCACAAGAAGATATGCACTTTTCATTAATTAACTAACTCTAAATGGGTGTACTAAGATGAAATGAAAAGAACTGCATGCAACTGAATGGAACTGAGTGTAATTGCATACAACCGAGTGTAACTGAACTGAACTGATTAGAACTGCATGCAACTGAACATAACTGAGTGTAACTGAACATAACTGAATGTAACTGATTCACTCATAAGTAAATGCAACTGAACATAACTGAATGTAACTGAACACTGACTGAGTTGAACTGAATGGAACTGCATGCAACTGAATGTAAATGAACAAAGTTGAATGTAATTGAACAGTAACTAATGCTTCTCCATCAGTGTTTATTTCCAACAATCACTTGCATAAATTAAGAATGTGATTCCTTAATTAACTGAACTTTGTTTACCATAACTAATACTCAACTGATATTTAATCAATTCGAGTTCACTTGGTGGCAACATGGACAATTCAAATTCTCTCTCCATCTTTGTTCTTATATTAAATATCTTTGCATGGTCCGTATGTGTTTTCATTAATTAATCATCTATATCATATCATACTCATAAGATTGTTTTCGAACCCATGATCATATGTATTACCCCGGTTCATATAGTCACATGCTAAAGTAAATCAATATAGGGGTAGCTAATCCCTAAACGATACTTGTAGTACCTATTGACAATGACTAGCCATACATCACATAGTATATCCACTTTACATAGTAAAGTACACCACCTCACAACATGAGAATATTTGTAGAACTTGATATTACTCACAAGTCTACTGTCCTGATATTACTCACAAGACTCAGTTTGATATTACTCACAAGATTTACTGACTTGATATTACTCACAAGTCTATTGTCTTGATATTACTCACAAGCTTTACAACATCACCACCTAAATGATATGAGGATATTTGTAGGACTTGATATTAGTCACAAGTCTATTGTCTTGATATTACTCACAAGACTGGAGAATGACTCTTGATGTTGTAATCTTAATAGATCTTTATCCTCGGATGAGCTAAGAGACATGTAGTGGGTGGAGCTGCTTCCAAATTCTTCTCTTTCTTCATTGATCAAGATCCAAATAAAGTCATTATGCTAACTATAAAACGAGGGTTGTGCAAAGGGCCCTTTTTAGGCATGGTCAAAGGATCCTCACACCTACCACCCTTAATCAACTCGTTCAATGTTTATTTTTTTTGTAAATTAGAGGCTTATATTAACATTGAAATAGAAACAAAATTTATAGAGCATAGTTTTCCATGGGTACCCTGCCATAGAGAAAACCAGGGCAACCAATGAAACAACAAAATCATAGTATGAAATCATCATACAAGGAATCAAAGAGACCATTAATGGGATCTTTCCCTTTCAAGGGGAAACCAAGATGACCCATTCAATATTATGAAATATGTTCAACAAAAACAAAATTAAAAACTTGACTTTGAAACTATCAAAAAACAGACTAACACAATTAGGCTAAGAACTATTTCTAAATACTATAATACTATGAACCTGGGGCCAATTTTAAGGATTGTTAGTTGGAGTCGGAGATGGAATTTGCATTGGGACATTGGCCCAATCCACCAAGAAGTCAAGGTTGGCTTTGACAGCATGAACCCCTTCACGAACATAAACAAATAATTTGTTTAGTGGCCTAAATATTCTTCCTTTCCATTAACAGTCGACCCGATAAAATTTTGAGCACCCAATAAGGTGCCACTCCATCATTCATTGCATCCACCTCATTGCCTAAGATGTCATTCTGAATTTCCTCCATCACAACCATTTCCCCTTGCTTAATGGCATGGTGAATGTACTAAGGTGTTTTTTGAGTAACGATGCTCCATCCAGTGTTGTTTGACACAACCCCCGCTCTTGCTACGATCTCTCTGCTGCACCATCCTATTCTCCACAACCAAGCACTTCCCAGAGACACAAAGATTTGAAATGCAAGCTATCGTTTGCAAGGGAGAGTGTCGACCCACATCAAGTTGTTTTAGATTGCAAGGCGTGGCGCTCGACCATAGAAGGAAACAACAAACTAATTTGGAAGGCATATGATCAACCTTCCACAATCACTTAACAACCCAACTCTTTCGGTCTTCCACAACAAAAGACTTCGAGATGCATATAAGACAAAAGATGGAGCTAAAAACATTACCATCGTACCTTGTCTCATCCTTGGCGATGAGAGCCATAACACCTTCCCCATGCGCATTGAATTAATGCTAGTGTGAATCCTTGGTCCATTCATCCACCGAATCGACAAGATAAACCCCTACGTGCTCCAGATTTGGTTCCTTGCGTGAGTTTAACCCACCATAAAGCCCATCTACTTTACCTTCGGCCCTGTGTCAAAGGTTGCCCTTTCCTCTAGCTTTGTGTCCACAACCATGACTGCCACCCTTCTCACCCCATTCAAGTAATTTACTTATGCAATGTTAACAAAGCTACACATTTAGATTATTTAATTAAAATGTTCAATGCTAGCTAGCCCCATAATTATACTCAACAAATTTACATATATCTGGTTAATAATTATGTTTTTTATTAACTTAAGTGGTTAAAACTATTCCATTTAAAAGTTAAAGAGAGATGATAATTATATTCTTATTCGCCATCATTAGATCTAGGTGTTTTAGGGCGGGAAGATATTATCACCAGAGTAACAACAACCATGATAATTAAATAAATCTATTTGATATATATATATAATATTTTAAAGTTTACAATTCAAAACAACATAGTAAACAATACGATTACAGCTATGTTCAATCAAACTAATCATACATAGCTGTCATGTTTAATCCATCCACATATATGAGAGTCAATGAGACTAATTAAATTTGATGGCTATACATCCTTTCAGGAGCCAGGCTTTATATCGGAAAATCGTCATAATCCATAAGAGGAAAAAGTTGCAGCAAGTTGCTAGATTACTTTTTAAATTTATTATGTGATAGCTGTAGTTTAATAAGTACTTCTAAGTAGCACATTTATAGCAATAAATGCAGGGAGCAGTATAAGCAGCTAACCAAAACGCTCTGGAATTTTAGATACCAGAAAAATTGTGTTGAAATGGTAATTTAGATTAGCTTAAATAGCAATTTTTGTGATATAGTTAATAGTTTTAAAAATGGCCATTTACTAAAATTACAAAATTATGAATTTTTTTTTTTTTGTCAGTAGTGTATTTACAAGAGTAAATGCAAGGAGCAGTAAGGGCTAACCAAAACGCCCCCAACTCACTTGAATCAGGCAGAGTAATTAGTGTTGAAATGGTAATTTAGATTACTCAAATCTTAATTTGTGTGATTTGAATAGTTTTAAAATTGGCCATTAAGTTTAGGACAACCAAATCTAATTGCTGAAATTACAAAACTATGGAAATAACAGTTTTCTCAGTAATGTATTTATAGCAATAAATGCATGGAGCAGTATAAACCCTAACCAAAACTCCCCCTACTGGTCTGAATTGGGCAAAGCAATTTATGTTAAAATAATAATTTAGACTGAGCAAATAGCAATTTCCTACTCCTAAATACAATCCAACAATAATTCAAAACATCAACACACCACTACCATGTGCATATTTCTCACCTTCCCACTGTGCATCACTACCATTTTTGCATATTGCTCACCTTCTCACTGTCAACCGTATGTTTACCATGCTCAGGCATGGTACCTACATCATAGTCTGTAGCCATCACCACCTTCCCCTTCTGACACATTACCAGGCACCTACATCATAGTCTGTAGCTAGCACCTTCCCCTTCTGACACATTAGCACAACTTAACTTTTACACAGGACATTAAATGTTGGCGATCATATCTAATTCATGATAATATTTTAAGTTCCGCACCCATTTAGATGGAGCACCCATTTAAATGCATGGAGCAGTATAAGCCCTAACCAAAACTCCCCCAACTGGTCTGAATTGGGCAAAGCAATTTATGTTGAAATAGTAATTTAGACTGATCAAATAGCAATTTCTGTGACCTGGATAGTTTTAAAATTGGTCATTTAATGTAAAACAACCAAATCCAATTGCTGAAATTACAAAATTATAAAAATAACAGCTGAAGTTACAAAATTATAAGAGTATAAAAGTAACAGTTCCTGAAACAATTTTAGCCTTTTTCTATCAAATTTTGGCCAAAAAAGCTGAGCTTTCTTGTTCTGTTTTATCCTACTCCTAAATACAATCCAACAATAATTCAATAACAGCAACACACCACTAGCATGTGCATATTTCTCACCTTCTCACTGTGCATCACTGCCATTTTTGCATTTTGCTCACCTTCTCACTGTCAACCGTATGTTTACCATGCTCAGGCATGGTACCTACATCATAGTCTGTAGCCATCAACACCTTCCCCTTCTGACACATTACCAGGCACCTACATCATAGTCTGTAGCTAGCACCTTCCCCTTCTGACACATTAGCAAAACTTAACTTTTACACAGGACATTAAATGTTGGCGATCATATCTAATTCATGATAATATTTTAAGTTCCGCACCCATTTAGATGGAGCAGATGTCCTATTGTTTCGCGTGGGATAAGCGTTCACCAAATCGCCCCGTTTTTCGGGCCGATTTTTTATTAAAATCAATCAAATGTTGCTGTGAAATTGTTTATTTCGTTATTTTGGAATTTTACTAATCTTATTAGCCGATCTTNAAATTACGATTTAATTCCTGGAAAGTATGATTTTCACCAAAATTGATCTGCCGGATTCCGGCGAGTCGGGGGCGATTTGGTGAACGCTTATCCTGCTCCCTATTGTTTGGCCTTTCACAAACCCAGAGAAATCAGTAACACAATCTAGATGACTCAAATCAAAGATCCATTGCTGAAGAAGATAAATAGAAGAAAAACGCTCAAGTCGATCTAAACACTTTGTAATAACATATAACAAACTTAGTTACCCACGCCTTACAGATCACCACATGCAAATGCAAATGATTCAAGGTAGTACAAGTCCAGGATACCATAGATATCTTATACCAGAACAATATTACATTTGATAGACATTGAAAGTGATAAACAAGAAGCCACTTTGTAATAACATATAACAAACTTAGTTTACCCACGCCTTACAGATCACCACATGCAAATGCAAATGATTCAAGGTAGTACAAGTCCAGGATACCATAGATATCTTATACCAGAACAATATTACATTTGACAGACATTGAAACTGATAAACAAGAAGCCAAGTAACAGCAGCAGCAGCAGCAGCAACACACCAGTGGTGTATATATATATATATATACATATGAGAAAATCAGAGAAGAGAAGTGAATATTGATGTGATTAAGCAAGCTGAGAAGGCCAGAGGAAAGCTCCCATGGCATACTTACGTTTCTGTTCGAGATCGCCCATGTTCGGCAGCCCATATTGCCTCAGCAGGTTATCAAGTTGTCTCTCTTCCATTACTTCGTAGTCTTTCTTGCTGTATCTCGGATAGTGAAGAGGCATCTGGAATGCATATTTCCTCCGCTTCTCCTCCTCCTCCTCTCTTCTTGGCTGCGCCGCCACTACCTCCATTTTCTCTGGATTTACTTCTGCTTCTTTCAGCTACAAATTGCCAATGGCAATGGCAGGCTGCACCAGAGAAAGTAGTTGACCTAATCTTCACCTGCACAATGGTCTTATTGGTTTATAAAACAAACAGAAGCCCATCACTCAAACTATTAAAAAAATATAAGTGCTGCGTTTGCATTCGATATTATGGGCGCAACCAGAACGCATGAACTTTGACGAAATCAAAGCAAACCTAGTTATTAATACAGTAATTATATGTTTCTAGATAAGATTATCCAGGATCGGGGATTTTGGATAAGCTCGAAGCGGTGATAGTAATGTATGTGGCCCACTGAGCAGGTATACTCATGTGCCATGAATGCATACCCACCGACCTAATGACTATTCTTATTTTGTTTTCTCTATATGTCTCCAACTTCCTTTTGGAGTACGGCAAGGGCCACCCATCTCGTGCCTTTTTTCCTGTCAAGTGTCAGTGTACCTTATTGTAATTTCTGTGGACTATACACCTCCTCAATTCTGACTCAAACAATCTGTGGTTAGTTTGATAACATTAAATTGGATAAGGATTATTTTCAATAGGTTCAAGGCGAGTAGGATAAAAGATAATTAAAACGCCTTGCTTTTTCGACCAATTTTGGATAGAAACTGGTTAAAATTGTTCGTGAAAATGGTTGTTTTTTCAATTTCTTATTTTACATGGTTTTAAATTAAATGGCCCATTTTAAAACGACTCAAATTGTCGTGATTTAAAGTGTCAAAATTGTCATTTCAGAAAAAATGCTTTTTGGTTAGAACTTATTCGGTTCAAGGTCTTTGAAACATCTAAATAATACATTTTTAACTATTATTTTTGAATAGTACTTTTTTTATTAAAACAAAATAACCTAAAACTCAATAAAAAATAATTCAAATCTATGATTTCTTTAAACTATTCATTTACTCTATAGTTATAATCGTTGTGGACCATGATATTAATTGTTGTGGGCCAAAATGAAGGAGAGGGTCAAAAGGCAACCTACCATGATACTACCTAGTGGAGCCTTGAGGTTTTGTTGGGTGAAATGGCATTGCAAGTTGAAACCTTATCATGATACCACCTAGTGGAACCTCGGAGGTTTTGTTGGGTGAAATGGCATTGCAAGTTGAAACCTTGATTGATTGATTTTGATATGTTAAAATTCATATATTTTCACATGATAAAGGATAAGTTATTTTTGAAACATATTTTATCTTTTTGGAAATCTGGAGGTGTAGAAACAAGTTGATCTTTGAGAATATCATCTTAAAGTCTCTTTCCACTTGTTTGATGGGTTTGTCTACTCATCAATATTTTTGTGGCATTAGTGCATCAAAAGATCTGGGACATATGAGATTCATAATAGGTGGCACACTTCTTCCTACAGACAGGTCTTTGGGTTTTTTCGACAATTCTTCAAAAAAGAACTCTATTTACTGTGGTGTTGGAGCTCTTGTTCAGCTGGATCAACATAAACTGTATAGGATCTGGATGCGTTGTAATCAAGGTTCAAATACAAGAGGGGAGCTTATCTCCCTATGGCTTCTCCTACATTTCTCTTGGCTTTTGGGATTAGACAATCTCCAGGTTTATGATGACTCGCAGGTCATTATAGATTGGGCGAATCACACTCACAGAATCATTAATCTTGGTCTATCGGCTTGGCTCTGTAAGACCAGGTTACTGATCGGCAGCTTCTAGGACATATCCTTTGCCCACATCTTGGAACATAATGATATTGTCGACTCTCTTTAAAAAGGCTCTTTGGGCCGATCCGGGTTGGTTCTTCTTTGAATACTGGATTCATGGTTCTCTCCTATCTATTGTCTGTGTCTAGACTATATTTTGATTAGTAGTCCTGGCATATTTTGTTTTCCTTTTTGTTTTTCCTTTTTCTTTGTGTATCTTGGCATATGCCACTACTTTGGGCACTAGTATAGCTACTGGCTCTTCTATATATTTTGAGGGTCCATCTGGTCCATATTTAGGACTAATCTATATTTGGAACTCTCTTTATTTTTTAAAATTTACTTTACAGATATTTGTATAAAGTATAGTTTATTTTCTGAGGAAAAAATTATTTTTAATAAAGTTAACTTTTTAAATAAAATTTTATTCAAATCTTATAGCCGAAATTGCAATTACTATAATATCTAATTTAAATCTGCTAAAATCTGTAATTTAAATTCTGAAAACTGTTAGCATGATTTATGGTTTACGAAACGATCCTAGTTTTTCAAATTTATTTATTTTTTAATTTCAAAACTGCGATTTCAAATTTAAAATATTTTACTGATTCAAAACTGTGTGCATGATTTATGAAACGACCTAAGTTTTTCAATTTATTTATTTTTAAGTTTCAAAACTGTGTACATGATTCATTGTTTATGAAACTATCCAAGTTTTTTCAAATTTAAAATAGTCTACTTTTTCAAAACTGTGAGCATGATTTATGGTTTATGAAAAGATCCAAGTTATTCACAATAAGAATAAAAATTCTCGATGTAAGGAGCAGGGAGTTTCCACTAAAAGGACAAATCCACTATGGAATCTTCAGTATTAGGTGGGCTCCAAGACCTCAGCCACTCACGCTTGAAAAGTAAAGTAAACAAACAATATGTTAGAGATATAAAGTGCGAATAAGGTCGAAATGGTTGTTGGAATTATATCAAAAGTATTATATGGTTGACCCATAAACTTTATCTATCTATTTGCATTAGTGGAAACTTTAAAAGATATTCAAAACTTTAATCTCAATTAAGTGGAAACCTACAAGATTTGTATATGCATTGTTTAAAAATATATTTTAAAATTTTAATCTTATCTAAGTGGAAATTTATAACTATTATGATTAAGAAAGGGTTTTCTACACCTTGGACTTAAGTTTTATTATTGTTATTTTCAAAAGTAGTGGTAAAAATGACACCTCTAATTGTCGGATTATTATGATTAGCTCTCTCTTATCTAAGTTATATCGTATTATTTTGGAAAAGAAGATCAATGAAGGCTAGAAATGGAAGGTAAGCAAGCTAAAGGCCAATCAAGTTTTAGAAGACATCATTCTACCATAGACCACCTCATTACGCTTATGATCATTGCAGAGGAATACTGTAATAATAAGTCTAACCTATTTGTTGCTTTGTGGATTTTAAAAAAGCTTTTCATACAGTGCCTAGAAATAACCCGTGGAATAGGCTAGAGGAGCTTAAGGTTCCTTTTGAGTTGAGAGCTGACACGATAAGGTTATATGAAAAGGTAATTGCCAAGTTTCAGAATAACAAGGGGTGGACAACGGATATAAATTGTAATATTGAAGTTAAACAAGGTTGCCCCCTCCGCCCTATCCTTTTTGGCATTTACATTCATAAGCTAGAAAGGTGTTTAGAAGAAGCAGGTTGCGCTGGTACAATCTTCACTGGGATAGTTATAATCCTCCTAGTTAATGGTACTGGGAATATTTCAATCAGCACAAACACATTTTGTTACCCTAGCCTGCATGGTGCAAGTCTAGAACAAAAGGACACAATGATGTATACCCTCCCTAGATGATTGGGCTACTTGAATGTCAAGCTCTCCTTACCTCGAGTGTAGAAGGTTGTCCTTGTTTTGTAGATCCTTATGTGATCAACTATACATGCAAAGAACACACAAAACAAGACAAGAGATGAAAGGAACAAGATAAATCAGTGATCGATACTAATGATCAAGAAAACTAGTAATAAACAATCAATATTAACATGAATCATTTATGGGAAAGGGAAACATTTTTGTATTAAAGATGAGAAAATAAAGCTACATCCAAAGCCTTGATGTTGAAGATTTTCTTTTACATGATCTTTGAATCACTCACACATACACTACAAATTATGCAACATCTCACTCACAACCACTCTCTCTTTGCCTCCTATACCAAACTTGAATCCAACAACATGAGGATGCTATCTTGGTCTCCCCTTTCACATGGTCCATGTAGCTTGCTTTTATAGGGAAAAGGAAGCCCAAATGGGTTGAGATATTTTGGGAGGAAGATAGGGAATGATCCTTAGGGGCTAGGAGGTCGAGGGTCGGCTTTCCCAAGTAGTTAGAATCATCCTCCATGTGAGATTTCGCCTAGAAGCTTCTCGAATATATTTTTTCCCCCTTTTTGGACAACTGATGCTCCCTGTAAACATGCTAAGTGCGTTGACGCTCTTTTTGGTCACGTGGCAGGTGCCACCGATGCCTTTTGTCAGTGGACAAGGGGTGTAAGGCCTGTTTGACTTACAGTGCTAGGAGGCAAGGTGTGTCATACTGCTTAGGATTGAGCAGTAAGGCCCCAAAAAGATGTTTTGGCTAGGGACTTCAAGGGATTGGAGCACTAAGATAGTTTTTGGGTGTAACACTTTATGCTGAGGATATTGTTCTTATGGCAAGATGTCCTTCTGATCTTGATAAACAATTAAGAATTCTTAAATATCTTTCCTCTAACGTGGGTATGATTGCTAACATCGACAAGACAAAAATCATGATTATAAAATTTAAGAAAGATACCTATGCAAATTTGATTTATGATAATACAAATCTAGAGGAAGTGATTTCTTACAAGTATCTCGGAATTGATATTCATCACAAGCTCAATTGGAACTATAGCATTGAGAAAATGATTAATAAAGGGTGGAAAACTTATTTTGGTCTTGAAAATAACTGTAAATCAGTCAATTTGGTCATGTGGGATAAAAATAAGTTCCTATTTGAAACTCTTGTCATCCATGTTATCTCATATGGTTGTGAAGTATGGGGGTGCAACATTTCTAGAGAATCTTGGAGGAATATTGAACAAATATAAAATCTTTTATAACTTATAATCTCAAAATTAAAAGCAATACACCTTATCTTATTCTCCTCATAGAAGTGGGTCTTTACCCCATCGAGAGCATGGCTATGACTAGGTACCTGATGTACAAGCATAAGATAAATAACATGGGAAACGAGAGACTTCCTAAAATTTCTTTAAGCTCAAGTCAAAACCAACTATGCCTTAAGTGGTGTTGGTGTAAATATACCATAGCTTGGTTAAACCATTGGGGCATTGATGAAAATGACATTTTGCAGACCATTGATAATGTCAACATATTATTACTTCTAAGTTTAAAGAGAAAGTGTGGTGTGAGGAAAATTTATTGGTTAAGAGAAATTTAAGATACTATAAGGAGGTCATTAATCCTAATTTGGAAGATCAGAAGTATCTCTCGGTAGTAACTAGCTCACGAAAGTAAATTAATATAGTCAAGATTAGGACAAACTCTCATGAAATCCATAGCAAAACATGGCGTTGGTCTATTCCTAAAACTCCATGGGCAGAAAGGGTTTTCCATCTATGTGAGTCTATGAGCATTGATGATTAAAATCACTTTATCTTAGAGTGCCCTGCTTACACCCACATTCGATCCGAGTTTCATAGTATTTGTTACAATACAAACCTTTATAACCTCATAACTTTCCAAAACTATAGCGAGCTTGGAAAGCTTATTGACAAGCTTTTCGAGCACAAGAACACTATTTTAAAGTAAACCAAGTATTATCCTTCTTAAGGTCCTATAAATCAAAGTTGGTCTTAGTGGATGTTAATCATCATCATCATCATCATCATTAACAACAAAAATAAACACATCTTTTATATTTTGTTATTTTAACAAATAATCACATCTTATATATATATATATATTATTTCTTTTCAAAAGTGATAAAATGTATCATAATTTGGTGGTCATTAGGCTATGAGATAGTTATTATTCATCAGTATGTGTTAATGCAAGCAATTATTTAAGAAAACTTATCCATCTAAAACAAGTGCTGCTTGGCCTGCCAAAGTTGGTAGGTAGAATTGGATGCAAAGAAAGGCACATAGATGCAAAAAGGGAACATCATTATAGCAACAGAATAATCATGCCATAGCGGACATTTAATGTGTCAAATTGTGTTTCACCATATATATTTATTTTGAATTTTATGTGTCAAACTGTGTTTCATCATATATATTTTGAATTTTTCAGGTTCTTGTTCAGGTTGTTGTGAAACAACATATTTAGCTGATCAAATATCAGATTGCGCTACTGACTCAGAAGCACATCTCAAGTAGATATTGGAGGAAGACCAACCAGATACAAACTGCGTGTTGAAGGGAGAAAGACTAGCTCTTGAAGGATCCCGTGTGATTGATAGAGTTTGAGTAGATTGAAAGGACATGTATGTAATTTTTCTAACTTTTTTGTGATGGATAGTTTAAGTTACAAGAACACACGTGGTAGATTGAAGGAGAGCACCGTGTGATTGACAACAATTGAGTATATTGAAAGGACATGTATATAATTTTTCTAACTTTTTATGATGGATAGTTTAATTTGCAGAAACACATGCGGTAGATTGAAGGAGATGCTCACCAACTTGATTTCCATATTTCATCAGATGTATTTGTAGAATTCACGAAATCCCCAAAAGGAGCAAAATTTCATCTATGAGAATTTCCCGAAAACCATGATGGAATTGCTGAAGAAGTGGGGAAATATACTTGAAGTCTCTCGGACCTTCTAAGAACTTTGTCTTTTTGTCTGACTTGCTAACCACCCTATCAGCTCTCTTACCTGCCTCGCTATAGTCATTGTTCATAAATAAGTGGCCATACACTGGAGAGTCTGGCCCAATTAGACAAATCTTTTAAGACTATTTTAGAATATTGCCATCTCTATGGTTTGACTTGATTGAGTGCACAAGAGAAACTCTAGTTCTATTAGTGCAACTTGTAGTTAATAAACTACAAATCCGCCAGTTGGAAAGGAAAATATATGACTTCCTTAAGTATCATATGCCTGTCCACATTTTCCTTGAGGTGAAGAGTCTCATAGCAGAGTTGGATAATCTTCGGCAACTGTACGAGTTGGGGTCAATGGATGAGATCAAGATGAATGAAGCTATCTTCAAACAGGTTTCCAAGCTGACCAATGATCGCCAACAAAATGCGATGATGCTTCAACAAATGAGTGCAGATGATATCTTTGACAGAGATTTTGTTGAGATTCCTTGTAATTATAATGGGTTTGCAAACTCTGGCTTTGAAGTGGGCTTATAGAAAAATATCGAGATTTTGAAGAGAACTCTACTCCAAAGAGATGTGTCCAAACTATGAGAAAAATCCGGTATATCATACCACAGGTAAGCTGGCAGCTGAAGGATGAAAGGAAAGAAAAAAAAATGCGTTGAGATGGGGTGCTTCACGTTGTTACCTATGGTCTGTGGCTTTGTGATTTTATTTTATAAATTATCATCTTTTGAAGTTAATTTACTTTACCATCAAAATGTGTCACGAGTCATCGAGTTTGTGACCTCCTTCGCACACCTTGGGCAATGAGCATGTACACCCAGCACCACGTAGTTAGCATGAACCATGTGGTTAACATGCATGCAATTTGAGCTCGCTACCACGTAGCCAACATTCAACGATTGACTTCCACACACCATCAATCACTACCACTTGATCAATTCTTAGAGCTAGCAGCCTAGAAATCTCAACGTGGTAGTCTAAAATGCTATTGTCTTTTCTCCTATGTTCTACACAACCAAGTGAAGTTTTTTTTCGCTAAAGCTAGGTTCATGGTATTTTTTTTTAAATTTTAATATTTTACTTGTTGCCCAGAGACCAATGCTAACACTAATGAAAGGGTTTGATGCAAGTCTAGTCTCCTACTCGACATCCTGGCTACCAGAAATTATTAGTGTTAATAGTTTGCAAAAGATATGGGAGGAATTCTTTGAAGAGGATGGGGGGCGATGGAAAATGCATGGAATAGGGGAGAGGATTCAAATTGGGACGTCGGAGGAATATTGACATGAAACAGTTGTGTGGAAAATGGTATGCATTCAATTTGTAAAATGCTCGCTACAGTGGCCATTTGTCAATCTCTGAACTACCTTTGTGTATGTGTTGTGTTGTTGGATCTGATCTCATGGCATCCAGTAAAATGGAAGCCTGTTTGCTTTAAGAATTTCCAACCAAACATATATATGTGCTGAGTTCCTCGATGCCATCTATATGATTTGAGCTACCATTAATGAATTCAAGTAATTTGGGTGTTTGTTTCAACTTCTCCATCGAGATCAAACTGCAAAAATAATTTGCGGGTCTTCATACATTCACCCCCCTCACTATTTAAATCTTTGAACCCTAGTATATCCTCCGACTCTTTAATTCTTATGCACATGATTCTCCGTAGGCTGTTTCATTCATTCTGAAGATCAATTTTCGAGCATGCTGGAATTGCCGTATTGGGGTAAGATTATCACAGATTTTGTGGTTTTCCTTTTTACCCCCTATGCTGGTTATTTTATTCATTTTGGATTTCGAATACTTTTCATGGGCATTGGTTTGTTCCTAACAAGGATAATTCTTAATTGTTTTTAGGGCGGTTGTATTGCTCTTTCTGACAATGGTTTCAGTAAATTTAAAAACATGACTATATTTTCCGTTGAATTTGGTCAAAAACTGAACCCAGAACTGTTTCTTTGTCGTGTAAATTCACGTAAATACATAGCAGATTGGTATGTGACTTACGTATATTTACATAGAGTTGTGGTTGTTGAATTTATTCATTGATTCAGTCGTTTAGGTTTCAACAATGAGGTCTATATAGTAATTGACGGTACAAGATGAGTATTTGCAATGAAATAACCAAGTAGATGTCCCTGGTTCGAGTGATTTAGGATCTATATTGTAATTAACGGTAAAGTATTTGCAATGAAAATTATGAAAAAGGTGTCCCCAGTCCGAGTGATTTAGGATTTGTTACTCACTGGAAAAAATTATACAGTAATGTTGTCAGCAATTATAAATCTTCAAGATTACAAAGCATTACAAAGCAACGCGATAATCAAATAGCCTATTTAATATCTTAAAATTGAAGCTGCCAGTTGTCCAAACGTCATGCAATAGGTCTACCCGCTTTCTAGTAATTTTTTGATCTTACTATATTTAGCAAAATCTGTGATATACTTCAACACGTTATATGCTACCTTAAACATATTTGTAGACTGTTCTCTATCAGTGGAAAATATTCCATCCCTTAAGGCCCGCCCTGCAAAATCAACAAAGGGGATTTATTGTTCACCCCTAAGATTTATGCTGCAAGCCAAATGTAACCGAGCATGTGAAAAGCTAGAGGAAATTAATTATCCATATATGGCTATGGTAAGGGAAATTACATAGTGTTAGAGAATGGATAAAATAGCTTCAAGAAGGGGAGATTTGCTTTGAACTAGTCTACATAAGAGAGCCTCTGTTAGTTGAAATGGGTTGATGCTTTGTTTTTTTGAAAGCATACAGGGGGTGAAACTGGGAATCGATAGCAAGAAGCCTTTGTTTGTTGAATGGCTTGATGCTTTGTTTGTTTGTTTGAATGCATGCGGGGGTTGAAACTGGGAATCAATAATAAAAGACATTTTTTCCCATTTTTCTTTAAGATAATTTGAATGTTGTTCTGAATATCCACAATGAGTGTGTTAATATTTTAAATTTGTGAATGCAAGCAGGGGTTGAAACTGGGAATTTATGATAAACTTCTGTGAATTTTTGTTGTGAGATGACTCTGATTTCTGTTTTGAATAACAAGCGACACCACCATCTCACAACGTATGGGAACCAACTGGAGGTTCACCGTGGACAATAATAAATGGACACAACCACAACCACATATCAAATTAGACAGAAGAATCAGCAAAGTGCCTTTCAATCAACCTGTGGGAATCAAATACTGTGTTTGCTTTCTAACTGGTAGAGAATGCAATATTTTCTCTATTTTCAAGGAACGAAGAAACATATACAATTCTAACATTGAAAGTAGGTATAATGCTTTCATTTAATTTTTGCAATGAATCTATTTATACATTATGTCCCTAAAATTTCTATAGCTATGCATCCAAATTTTCTATAGCTATGCATCATGAAGCTATGCGATGGAGACGGTGCATGAAGCTTCGGGAGGGGTGGTGCAGGACGTTGGAGGGGTAGTGTAGGTGCAAGAATATGGAGGACGGTCGTTCAATTTTTATTAAATGAATATTAATGTTGGGCGTTATTAAATGCATATTAAAAGCGTGCAAAAATATCGATGAAAAGGTTGATCTTTTGATAGTATCTAGTAAAAGTTGGTATTTTTTATATAAAAATGTTTATTTTAGTAGTACACATCCCAATAATGATCTAAACCCATGAAATGATAAGGCTAGGCTCCAAGACAATCCCAACGGGAAGAACAGAGAGGTAGCACTGGCATCCCATTCTCGATATGAAGAGAAAGCAATAGCTTTGGAAATTCCCAATACCTATGTCGCCACCTCTGCAATAACGCTCAATAACGCTTCAAATTAAGAAATTTGATTTTTAAATTAATAAATAAAAAATTGATTAAAAACTTTGGTTAAAATGTATATTTCCATTCAGTCAACGACAACTAATACATAATCAACAGTGATCGAAAACAATATTCCATGCCTCTCGACAAGTATAATAACATATTTATTTTTACGTTTAAGGAAGAGACGCTCATATCTAATCACTATTAACCTACTTCCACATTAACCTATTTCCTTGCATATAAACCCAATCATCATTAACCCATTTCCTTGTATTCATGAAAAACAGACTTTTAACCAATAAAACAAATTTTAAATATATTTTTCTGAAATTTATATTAATAAAAACAAAATAACTACCAAAATTACATATCCATGAGTCCATTTACATCAATAATGTAAACTTTATTTTGGTTTATTTAATTTTTTTAATATTTCACTTTTACAATTTTTATATCATATAATATTGTATCTTCTAATTGTATGTATCCTTATATTTAATTTTTATAATTTTTATATTATATTATATATGTTGAAAATTTAATTCTACGGGGTTATGGCGTATTTTATAAATTATTTTAAATATTTGATTCACTTCCATTTATTATGTCGATATGCATATATATTATAGAATTTTGGGTTGGACTATCATCTATGCTTTTTCATCTACGAAGGATAATGAGACAAGTGCACTGTTGAAATTGATTCTATGAGCGTCGTCCAAAATTTATAATTAATAATTTCAAAAAAAAAAATAGCTTAGTTAACATCTGATAAGTACTGATAAGTACAATTAGTGATAGTTGGAAAAATTAAAATTCAACTTCAACTATTAGATTATTAGATACAACTATTCGATTAATTACGTTGATAGACATTTTTATTTGAGAGTTGGGATGGACTATGGCATATGCTTTTTCATTTACATGCAAGGATGGGGCAAGTGTATTGTCGAGATTGATTCTATGGCAGTCATTCAAAATTCAATATATACATATATATATACACATACATACATACATACATACATACATACATGTATGTATGTATGTATGTATGTATGTATATACATATACATATACATATATATATATGTATGTATGTATGCATGTATACATACATACATATATATATATACACACACATACATATACATATACATATACATATATAAAAACTGGTAGCTGATGAATGGATCACTTGTAGCGATGCATGGATAATTCAAAGTTGATGAATGGATAACCAACAGTTCAGGGCAAATAACTAGAAGAATGTGAGATAAAAAAAAAATATGAAAAATAACTCATAGTTGATAAATGGTTAACATGAAGAATGTTGGTGATAACATGTAGCTAAGCATGGATAACTCAGAGTTAAACCCATTTAACTAGAAGAATATGAGGAATATTTTTTTTTTCCAAAGTGTTTTCCATTCCATTGTTATCTCTCAACCATTTGATCCCTATCGACATGATCTAGCCACAAACTATGTGGGTGTGCTAGTATCTTAAAATTTTGCGGTGGATTATCATCTATTCTTTTTCATCTATGGACAAGGATGAGACAAGTGTACTATCTAGATATTCTATGGCAGTTGTTCGAAATTATATATATATAACTGCAACTCATGAATGAATAACTAGTAGTGGATGCAGGGATGACTCGTAGCTTATGGTAGATAAGTAGAAGAATGTGAGAGATAAAAAACAACTGATGGTTAAATGTATAAGACGTAGTTGATGCATGAATGCATGGATGATGTAGAATTTGGGGTAGAGTTATAGTTGACGCACGGATGGCGTATAATTTCATGGTACTTAACTTACAATCTGTTGGTGTTCACCAACCACAAATTAAGTGGTTGTGCTAGTAGATACAACTATGAGCTTAACTCCATTGATGATACAACTATTAGCTTAATGCCATCTCCAATCATGAATTTTACTTGAACTGCAATTGCTGATATACTAACTTTTAAATTAATTATTAGATACAACTATTATTTGGAAAAATTAAACTTCAACTTCAACTATTCGATTAATAGATATAACTATGAGCTTAAATCCATTGATGATACAACTATTAGCTTAACTTCAACTCGAATAATGACTTTTACTTGAAGTGCAATTGTTGATATATTAACTTTTAAATTAACTATTAGCTTAACTCCAATGATTCTACAACTATTAGCTTAACTTCTACTCTAACCACAGTTATATTGGATAACTATTAGCTTAACTATTAGATACAAATACTGGCTTAACTCCAATGATTCTACAACTATTAGCTTAACTTCAACTCTAATATCTTAAGTCTTAGTTGAAGTACATTTGGCATCTAGGAGTCTAGCTAATGTGCACTCGTGTAACAATCAAACTCCTAATAAAATCATTCGAAATCCTAATAAACTCCTCTAGATGGTATTTAGGGATATAGCTAATTACACCGATAGTTACACTAATAGGCGTATATATTTTGGAATTGTGGGGTGGACTACCATCTATACTTTTTCATCTACGAACGATAATGAGACAAGTGTACTCTTTAGATTGATTCTATGGCCATCGTCCAAAATTCATAATTAATAATTTCAAAAAAAATAAAAAACTAGCTTAGTTAACATCTGATAAGTACAGTTCAATATAGTTGGAAAAATTTAAATTCAGCTTCAATTATTCGATTATTACCTACAACTATGAGCTTAACTCCATAGATGAGACAACTATTAGCTTAATGTCAATTCCAATCATGACTTATACTTGAACTGCAATTGTCGATATATTAACTTTTAAATTATCTATTAGATACAACTATTAGTTGGAAAAATTAAACTTCAACTTCAACTATTCGATTATTAGATACAACTATTCAATTAATAGATACAACTATGAGCTTAAATCCATTGATGATCATACAACTATGAGCTTAACTTCAACTCCAATCACGATTTTTACTTAAAGTGCAATTGCTGATATATTAACTTTTAAATTAACTATTAGATAGAACTATTAGCTTAACTCCAATGATTCTACAACTATTAGCTTAATTTCAACTCTAATCATGGTTATATTGGATAACTATTAGATACAAATATTAGCTTAACTCCAATGATTCTATGCTTGCCTTGTCATCTTCTTCAGAAAATTGTTATAATGGAATACCTCACATTGTTATAATGGAATACCTCTCTATGTGGACACCTCTCTGCGTAATTAATATGCCCGCATCTCTTCATGCTCACACACCCACGAGTACACCTCATCAAATTTCTTACATCAATGTTAATGTTTAGGCCCTATACTCAGGCAACTACTGTAATTAAATTGTTGATGTTGTTCCCTTATGTGCCTGCGTGAAGACCTCCTAGGCTCACAACAAGATTTGAACCCAAAATCCAATGACAAAATCTGACAACATTAGTCAAAATATAATGTTTTGTTAGATTTTTGACCTTCACACTTTGTCAGATTTTCGACTATCCACCTCGGCAAAGGTTCAACACCTAAATTTGGCACTTCGTCGAATTTCCAACCACTATCTTCGTCGAATTTTCAACCTCCAATGTTGTCGTATTTTCGACCCTAAATCTCAAACTTCGTCATATATGTGACGTTCATGGCTTTTTTTCCCAATAATAACTAGGTTCATATCATCGGTTATCCAATGAGAATTCAATTTGAAAATATATAAATTCCAGAAACATTCTGACATGTTTGCTATAGAAGCGACAGATGGTTTGTGGAAATTATTTTGTTCCTCGACTAACGGTTTGAGGAATTGTTTTATTCTTCGATGGATGGTTTGCAGAATTATTTTATTTTCAATGGACTATTTGCAGATATCATTTTAGTCTTCGACAAATGGTTTGCAGAAATTATTTTATTCTTCGATAAACGACTATTTGCAGAAATAGTGATGTGTGGAACTTGATTTTTTAAGATTGTCGATAGTCTTCATTCAAGCTTTTTGTGACAAAATGTCAAATAGCAATATTCCTGCTCAAAACGAACAAAATTGACAATTCCTTGATATACTGTGGGATGCATCGAAAAGAAGGGGTGATGGGAAATGTTATTGTCCATGTAGTCAATGCAGGTGTTTTAAGAGGAGAAGAATATTGATCACAACAACCAAAAAACATTCTAGGGAACATGCACACAGTGAGGGGGGGAATGAATATCGTCCATTTGTAAGTTTATCATTAAAAAGTTTTTTTTATATTTTTTGCTTTGGTAAATGTATGTATTATTTTAATATTTCTTATATTAACTTATATCTATTTATATATTCATGCAATTATAAAGGAAAGACATCCTACGACATATCGTCCAGAGGAAGTGTTTTCAGAACAAGTACTGAAGGAACATGGAGCTATGATTAATGGAGACCAAGTTAATGATCCTATTGAAGAAGATGATCATACTGATAACATAGTTGAAGATGATGGTACAAATACATTGATCCATGATTCATTTAATGTTAGAATGGATGACGACGATGATCATGAAAATATTGATGACTTTGATGATGTTCACGATATACCTCTTCTTGCGAAGGCATACAAACCCTTTTATGAAGGATCCAACACAAATATTCTCTTTGCTATATTGTTGATAATGAACTTGAAGGTTATGAATGGTCTTTCAAACATATCAATCACACGGATGTTAAGGTCTGTAAAATAATCCATCTTAATTTGTTCCTCTAATAATTGTATTGTTAATTCATAATTCAAATTAATACGGATGAAATTTGTTTCATTAATATTATTTATAGATTATATTAACTCATTTTTTATTTTTATTTGATGTACCTTGATAGCTGAATTTTTGTTACCACCATCAAATATTTACCTCGCACATATCGAGATTTATCTGCCATCATGAAAGAAATTGGAATGCATTATGAATCAATTCATGCATGCCTCAATGACCCTGTTATATATTATAATCAACACGAATTTGCTACAAAATGTCTGGAATGTCATATAAGTAGACATCAAACATATCAAGTAACAAAAAAGGTGCCTCTCAAGGTTCTTTGTTATATTCCCATCATTCCACGTTTGCAACGACTGTTCAGGTGCAAAAACATAGCACAATTTATGGATTACCATGAAAGGAACATAATTCAAGATGACGTTATTCGAATGCCTGCAGATGGTTCTGCATTTAGAGATATGGAGGAAAAGTGGCCTCACTTTAAAGAAGAACCCCGTAATCATAGGATTTCTTTGGCAGCAGATGGTATTAATCCATTTGCAGAGATGAGATATATTTACACGGTGTGGCCTATTTTTGTTATCAACAATAACATTCCTCCATGGTTGTCAATAAAGAGGGAGCACATAATGTTGTTGATGATTATTGCAGGTATATTGTGTCTACAACTGTTTTATTTTTAATGTAGCTGTGGCATCTCATTTGTCGTATTTTGTTTCCTAATGTCATATATATATTTTTTATTTTTATCTTGTACTGCATGGTTTATATATCTTAATGGTCCTCATAATTATATGTTCAAATCAATAAGGTAAGTACCAAGTTAAAGATATAAATGTATATATCGAACCTCCTATAGACGAGCTGCTAAAGTTATGGAATGGAATCAACATGTATGATGTATATAGACCAATACGGCAAAGGAAATTTCAATTCCATGCAATGGTTGTATGCACAATACATGATTCCCCAGGGTTAACCTATTTTTGTGGTTTGTATTTTTAAGTTCCACTTTAATTGCATTTAATTTTATGAACTAGTTAATATAGTACTATGCATGCATGTTTTTATAAATATTCCATTCATTTTATATATAATTATAATTGACACAGATATTCCATATCTATATGTAGGTCTTCAGATAAAGGGAAAATTTGCATGTCCAATTTGTGGTCCTAAGATCAAATCTCGTCGCTCAAAAAGCTTAAGAAATAAGGTGTTTGATGAGTATAGGAACTTCCTCTCTATGATTCATATGTATCGAACAACCGAAAAAAATCTATTCAATGGGAAGAAAGACACTGCATTAAAACCACAGAGAATTACACCTCACCTATGGAAGTTGCAATATAATAGAAATCGTCAAGCTGGTACGTATGGATCCTCGTATATGAATTGTTATGTATTTTTTTTATTGTGTGTTGTTTACTGTAGTGGCGATTGATTTCTGTAATTTCTTTATAAAATACGATTCATGATGTCTATCGTGATCATGAAGGAATTAATGGCTTCCACGAGGATGAAAAGTTATCCTAAACAATTTAGTAGGTTGCCCTACTATGAGCACCTACAAATTGCTCATCTATTTGATACAATGCATATCGAAAAGAATGTGATTGGAACATTATGGCGAATATTGGATCTAAGGATCGACAAAGAAAAAATTGCCAAAATTTGCAAAGACATTCAAGAAGGCAACCGTGCAATGAAAAATGTCATTCAATTTCATAGGAACGAAGACCAAATTAATATAAACTCACTTCCATGGATGCTAACGGAGCAACAAAGTAATGTTGTAAAAGAAGTTATGCGAAAAATTAAATTTCCCACTGGATTTTGTGCGAACATGAAGAAAACATAACAAAAAAGGTGATTTTGCGGGGGTGAAAACACATGATTGACATGTCTTCATGAAGGTAATTATTATGGTATTATTGTTTTTTTAATTCTAGTGCATATTGTTTTTATTTTGTTTTTCTACTCTTTGTTTAAAAAATGATGTGGTTTGCATATTGTTACAATATGTTCTACCTCTCTCTCTCTCCCAGACAACTTCGACAACAATGTCAAACAAGTTATATATAATCTTGGGAAATAAATGAGGTAACTAGCATTTTTTTGCATGTGCTTAGTGTTTCTTTAATTCATTATATAACTTATATTTGTTTTTTGTGCACTAATTCATGTTATGTAATTAAATGTTTTTTTTGTTAAATATCGTTATTTGTTTGCGTCACTTGTAGATGGTTGTCATCTAAAGAAATCCATAAAGAAGATATAAAATATTGGAGGAGAGAAATTCCTCGTGTTATATGTGAAATGAAGAAGCATCTACTGTCCTCATTTTTCAATGCACATGAGCACTACCTCATACACAAGGTCGAGGAGAATGAATTGTGTGGACTTGTGCACTCAAGGTCAATGCGGATGGTTGAGAGGCACTTGAAATTTATGAAGGGTTTGGGTAGAAAACGAGCACATGCTGAGGGTTCTATGATGGAGGGATATACAGTATACCAAAACATGTTGTATATTAGTGAATATCTTCCTAATTTAGTGTCAAAGCTAAATTTACATTGCATTTGTGATCTAGACTCCAATAACAATTTTGAAGGGGAGTACCTGAAGGGGAAAGGTAGATCGAGGAAGGTGAAAGGTAATTATTAGCTAGTGGATATTAATTGATATAATACATTTGACTGTTGACTTTTATGTATATATATCATACATATTCTATTTTTATATTCAATACATTGCATCAATTAAGAGCGTATACTTTGTTAAGATAATTTACATT
>LPNX010015751.1:94888-112388 GCA_001517045.1 Pseudotsuga menziesii | reverse complement strand
TGACACTAACAATTCGAGGAGCAAAAAACATACCTAGAGATTAATTAATGTGCTACATGGGGCCAACGTTGATTTTTTTTTATATATGTGTCGGCTTGGTTTGAAATTTGGCATGGTTAGACTAGACGAATGCATTAATGGTGTGGGAGGGTTTCTAGACTCAAACATCACTATCATCATCATCATCATCATCATCATCATCAACAACATCAACATCATCTTCATTATCATCACCATCATCATCACCATCATCATCATCATCGTCATCATCATCTTGATCATTTCATATGACATCAACATCGTGATCACCATCTTCATCATCATCATCATCAAACATGACTGACACTAACAATTCGAGCAACAAAATCCATACCTATAGATTAATTAATGTGCTACATGGGGCCAATGTTGAATTTTTTATATATATGTGTCGACTTGGTCTGAAATTTGGCATGGTTAGACTAGATGCATGCATTGACGGTGTGGGAGGGTTTCCAGACTCAAAAATCATGATCATCATCGTCGTCGTCGTCGTCATCACCACCACCACCACCACCACCATCATCATCATCATCATCATCATCATCATCATCATCATGATCATCATCATCATCATGATCATCGTCATCATCTTCATAACTAACATCATCATAATCATTGTCATCATAATCATCGTGAACTTCATCGTCAAACATGACTGACACCAACAATTCGAGCAACAAAAATCATACCTATAGATTAATTAATGTGCTATGTGGGGCCAATGTTGAAATGTTTTATATATGTTGCGGCTTGGTTTGAAATTTGGCATGGTTAGACTAGACGCATGCATTGACGGCGTGGGAGGGTTTCCAGACTCAAACATCATCATCTTCATCATCATCACCATCATCGTCATCATCATCATCATCATCGTCATCCTCATGACCATCATCATCATCTTCACCATTTCATATGACATCAACATCGTGATCACCATCTTCATCATCATCATCAAACATGACTGACACTAACAATTCAAGCAACAAAAACCATACCTATAGATTAATTAATTAAATTGAAAATATGTATTTTATTTCTTGATTTTATTATTTTTAATTATTGAAAACTTTATTACTTTGATCTATTAAAAACAATCATCAATCTTTTATTTCTAAAATTCACATTTTATGTAAAACTAAAATTAATAAACTATTATTTTAAAATACATTAAAATTAAATTAAAGATTATATTTTTCAAATAATTAAAATTTTCTACATAATGCTATCATTAAACATTATATTATTTGAAACAAATTTGATATTCTTTAAAAACTTCATATAATAAAAAAACACCTAAAAGCATCTCCAAAAAAAATTAAATCAAATTGCAATTAAAGTTCCAATAAATTTTGAATACACAAACCTAAACACTTATTTTGCATTATTATAGTGTTTTATTAACAACCAAAATTAAAGATTAAATCTTATTACACGATTTGTCTTTGGAATACATTCCATTTAGAATATTGTTAGTCCAATAAACACTTTAAACTTAGGGTTGGAGTATTTATAGTATTTCATATATGCATTATAAATAGTTTAATCCTATAATTCTCCAGACATGATAAATTGTAACAAGATAATTTATGAAAAAAAGCTTGAGCTTGGATTTGAAAATAGCAATCCATATCATGCAATGATTTGGTGTAATATTTTTTCTCAAAATAGTTAATCTATATTTTCTCATTATTGATTAAATTAAGAAATTGATGTGTATTATTTATTTTATGTATATATTTTAACAATATATGTTTTAATATTTGTTTTAATATGCCCTGAAATGAAAGAAACACAATAAGCTAATATTTTTTTAAACAATTATATTAAAAATGGGATAGGGTGGTTTAACTTTGAAGAGGTTTAAGAGCCAACATATCACAAATAACTATATAACATTATCCTACTGAAAGTTAATGCTTAAAAATTATCTTGAGAATTTGATTCATGAAATAATTAAATGTTTAAGAGACAAAGTGAAAACATTATTTTGAATACAATAATGATGAGTATCAAAGAAAAACCTTTAAATAAAAAATTCAATAAAAATAAAAAGTTAAAAATCTAATAAGTTTAATTTAAAATTACGATAAAAATTGATAAATTATATATACAAAAATGTAGAGACTTAAAGCAAAGACATAACTAGTGAATGAAACAATATCTAATGTACATTTTAAAAAAATATGTTAACTTTAGATTATATTAATCCATATAATAGTTTTTCTATCATCTTGTTTGTTATATTTAGCTATTTCAAATTTGATTTTATTGAGATTTCTTTGTTAATTTGTGTTTGAAGAGTTTGGACATGGTGGATAAGTGGACTTTTCGTCGGTGAACATAGAAAAAATGGCAATTGGCATGAATGGTCCATGTGGAAAATTAGTGCCTAGAACGGTGTTGTGACTGCAACTTTTTTTTCCCAAATCTTTTGAAATTTTGGACCCTCCTTATTGATTTTATCTTGCATGGGATTGTTTGGATTCCTGAACTCTGTTGTGTCCCTCTGCTACAAATTTGGATTGTTTGAAGTTGAAGTGAGGTCAATTGCTTTCATGTTTTTCGGAACTGCTTTATGTCGGCCAATGCTTTGACTATGGAATTTCAAGTTTGATTTGAAAATGATTTCCTTTTGGTCTGATTGATCTCCTTCATCGCTTTTGAAAGTCTATTTATGTTTAAATCGGAGTTTTAGTTCTCTTCTCCGCCGTAGTTTCGGAGGTGAAACAAACTAACTTTAACGCTGCCTAGCCGAAGGTCTTTTGAACACTTAACGCTTTCTTTTCATTTTCCTTCATCGCTGTCGAAAGTGGTTTGAACAGTGAATCAGGGAGGTAGTCCTCTACGCAGCCACCGTTGCAGAAGGTAAGCAATGAACGTCCCGATGGATAGTTTTTATGTTCACCGACGAGCTTTTATCTCATTTGTTTTATTGAACTGTCGACGGTTTTATTTATCAAGGTCGGAGCATTATCTTTCTATATCTCCACCGTTTCGGCGGATAGATAATGAATATGCCGACAGTTAGTTTTTAGTCTTGCTGATTCCATGGTTTTATTCAAAACCTTTTTGCCTTTCGATGATGTTGTTTTCGCTATCAGAACGGGTTTTGACGGTTGATCGGAGGACTAGTCCTTTGTGTCGCCGACATGGTGGCGGCGTTGAGCTCACCATCGCCGACACTCAGTCATTAAAACTTTTGATCGCCACAGTTTTTTATTTGACAGCGGAAGCCGTAGTTCTTATGTCTTCCATCGTTGCGGCTCGCTAGTGCACTAACCATCCGACTTATAGTGTTTTCGTCGTCGATGAGAGTTTTGTTTTCGCCCGATGCTTAGTATTTTCCTGTCGATGGGGGTTTTCCCACCTTTCTTGTGTGCTTCTACTCTATTTTTCTATGGTGGTTAATTTGTCATTTTTGGTGTTTTCATCAGAGGATGTCGATTTGGTCCAGATGCGGCTGGGATTGAGATAAAGACTATGTTCTTTTGGGATTGTGATTTTAGTTGGACAGCGGGTTTAGAGGATTTTTAGACCCAACTAGCAGGACCTTCTTTGCATTATCATGTTTTCTTTTCATGCATTAACATTTTTTAGAGTTCATTTTATAGAATGCTTGTATTGATATAGTTCGTATTACTTTATTAATCCCTAAATGGTCTAAAATCTGCTATTTTCATAACAGGGTGATTACTGCGAGTAAGACGTGTTTAACAGACAAAGTAGATGGGAGGCTGCAAGGAATGAAGAAGCAGAAATAGAGAAAAGAAGAAGAAAGTCAGGTCTAAGTTCAACAGGATCTAACAAGGGATCAACGGATTACTGAGCATAATCAACAGAAGCAGAGGTCCAGGCTTGGAAAAGTTCATCGACGACCAAGCTAGTCCCTCTTTATTGAAGTGATATTAAAATTAAGTCTTAATCTGAAATGTAACGTATTGTATGAATCATGAGCACTCACAAAAGGACAAAATTGTGTGATTAAATGGTTGGGGGAGCCCAAAGGTCACCCGGGGGGGGAGCAACCCAAAGTTTTTGCTGTTTTGTATAAATATAGGAGAGTTAGAGGGAATAAAGGACTTTTTCCCAGATATATTTGTGAGAGTATGATGTAAGAAGAACTATTTCTTTTTGCATAAAGAAATTACAAGTTTCCTGTTGGAGAAAGCTTTGTGGAAGGTTTCAAATGCTATGCAATGGATTTGTTGAATGTGAATTATTTCGTTTTCAGCTGTTATCCACTAACTGTGAGATCGTTCTAACTCTTTGAACCTATGTTCTTGTTATGAATGCGCTCTATTTTATTCTATGAAATTTCCACCATGAGTAATGAATGTTGTTCATAAACAATTAGCTATTTGGTTGTTCATATATCTATAAATGTTCATGTGTTTTGAAATAAGTAACAACTATCTGTGATTTTTCTTAATGCATGCACAAAATACATTACTCATTGATGCATAATGATCTTGCTCCATAGGGATAGGTTAGTTTTAGTTTTTTCTTGCTGTGTGTGGTTTAGATGTGAGAGAGTTAAGATGAGAGGTAAGAACCTGCGCATCACATTGTGACCGCTCCTCGTATTCTCTATCAATCTTCATTTTTAGATAGGCACTTGCATCTCATACTTAAATACAAACTAAAAACATACACAGTGGACCGGGCCATAACCGGTAAAACCCTTTATTTTTGTTACTTGACCTACGGTAGACAGATCGTAAATCGGATGGATTCCCCATACCAAACAGTAATGGGCTAGTTGGGAACGTTTACTGGGGAGAATCCCTAACTGTTGTTACTTGCGATTTTCCAGGCCTCAACAATTTTTGGCAATAGAAGGAGGGCAGCCAGTGCATGGTTGGCCGAGGAAACCCATTTCCTTGAGATTATTCCACTCGTGATAGTTTTGAAAGCAATCTGTTTCCCAATCCAATTCCTGAAGATAAGGGTAAAGAGCATTTGCATTATGTCGATAACGAAGTAGTTAATGATCTAAGAAGAGATACTAGGGCATATGTGAAGAATATTGGAGGATTACCAATTATTCCTGTCTTTCCCAGAAGAGAATATAAGAAGAAAGACTGTCCTATATTGGAAGACACAGTGTTGGTTGGAGATTTTGAAGAACTGGTAGAAACAACCTTACAGGAAGTTGTTCAGCCTTTGAATCAAGTGGGCCCAAATACACCTTACTTTTTGTTGAAATATTGTAACTTTGAAGAATATTCTATATGTATTTCTTTGTGGTACCTGATGGTCCTACCGAGAGAACCACTTGTATTACTTTGTACCCCGATGCTCCTAATCAGAAGAACTAATAAGAGTCATGAGGCAGTCCCCTCTAATTGTAAAGGTGGGTCATTAGCACCCCAGTGTGATTACTTGAGCCTACATGTGTAACTCGAGCCTACATGATTAACTCGAGCCTACATGACAGATGAGTTAACTTAAGTGAATGGATGAATATAAATAGAGGTGTAGTGCTCCTCATTTGGAACACACACTCTCACTTGTGTAGCGCATTAGTGGAGAAGAGAAGTAGCTGGAGAAGGAGGAGGATTAGGCTTTGATCTCCTTGCTGGTTTTATCTTTTATCTTTTATCTTTTTGGGGCATCTATATTGAGGAAGCTTTTGCTGGGTTTTTCTAGGATAAATCTTTGTGTTCCTTTTGTATGGTTGTGCTTGTCTATCTTTCAGTGATCTTGTTTATATGCTTTTGTTATGAAAATGAAATTAAGTACTGATGTCTTAGCTAAGCATATGAAAAGTTAACATGGTATTAGAGCCACACTGAAAAGAAGACATTATGCAGCTACAGAATCTAGGGCTTCTTACTTTTTGGTTCTCTCTCCACAATCTATCAACAAAAGAAGGCTAGGCTGGCTCTCCATTGAAGGGCGCATCTTTCTGTCGAAGCGGAATTCGATTCCGAGCATCTTCAGTTTTCGGTGTGGGAAATTAGGGTTTCTTGTAGAAGAAGAATTTTTGAGTGAGCCCAACATAGGATTTCTCTCCTCATCAAAATCGAATTTTAGAGACCTGGATCAAGATTTTTGGTTGGGTGAAACTCCAGGAAAGTCAAACCCTAGTTTGACCTGGAGCTAGAAAAACCCTAAATACTAAAACTGCTAAGTTTTTGTATATTAGCTACATCCCAATATTGGAAAAGGTTCAGGAGCTGAAAATTTCAGAGACTAAATATATAATCCTGATGAACACTATGTCCTAAATTCAGCCTCATATTCACTATATTCTAGGAGATATGATCCCTCCACGTTAGGGTTCCATCCTCTTCCAGAATTCATCCCTAAACATGACACCTAGGGAAAATTGCTATAGCTTGGGCTACAGAGGTCCAAATGGAATTTCTGAAGATGTTCTAGAAATATAACGGATTGTAATTTCTGTGGCCCAAATTTCAGAACCTGAAGATGAACCAGTGACATGTGGAATTCCATACAACTTCACTGTTTTGAATAGTCCTGTAGCAGGTCACCTTGGGAAAATGATCATAAATCCCAATTGGTGAAACCAATTCTGATGAAACCTATGGTGTTGGATAAGGGACATGCGAGTTTACCTTAGTGAAAAATTGAAAACATAGAGGAGCATTAACTTCATATATATCACATAAATAGTAACAGACATTTCTGCAGAAGAAATTGGAAAACTAGGGCTTCCTGTTCCGGAAGCTTCCCTCCACTGTTTTTAGAAAAGGAGTACATTGGACAGCTCCATTTGAAGAGATATATATTTCTATCCAATCAGATTTGAAATATTCCAAGTTTTTAAAATTAGGGTTTCTCTGACAAACCCTAGATCAACGAGCTCCGAAAGCAGGACGGACACCTCAAATCGGTAAGATCTAATCTTTTGCTATTTGCATTTGAGGTTCTCATTTCAAAGTGATATATCACATCAGCTTGATGACAAGCTTGGTGAAGTTGAAAACTTCCAAGCATGGAAGTATTTGATCTCTTTGAAGAAAATGAATTGGACACCTTCATGAGTAGAGAGGTTCCAGTTCCAGAAGGAGAGGAGGCTCAAAGCCTTACACAAAAAGAACTTGATCAAGGCCAAGAAGATCATTGTTGATTCAATCACGGACCAAATTGTACCACAAGTGTCTTCCCTAAAGACACCGAATATGTTTGATTCCTCGATCAAGCTATTTGAAGATAAGAACATAAATCAGAAGATGGCTTTGAGAAAATAGTTGAAGAATGTGAAGATCCAGAATGCAGAACATCTTGAAGCGGTAGAAGAAGAATTAGAGAATGCAGAAGTGGTGATAGCCACCTTGAATGGTCTCCCAGGATCATAGAATTCATTCATTCAAGGAATGTGTGCCAAAAGGAAGTAATTACTTTCAACAGACTTTGGGAAGAAGAAGAAGCTTGACTCATAAGAAGAGAAGAAGAAGATGGAAGCAATTGAAGATCAAGCTCTCACCATTCAAAGAAGATCCCTCAAGCGATGAGGAATGTGAAGAAATCAATTCTTAAAGAACCTCTTATCCATCTTATCATTTGGATAAGAAATGATGATGTCATGAATGAAGAAGATGATGAAGTAGAAGGATCAAGAAGGATTCTACCCATGAAATGAATAAAAGATAAGTATTCAATTGTCATTGCATGATATTGTTTTGTTATGCATTTGATTATATTTAGTTGATGTGTTATGCTTGATAGATTGTTTGCATTAATGACTGTATACTAATAATATTATTGTGATGGGTAAGTAGCTCATGGTGCCATACAACTCTGCATTGCTACTTATCAAACCTCTTTGCTGACATATTGTATTAGTGCACAATCTCAATGATGTCATGATAAAGATGGAAGACATCTAGAAAGTTTTCGTGAGACATGGATGAATGTTGTATTGGCTAAAATAATTTGTCGTTATGCATATGTTTTATAGTTCTAACCATGTAACTGGTGCATTTGAATTGTAGGAAAGGTCCTGTACAACCTCCTACAAGAAAAGAAGGATGAGACTTGTTCCGAAGAACAAGTGATGACAATTCAAGATTCACTCCAATAAACATGAATCTGAAGCTCCCAGGGTCAGAGACACCATGACAAAAGAAAGAGCTTTAGAGAGCAGTAGATCCACCTCGAAGGATGAATACCACCATGGGTATGAGAGATAACTCAAGATGAAGAAAAGAATGCTATGAAAGAAGCTATGATCAAAGAATAACACTTGATCATGGGGAATGATGTATACGATATGATTTCGAGACATAAATGGAAGTATATGTCAAGCATAGAACCACCTGTACAGAATGAAGAGGAAAGATGATACTCCACTTCAGAAGGAGTGACTACAGAAGATATCTAAGTTCGACATGGTATGACATGATGGACAGCTTCCTGATGGATCGAGACTTTACCAAGAGTAAAGTGGGTTCCAACCTTCAAGGTTGAATGCAGAAGACTAGGATATGTTGATGACCTGACAATATGAACTCATGAAAGATGTTATGATACTAGAATGATGTTTGGGATATAATACTCAAACCAAAAAGCAAGAATGTGGTATCTTCCAAATGGATCAGTAAAATAAAATATGCTGCTGATAGAAGTAAGGAAAGACTTGTGGCTTCTCTCAAAAAGAGGAAATTAATTCTGAAGAGACACTTACTCCAAGAAGCAAGGTATACTTCCTTCAGAACTATCATGGTAGTTTCTTTCATGATGAAGTAAAGACAAGCCTTCCTTAATGGTATGATTAAGGAAGAGTTTTACATCGAATAGTCACAAGGATTTGAAGTTGAAGATAGATGGACTCACGTATGCAAGTTGAAGAAGGCCCTCTATGGTCTGAAGCAAGCTCCCAGAGCTTGGTATGGAAGAATAGATAGTTTCTTGACGAGCATGGGATTTGACAAGAGTAAAGTCGATCCTAACCTTTATCTCAAGGTTGTAAAAGATGAACCTGTCATCCTGTTATTATATGTGGATGACCTATTTCTGACAGGGAATGAGAAACAAATTGTAGAATGCAAGAAGAAGTCTGTTGAAGAATTTAGACCTTGGTCTAATACTTTATTTCCTAGGTCTAGAAATATGAAGGAATCTTTCTCAATTAGGGAAAGTATGCAGTGCAAAGTTTGAAAAGATTTGATATGTTGGAATGCAAAGTCATGGCCACACCCATGGACTCCAACCTGAAGCTGATGACTCATCAGAGTTAGTGGATGTGACTTATTACAGACAGATCATTGGGTCATTAATGTACTTAAACAAATTCCAGACCAGACATTTCTTTTACTGTGAACACCTTAAGTCAATATCTTGTTCAACCAAGACGGGTTCACCTAGTAGCTGCAAAACATGTGATGAGATATCTGAAAGGGACTATAGACTTTGGTCTATACTATGATGGTAGCCATGAGTATAGATTGTATGGCTACACAGATGCAGATTGGGCTGAAAGTATCTCAGATAGGAAAAGCACATTAGGTAGATGCTTTTGTTTGGGGTCTGCTGTGAGTTCATGGTTTAGCAGGAAACAGTCCAGTGCTTCTCGTAGCACGGCTGAACCAAAATACATAGCAGATTGCTCTACTAAGTTGTGAAGTCATATGGCTTTAGAAGCTGATATCAGGTCTCTTTGACTTGAACATGGATACTATAATGATTCTATGTGATAACCAGATTTGTGATGACAGAGAACCCTGTGTTTCGATTGTGACACATAGAAATCCAGTATTTCTACATACGAGATAAGATGCAGATGATGATGTTTTCAGTATTCACATACTGGAGATATAGATGGTGATAGTTTAGTATTCACATAATGAAGATGTAGATGATGATGGTTTGAATGATGATGTACTGATGAAGTCTCCATCTCGGGTAAAGTTCGAACAATTTCGAGACAAGCTTGGTGTTGTTCGAAAAGACCTTCCTCGAAAGGGGGAGTAGTGATGTTGCAGTGGGATTGTATCATCCCAGGACATTTGTCCAAAAGTGATCCAGTGACCTCGGTCCTTGAGAATGAAGAGGGATTGTATCATCCTGGGACATCTGTCCAAAATAGATCCAGTGACTTCGGTCTTTGTGAATGTGGTAGGATTGCATCATCCCCGAACTTCAGTTCAAAATGTATCTGGAGGTCTCGGCCCCCATGAATGTGGTGGGATTGCATCATCCCTGAACCTTGTTTCAAAATGTATCCAGAGGTCTCGGCCCTCGTGAAAGTGGTGGATTGCACCATCCCTGAACCTCGGTTCAAAATGTATTCGGAGGTCTCGGCCCCCGTGAAAGTGGTGGATTACATCATCCATAAACCTTGGTTCAAAATGTATCCGGAGGTCTTGGCCCCTGTGAAAGTGGTGGGATTGCATCATCCTTGAACCTCGGTTCAAAATGTATCCGGAGATCTCGGTCCCCGTGAATGTGGTAGGATTGTATCATCCTTGAACTTCGGTTCAGAATGGATCCGGTGACTTCGGTACTCGAGAATGTGTGTTGATTCCGTAATTCCTAGCAGAAGGATTGTCTGAGTTCCACATCTGTGTTGATCCCGTAATTCCAAAAGGAAGGATCGTTAGTAACTCCGTAAAGACCTAAATCCCGTAATTCTGAAAGGAAGGATCATTGAATTGATCTTGAAATTCCAATAGGAAGGATTGTCTGAGTTCCACATCTGTGTTGATCCCGTAATTCCGAAAGGAAGGATCGTTAGTAACTCCGTAAAGTCCTAAATCCTATAATTCCGAAAGGAAGGATCGTTAGTAACTCCGTAAAGACCTAAATCCCGTAATTCTGAAAGGAAGGATCATTGAATTGATCCCGTAATTCCAATAGGAAGGATTGTCTGAGTTCCACAGATGTGTTGATCCTGTAATTCCAATAGGAAGGATTGTCTGATTTCCACAAATGTGTTGATCCTGTAATTATGAAAGGAAGGATCGTTAGTAACTCCGTAAAGACCTAAATCCTATAATTCCGAAAGGAAGGATCGTTAGTAACTCTGTAAAGACCTAAATCCCGTAATTTCGAAAGGAAGGATCATTGGTAGCTCCGTAAATACCTAAATCCCGTAATTCCCAAAGGAAGGATCATGTTGATGTTTTGATGATGTTCTCTGATTGAAAGATCAGAATATGATGAGGATGATGTTCTCTGATCGAAAGATCAGAATATGATGATGATGATGTTTCTCTAATTGAAAGATCAGAAGTTGCTGCTGATGATGATGTTCTCTGATTGAAATATTAGAATATGATGATGATGCTGTTGCTGACGATGATGATATTCTCTGATTGAAAGATTAGAATATGATGATGATGATGTTTCTCTAATTGAAAGATCAGAAGTTGCTGATGATGACGTTCTCTGATTGAAAGATCAGAATATGATGATGATGATGTTTTCTGATCGGAAGATCAGAAGTTGCTTATGATTATGATGTTGCTGATGATGATGATGTTTTTTGATCGGAAGATCAGAATGCGATGATGATGATGATGTTTCTGATCGAAAGATCAGAATGTGATGATGATGAGATCCTGATGATGATGATGCCGTATTATCAAAGTATGATGATGATGACGTACTGATCGAAAGATCAGAATATGATGATGAGTTGATGTTAGAGTATGATGATGTTCGGTTGATGATGTTTCTGATCAAAAGATTAGAGGCTGATGATAATGATGATTCTGATTGAAAGATCAGAGTGTGATGATGATGATATTTTGATGCTGAAATTTTGATGATGATGATGATGATGATGTTTTGATGATGATGTTTGTGATCCAAAGATCAGAGTATGATGATGATGTTGTTGCTGATCGAAAGGCCAAATTGTTGAAGAAGATGTTCCTGATCGAAAGTTCAAAGTGCTGAAGATGTTGCTGCTGATTGAAGATTCAAGATGCTGAAGATGTTGCTGATCGAAGCGGTCAAAGTACTGAGGATGCTGAAGACTAAAGATTGAAGATGAAGACTACATGATGTTGAAAAGCTTCCAATGATTTATAGATGTATCACCCTGATGATGTTGATGATGTCCTCTATCTCTCTCCTATTATTGTTGTTGTTGATGTTGTTATAGAATACCCTTCTCGTTAAGGGGGAGTGTTGAAATATTGTAACTTAGAAGAATATTCTATATGTATTTCTTTGTGGTCCCCGATGGTCCTACCGAGAGAACCACTTGTATTACTTTGTACCCCGATACTCCTAATCGAAATAACTAATAAGAGTCATGAGGTAGTCCCCTCTAATTGTAAAGGTGGGTCATTAGCACCCCAGTGTGATTACTTGAGCCTACATGTGTAACTCGAGCCTACATGATTAACTCGAGCCTACATCACAGATGAGTTAACTTAAGTGAACGGATGAATATAAATAGAGGTGTAGTGCTCCTCATTTGGAACACACACTGTCACTTGTGTAGCGCATTAATGGAGAAGAGAAGTAGCTGGAGAAAGAGGAGGATCAGGCTTTGATCTCCTTGTTGGTCTTATATTTTATCTTTTATATTTTTGGGGCATCTATATTGAGGAAGCTTTTGCTGGGTTTTTCCCTTTAGGGTTTTCCCGGGATAAATATTTGTGTTCCTTTTGTATGGTTGTGCTTGTCTATCTTTCAGTGATCCTGTTTATATGCTTTTTTTATGAAAATGTAATGAAATACTGATGTCTTAGCTAAGCATATGAAAAATTTAACACTGTTCACCTGTTCATACCCATGTTCACTCACCACCTCATTCTCCACCCAGAATCATGGCGAACGTGAATGCAAATCAGCCACCCAACCCACCGAATCCACCACCTGCTTGGAGGGCTAGGTCATCTTTAAACCTGGCACCCCCTTTACATGACTTACCTCAGGATTTTGAGAAAATGCTGCCCAAGTTTGACCCAAGTGAAAATATTTTAGTAGATGGTCATTTGCAAAGATTTTACTTAGCTATAGAAGGACTAAGGGCTGGAGAACATGAAGATGTAGTCTGTAGATTGTTTCCACATACCCTGAAAGGAGTCGCAACCTCATGGTATTTTTCTCTGCTTGCAAACTCAATCATATACTGGGATACATTTGAAAGAATATTTAGAAGTAAGTATGTAGTCCAAAAAACTCATGCAACATTAATGAAGGAGTTATGCACTTTGAAGAAAGAGAGAAAAGAAAAAGTGCATAGTTTCACTCAAAGGTTTTCCTCTTATCTAAAGAATTTTTCTGCAACTGATAAACCATTTGATAAAGTTTTGAGTGAATACTATACTTCAGCTCTGGGGCTTGACTTGGCTATGTTTGCTAAAATGTCAGTCAAACCTATGTTATCATAAACTTATGAAGAAGCCGAGATAGTAGAAGCTAAAAAATAGAGCATAGAAGATTATCCTGAGCAGTCGGGAGAAATTTTTTTTGGTAAGAAAGCCTTATTAGTGTCTAAGCCTAAATAGGAGCAGTCACATGACTTTGAAGGAATGTTGAAAATGATGCAGAAACTATCTAACAGAATAATAGATTTGGAAAAGGAAAAAGAAGCTCAGAAATATTATAAGCCTTATTATAAGAGGAGAGAGGACAACAATAAATCTAAGCCTCCTCCACATAGTCCTGCATCAATGAATTTAATAGAGGTAGGGATGGATAATTTTTGCACCTTTCATCAGCAGCCTCATTCTGAAAAAAATTGCCCTCAATGGATCAATTCAATGACATTAGTAATGAATCAACTGTTGGACTCTAAACTAACAGAAGCTGATGATGAGGAGGAAAAGGGAAATAAATTCACAGAAAAACAAGAGGATGATGCTCTGGTTTTATGGGATGGTGTCTCATTTTTTGATACAGAAGATGAAAATTCACTAAAACAGGAAGAAATATCAGAAACAAATGTAACAAGAAGAATTCAAGGTTTGTTAAGTAAAGACAATTCAATACTTCCAAAAATTAAGAAATTTCAAGAGAAGATGAAGAAAATACAAAATAACAACACAGATGATAAAATACCTGAACTTACTATTAGCAGTCAAGATCCAAAACAAGTCAACATGCCTGTTAGACCTATTAAAGACAAAGCTAATAATATCAAGGAAAATATCAAAGCACCTGAGATGGGGTATGAATTGTTAAAAACACTTGAAGTACCAGAGGAGGAACTTCCCACTAACAACCAACTTGTAGAAGATATTGTTGAAGCAAGTGTGGGAGGTAAGACTAGGTTTAAAACCCCACCATTCCTCCTGACCCTTGAGATTTTAAACCATAATGTTCACAACTGTTTGGTAGACTCAGGGGCATCGGTCAATGTTATGCCTCTTTCAGTCTGCAAAAAGATCAATGGACAACCTAAACCATCTACCTAGAAGGTTATTCAGTTAGACAAGACAAATGTGAAGGTAATTGGGGAAATGGAGGATGTTCTCATTTGCCTATCTTCAAATGAAAAGGTATGTTAGTTTATCAATATTGTAGTAGCAGACATACCTGAGGCTTATGGACTTGTTTTGAGTCGGGATTGGTCAGCAAAGCTAAATGGATATTTTGCATCAGATTGGTCACATCTATGGTTACCTTATAAGGGAAGTACCAATCAAATTAAAGTATTAAGAGAGCCCCACATGAAGCACAATGTTACTCAGTTGGAGGGTAAGAATGAACCAGTGAATTCTATATTGGGAAATTATCTAATTGAACTAGAACTGGGAAACTACTAAGTGAAAAAAGCTAGCAGTACATTAGACACTCAGCCTGATCTCCTTCAGTTTTCACGGGCTGATGAGATTGATTGCAAAATAGTAGATTCAGTTTCAGATATAGTTTTTTCAAGACCAGTAGATGTAGTTTTTGATAATGGGTAAGCCTTTTGTAGTCAAGCCTAGCCCCTTAACTTACAAGTTGCCAGATTTATGGGGGTGGGAAGAGGACTGACTAGTTAGTGGTTTAGTTCTCAAACTTTATTTTTCTTGATTTTTGTTTCTGGATTATCTTGTACATAAATAAATGATTTGGTTGTTTATTTTGATTTACTTTATTTATGTTTGTTCTAGTTTAGATTTTGATGGATTTCAATAAAAGAAGCAAACTTTTGGTTGCATGGAGAGCATCAGAATTATGGATTAACTAAAATCCTTGATTATAAGACTATGTACTATTGTTTTATCTGAAAGAATTTCTTCTAGTTAGCAATTTTCCTAAATGGCTATGAACACATTGAAGTCCTACTTAATCCTTGTAAAATAACTCAGGATCAAAAGGTGTGGAATACTATTTCGAGGCTCCATCCATCTCACATTTAAAAAATGTCCTAGGGAGTGACAACAAAAGACCCATGGAAAGGAAGCAAGGTAAATAGTATATTATATATAAATGATCGCATGCCAAAAATTGAAATCCAAAAGGGAAATAAGAGTCAAGAATCTCTTCAGAAAGCAATATGTATCAAAACAAAGTACTAAATCATATGAGTACAAAATTGCCAAAGTTCTTCTCCGTCCGTGAGCTGAAAATTAAATACATCTCTCACACAAAAGGACACTATGGATAGAGGAGCCTGAATAAAAAAAAATTCAGAAAGAAAGGCATGCAGGAGGACTCAAAAGAAAGGACAAAAGTCCAAAAGCACAAAAGTGCAAAATGGCATGGGAATGAGGAACAAATGAATATTTATGTTTACCATATGTTACAATCCTGTGGTGTCCAAAGTTGGAAGCTACCCGAAGACAGAGGCAAAAAAATGAAACTCATATTCCTGGCCTCAAAAGAGTTATCTTGACTTTGAAATCTTGGTTTCCATTTTCCTAAATTGGACTATCATCAATGATTAAAAGTACATACATTTTCCATTTGGGAAATCCAGACATCTAGAAGAATTCAACATGTTGGTTTTATTGTCAAACAGTCTGTTACTTAAGGAAGAAATTGTCCAGAGATCTAAGTTCACCAGGTAGTCACCAAATGTTGCAGCTGCAACTTATTTTTTCCCAAATATTTTGAAATTTTGGACCCTCCTTATTGATTTTATCTTGCATGGGATTGATTGGATTGCTGAAATCTGTTTTGTCCCTTTGCTACAAATTTGGATTGTTTGAAGTTGAATTGAGGTCAATTGCTTTCATTTTTTTCGGAATTGCTTTATGTCGGCCAATGCTTTGACTGTGGAATTTTGATTTTGATTTGAAAATGATGTCCTTTTGGTCTGATTGATCTCCTTCATCGCTTTCGGAATTCTATTTATGTTTAAATCGGAGTTTTAGTTTTCTTTTCCGCCGCAGTTTCGGAGGTGAAATGAACTAACTTTAACGCTGCCTAGCCGAAGGTATTTTGAACACTTAACGCTTTATTTTTGTTTTCCTTCATTGCTGTCGGAAGTGGTTTGAATAGTGAATTGGGGCGGTATTCCTCTATGCAGCCGTCATTGTGGAAGGTAAGCAATGAACGTCCCGATGGACAGTTTTTATGTTCACCGACGCGCTTTTATCTCATTTGTTTTATTGAACTGTCGGTGGTTTTATTTATCAAGGTCGGAGCATTAGCTTTCTATATCTCCGCCATTTCGGCGGATAGATAATGAACATGCCGATGGTTAGTTTTTAGTCTTGTTGATTCCGTGGTTTGATTGCCTAAACCTTTTTGCCTTTCGATGATGTTGTTTTCGCTATCGAAACGGGTTTTGATGGTTGATCGAAGGACTAGTCCTTTGTGTTGCCGACACGGCGGTGGCATTGAGCTCACCATCGTCGACACTCAGTCATTAAAACTTTCGATCACCGGAGTTTTTTTATTTAACAGCGAAAGCCGTAGTCCTTATGTCTTCCACCGTTGCAGCTCCCTAGTGCACTAACCATTCGACTTATAGTGTTTTCGCCCGCCGATGAGAGTTTTGTTTTCGCCCGATGCTTAGTATTTTCCCACCGGTGGGGGTTTTCCCACCTTTTTTGTGTGCTTCTACTCTATTTTTCTATGGCGGTTAATTTGTCATTTTTGGTGTTTTCATCAGAGGATGTCGATTTGGTCCAGATGCGGCCGAGATTGAGATAAATAGTATGTTCTTTCGGGATTGTGATTTTAGTTGGACGACGGGTTTAGAGGATTTTCAGACCCAGCTGGTAGGATCGTCTTTACATTATCATGTTTTCTTTTCATGCATTAACATTTTTTAGAGTTCATTTTACAGAATGCTTGTATTGATACAGTTTGTATTACTTTATTAAACCCTAAATGGTCTAAAATCTGCTATTTTCATAACAGGGTGATTACTGTGCGTAAGATGTGTTTAACATACAAAGTAGAAGGGAGGAAACAAGGAATGAAGAAGCAGAAATAGAGAAAAGAGGAAGAAAGTTAGTTCTAAGTTCAACAGGATCTAACAAGGGACCAACGGATTACTGAGCATAATCAACAGAAGCAGAGGCCTAGGCTTGGAAAAGTTCATCGGTGACCAAGCTAGTCCCTCTTTATTGAAGTGCTATTAAAATTAAGT
>LPNX010015751.1:23282-94687 GCA_001517045.1 Pseudotsuga menziesii | reverse complement strand
ATAGATTTGTGAGAGTATGATGTAAGAAGAACTATTTCCTTTTGCATAAAGAAATTACAAGTTTCCTATTGGAGAAATCTTTGTGGAAGGTTTCAAATGCTGTGCAATGGATTTGTTGAATGTGAACTATTTCATTTTCAGCTGTTATCCACTAACTGTGAGATCGTTCTAACTCTTTGAACCTATGTTATTGTTATGAATGCGCTCTAGTTTATTCTATGAAATTTCCACTATGAGTAATGAATGTTGTTCATAAACAATTAGCTATCTGGTTGTTCATATATCTATAAATGTTCATGTGTTTTGAAATAAGTAACAACTATCTATGATTTTTCTTAATGCATGCACAAAATACATTACTCATTGATGCATAATATTATTGCTCCCTAGGGATAGGTTAGTTTTATTTTTTTCTTGCTGTGTGTGGTTTAGATGCGAGAGAGTTAAGATGAGAGGTAAGAACCTACGCATCACATTGCGACCACTCCTCGTATTATCTATCAATCTGCATTTTGAGATAGGCACTTGCATCTCATACTTAAATACAACAAACTAAAAACATACACAGTGGACCGGGCCGTAACCGGTAAAACCCTTTATTTTTGTTACTTGACCTACGGTAGCCAGACTGTAAACTGGACGGATTCCCCATAACAAACAATAACGGGCTAGTTGGGAACGTTTACTGGGGAGAATCCCTAACTGTTGTTACCTGTGATTTTCCAGGCCTCAACAAACGGATGAACCATACAAATGGGTTGTACATATAGATATTAGAGGTGTACAGGGTTACCTCGGCTTATTTGTTAAATCACATCACTGTATAGATAATGACAAATAATTGTCGTGAATGAAAATGAAAACTTGTCAAGTTTGGAATGAGGCATGGGATCATATGAACATGAAAGTAAGTCAATGTATGAAACAACAATGCTTACTAATGTATGGAATTGACAGGGCCACTATGCGAGAAAAGTAATAATGGAAGAGGAATCATAACCACAAGACACAAGGGAGGGGGTGACATGTGTTTGTATTTTCAAATTGATTTTCAATGAGACATGAACACATATCAAGATAATTTCTAACCATAGAATACACTCCTAACAGAAGTGCATACATTTCCAAGGTGAACTACTATCTTTAATCATAATGCATATATCGTGAAAGTTTCACTTGTGATTTTCATCATAACGAATGGGGTTTACAAGTGGTCACATGTGGAACTTTTTGACAGACGAGGAGCACACACCTTCATGGTTCCCTTCATCTGTGCATACACCCATATGATTAGAGATGGTAGTATCATTTTATTGAGTTGATGTTTCACTAGGAGGAGACTCACTTCTTCCTCTTGGATTATCATGCTTGATGAATCATCTATTGACACTTTTTATATGTGCATGGATTCTCTTAATGGATCATCCTCATAGTTGATATTTGATGAAGTGATTTCACCTTGAATCCACGATGTATCTTAACATACTTGCTCCACTGTGCACATCTATGTGGAGATCTAGCCCTTGGATTGATTATGAGACATGGGTTTTGTGTGGAGTGCCATAATGATTATTGATGGATTGATATTGACATGACATGTTTCTAATGGATGGTAGTTTGTTGGAGTAATGAAATCCTCATTTTCAATGACTTAGCCTTCTCAATGGCTATATTTTGACATCAAATGACATGGTTTAAAGCCTATTATATGTGTGCCTTGATGTTTCAGGTTTTTTTGACATGTTCCAAAAAAATAACAGAATAAAACAATAATAAAAAAAATATAACAATAAACATTTTCGTGCATTATTCACTTACCTGCAGCTAAGTCCCCTCTGTGCGTTGCAACAATTACAATCCAATACTTTTCAGTTCCCTCGCAGAGCTGGCCATTCCTTCGGGTTGATACTTTGCAACTTGCGATTTGACTTATTTCGGTTCCTTCACCGGATTGATTCTTGAAACTATGACAAATCTGTTAGTTTTTCAACATTTAAGCTAGCATTATAACAAGATCTTTTCACTGAGAGAATAACAAGCACAGCATTCACATAAGCACATCACAAGAGACAAGAGACACAAAGATTTTAGGAGGGGAAACCATAAATGGAGAAAACCCCTCAACTTCCTCTAAGATAGTATCACCACAAGATGTGAACCCAAAACAGTAAGATGACCTCCCTTCACAATAGCAGCCTTCTGTCTTCTGTCAAGCACAAGAATTTCCTTCTCCAAAAGTGCGCCACACTTGAGAGAGCAAGAGAGCTAAGTCACGAGTAATAAATAGAGAGACACACACTCTCTATTTATATTAGTCCGTTGACTTGAAGTGCACTCAACCTAATAATTACTACTCGAGCCTACACCTTAATTAGTGTATAATAACTCAAGTGCCCCTAAACAGTGGGGACTTACCCTATGAATTGATATGACTTGTTTACATTATAATCCTCCTGATCGGAACATCGGGGCATGACCACATGACTCAAATACATAATAGAAACATCCCGGAATAAACATCAGGTTACAATACATAAGATACATAGAAGAATACATTCCGAAGTTACATATACATCAACAAAATCCACTGGTTCCTTCATGGGTTCCTTCTTTGCTTTGCTGGTTTCCTTCACAGGTTGATTGACCCACCGTGGCAAGTTTCAAGACATCATGACTGGTTTCAGGAGTTCATTGACTGCAAAAATGTCTTATGTAGGTACAATTTTCTATCCCCTATTTCCACTCCATTTGAGAAATAACAACTATGAGTGCGGGAGTGATTCGACCCTCACTTATTGGTCTTTATTTGAAGTATGTAGATTGATAAAATATCACTCAAGCTACTGAAAAGTGAGTTTTGATTTTTTCACTAAACTGTGGTAGATTCGTTGGTACAATGATTAGCAATAGATGACAAAAGGAAGTGGTACATTTCTCCATTCATAGGAGTAAGGAATCAAGCCACATATGATTAGTGAAGAGAAATATTGATTTCAGCAGACATGATTTCGACAAGTGGTTTGTCTGATTCTGTTCCTCAAAAATTTCCCAGATTTAGAGTTGGGGTTTCTTCAGTGTTGTTTAGAAGGCCAAACCAGGCTAAAAATTCCCAAAATTACTGTTGTCTGCTGCTATTTATTACCTTAGAAATTGGCCAGTTTACATCGAGAAGAGGGTTACACTCGGACATTTCCATCTCATTGGATGCCACAAATCGTCTTTCAGGACTATTTCCATAGGAACATTGAAGCAATAATTATTATATGGTTTTTAACATAGACCCACCAAATCAAAACCTTCAACTAGGATCAGGTATTCCCCATTTTTTTCTATATATGTGACTGCAAAGAATTGATGATAGAATTTCATGAGATTATAGATGTGCAGATATTCATCCTCTAGACGAATAACCATATCACTTATTTAACATTTGACCTTCATCGTGTCATTTAATATGAGGTGTGACAAAACCAACACTATATTTTTCCTTGCATACAAAGATTGATCATTTTAAGGCATGCATACATATTCTCAGTCCATGGACCCAAAGGATTAGGAAACACACCTCCAAATATCCCAAAGCTATGATACTATTTGAGCGAACAAATTCAGAGACAACATTTTGGGCTACGTGAATAGAAGTTGTTTTTGTTTATTACTTGAGATCTGACAGGTGGCCATAAATAAATATTTGAGGTAGTTGAGGCAACCAAACCTCATATTAATGCTTGTTGCTTCTGTTTTATACATCCAAATAATTGAAAATAGACAATTTATTGTCTTTGGTGCCTAAAATTAATATAGGATTTCTCAGGACTACTCTTTCAGGGATGACTTAAACACAATATAACTAAAACATGCCAGTGTACATTACCTTCATGGGTCTTACCTTCATGGGAATGCTCATGCTTAGACTGAAACGTAACCAATGAAAGGATCAATAGTATATAACAGAGAAATAAATGAGGCTAAACTAATCCTCTATGGTTATATACGGAGAAAATGAATTTGAAATTATCTAGGAGAGGCTTGAAGCCTTAGGTTGTCAACTCTTCCTCATATACTTGTCATGGTGTCTAACAAATAAGTTAAGATTATTATATAGAGAAGTGATTTATGCAAAGCACGAAAAGGAGTTAGTGGCGTGTTAGTTTATTGTACTAGAGTTGAGATTTTGATGAATTATTAAACCATTATTTCACATAGTAGTATTGAGATTTAAGCTTGGATATCAATTGTTTACTATTTGCTTATAATGGTAAAGTTTGTATGCAAAATATGACAGCTTAAAATGAAGGGTAAAGCTTCCAAAGTTGCAAGATACAACTTCAAGATTTTTCCAAGCATAGATCAGTAGTATATACATCACATTTTTAATACTTAGCAGTAGTGGAAATATTGGTATAACGTTAAGAGGATTCTCTCACTTTAACTATAAAATAGAGTATTAGTTCCAAATAAATTGATATTTTTTGACCTAGTGTCATAACCATATTTACAAGAAAACTAAAAGAGTGAAATAAATACTATTGGATATACAATGCATGAACAATAGGGAAGAATAAGTGTTTTCCAAGGCTTGCAAAGGACAAAGAGAAATATAAATATGTGGTTTAACACATTAGGGAAGTATGAAGGTTAAAAAAGGATGGGAATTGGCTTAACCACCCAGAATAGTCTTTAACCATTCCCAAATGTTCCTGGTAACAACCCATATTTTCCTATCATGCTGATTAGGGTGCTCATTACTGCTATTTATTGCCCCAATATTGCAAAAGAGTACCCAAATTACGAGAATGAGTGTGCTAACCTTTTAGTTAAAAGAAACACCAACTTTGGACCTTTTTATATCCATAGATCACACATTGCCAATGCTTCCCTTCAAAAAATTGTAGTAGGTGTAAACAGAAAAAAAAGGAAAGGAGTGTGCTGACCTTAAAGTTAAAAGGGGCACAAACCATAGAACCTTCCTTGAAATTTTCCAAATTTTTTTTTTTTGAGGAAGAGCTTGCTGTGAAGATAAGGGTTAAAAGCCCCCAAAAATGGCTTGTCAAAAAATAGGTTGCTTAGGTTTCATTTCCATTGCTCATTTTTTTGCCACACATTTGTCCCAAATTAACTCAACGTTGGACAGATCTATATTAGGGATTATTTGTGTTTGCTAGGTGTCATTATCATTCTCCAAAAACTGCTAAAACAGACCAAATATAAGGCTCAATGTGTTGACAATCTTTGGTTGCAATACTGGGATGGATTAAGGTTATTTTCCATGCTTATTTGGCTTCCTAGAATGCTTGACTTAGGTCTGTGAACATTCCCAGATCTGGTACTTATCTTGACTACTACTGTTATATGGGTGGAAAGGTTCCAAATCTTTCTCATGACCAACACCAATTCTATTGAGCATGAAACTATGCTCAAGAATCACACCCAGAACTAAGAATTGGGGCTATTTAGGGTTGGTTAAGTACTTGACAGTACCCTAAATGTGCCCAGAATTACTCAGTTTTGGGGATGGTTGCATGACTGATCAGTTCACCCAGAACGACCTCCTAATGCCCCAAACTGCTGATGAAGTGTTGCTTACGCCCTCAATAGAAACCTCATCAAAAGAACAAGGCATGTGCATAATTTCAGTGTTTAATGATCAGAGATCATGTTCTATTTATTACATCACATCAGTAGGACCCTAGATAAATAAAAGACCTGTTATATACGCATATAAAATCTATTCCTTACTATTATGTTTTCCACACATATACGCTTACACTATCCTTTGAAATAATAAACTCTTGAAAGCCCTTTGTATTTTAGGAGTTCAACATGCATTTGATTTCCTATAACTCTCTAAAGGGACAAGTCATAGCTTATCAACTTGTTGATTCCTTAATGCCTAAGTGCTCACAAAATTATTACTCCTAGCCTATATAACCCTTATCCTGTAAGGAACCTTTGACTGAGCCTTATTTCATTCTTAAAATTGACACCCAGATTTTGTACTTTGAGGACACAAAGACAAAATTAGGGGTTGGTACTACCATCTAATTGATTCCTCCTAAGGATGAATATCCACTTTATTTCACTTATAGGCTATACTTTACCTATACCAATAGAATCATTGAGTATGAATCCCTTATCCTTAGCTTGTATATAGCCTTACAATTTGCATTATAAAACAAAATATAACACAATATCAAAATTCATAGGACATGTTATTGTGAAATTCATAGGACATGACTGACACTAACAATTTGAGCAACAAAAACCATACCTATAGATTAATTAATTAAATTGAAAATATGTTTTTTATTTCTTGATTTTATTATTTTTAATTATTGAAAACTTTATTACTTTGGTCTATTAAAAACAATCATCAATATTTTATTTCAAAAATTCCCATATGCTTCCTTAGGGCCTAAGGAGGTAGGTTATCTACTAATCCCATGTTCGAGACCGAAATACCCATACCTAACTTAATTAAAACCTCACGATGGGATTTGTATATGCACTTAAAGGACAATATTACTCTTAAGATAAGATTCTTGATGGTTTTGATTTTCTTTGCTAGCCCTTGATTCTTAGAAGCTTAATCTAAGGTTAAGGCCTTATTCTTCTCCCCTTACCATGTATAATACCCCACAACCCATACATGGCGCTTGAAACCTTGTAATAGCACACATAGCTCCTCTTTGTTGTGAACGACCCCATAGGATATTTTCTATGGTGGTTTTGATTTTGTTGATGACCCTTGAACACTTTAAGTTATATTTAGGGTCTAAGACTCGAGTTTCCTCCCTTGCCATGATCAACATCACAAGGCCCATACCTAATGCTAAAAAAATCCTATTGACATAAATATCTTTACTAAAAGGTGAAGGATCCCTTTAGAGCTAATGTGTGGTAGTTTGAGGTATCATTCTTGGACATGGAGACTTAGATGCTTTGTTTAAGTCCCAAGAATCCACCCCTAGCCATCTTTGGGTCTCCAAGAGACAAACCTAATGCTCAACAAATACTTATGGAAATTGTCATCGCCTCTCCTTGGTGAAGGAACCATTGAGGAGGTCATGTGTGGTGGTTTGAGGCATTGTTATTATCCTTGCATGCCTATGAGCTTGTTTTAAGGCCTCCAACATAATTTTCCTCCCCTAAACATGTACAAGACCACAAAAGCCACACTTGGTGCTCAAAACATCCTAGTGGTGTACATCAATCCTTTCAAAGCACGTTTTGAAGGAATATAAAAGTAGAAATCTGGTCATAGGAAAATAAGTGTGTAATTTGTTTTAGTCTAAAAAATATGTCAATGTTTTTTGGTAAACTTGAAAGTCAAAATGTTAACATTATGGATATTTTTAATTTGGAAAGGTAGTATTAATAAGAGTTTTAAATGGTCATTGATGCTCCAAGCTTGAATTTATGAGTTGGACAACTCCATTTCTACATATTTATATGGATTTAATGTCCAAACATTGATCCATCCATTCCATTGCATGTCATGCACATTGATTTCATCTGATCCCTAAATTTTTCTGTAACTTCTGATGGAAATGATTTCTATTGGATAACAAAATTAGAAACACAAAACAAAATTTAACAAGTTTTATGAATCCATAGAGATAGCTTCTTTATGACTTTAAATTAGTTGCCCACTATCATTTTCAATGAATACTATGAAATACCTCCCTTGTTTTGTTTCAATTGAATACGATAAGTTACATAGACTCTAACGCTATAGTACATTCTTTAGTGTCCTTTTGAAAGGACCAAACCCTTTTGAAGTTGCAGTAGTATCCTCTATATGTAGGGATGCACATAGTACTTGGGTGCCTCCTTTCCATATCTGCATGTTGGTGATAGAAGTTTTAGTGTCTCTGAAGCAATCTCCTGTTCTCCACTCATCAGTGGGTCAAAATACCAAAGGATTACATTTTACATTAACATATAAAACAACAATGATTGAGGATGATAGAAAATTCTACAATATTACCATTTAAAATTCAAGCATGAGAACTTGCTTACTTCATATTAGATTCTTTTGGTACACTACTGTTAATTTTTTTTCTCGATCTCCTACCAATATTGAACCAACAATATCTCTTTCCATTAACACATGCATCTCTTCCTTAATTGAGCATCCCTTAAAAGAAACATTGCTAGAATATGCTTCAGTATTCCCCAACTGTGCAAGCTCCATACAATCAGACACCTTCATAGCCTGTATTTTGAAGGAAGCATGCTTTGAATTACGGTGCTTTTAAACATCAGAGTCACCAATTATGGGTGGAAAATATGACACACAATAGAAGATTCACTAAACATACCTATATTCATAAATCTATACTATGCATGTGATCAGTTAATGACTATAGTGCCTTTAACACTGTTCAAAACCTTGGTTGAGTTGTTACATAGAGTGGAAGCATTTTATTAATTTTACCAAGGTCGATATTATTGTTTCCTAGTACATCCTCTCTCTGTTGGCCGTGAAGTGTCTCAACTAGTGTGACTATGTGTCTCTACTGGACATGATTGTGTCTTTGCTGAGCCTAACTAAGTATCTGTGCTAATGTGACTATGTGTCACTGCCGGGCATGATTGTGTCTCTGTTGCACATGACTGAGTGTCTCTGCTGGGAATAACTGAGTGTCTATGCTAGTGTGATAACGTCATTGTTGGGAATGACTGAGTGTCTCTGCTGGGAATAACTAAGTGTCTATGCTAGTGTGATAACGTCATTGTTGGGAATGACTGTGTCTCTGATGGGCATAACTGAATGTCTCTTCTAGTGTGACTGTGTGTTACTGCTGAGCATAACTAATCATGTATGCTAGTGTGACTGTGTGTTACTGCTAGGAATAAGTAATCATGTATGCTAGTGTGACTATGTCACTGTTGGGAATGATTGTGTCTTTGTTGGGCATAACTGAGTGTCTCTGCTAGTGTGTCTGTGTGTCATTATTGGGAATGACTATCTCTATTGGGAATAACTAAGTGTCTCTGCTAGTGTGACTGCGTGTTATTGTTGGGAGTAACTGATTGTCTTCTAGTGTGACTGTGTGTCACTATTGGGCACAATTAAACTCACAAATTGAAACTAAACATATATCAATTCAAACCAGTAATAAATCCACTGTCAAATATCTACAATATTAGTTATTTTTGTTTTAAGATCATTAAAGGGATTGTATAAATTACAAATGTGGACCAGAAATTAATGACTAAAATTGATAATTCCAAGGATTAAATTCCCAGAAATCATTTGAGTTTACAAGATTTCATTGAGGATTAAGGACCGTTAGTAATTATTGTTATATGTATGGAACCTGCTGTTGGGAAACCTTAAAAGAGAGGAACTTACCGGTTTCCTCCTTGCAATCTCAAGCCTTCTAGGTTGTGCAACAACACAACCTTAAGGACGAAATTCATAGGGAATAGATATGGGAAACCTCAAGATTGAGGTGAAATTTCTGAGAGTGGCATTTCACGTAATTATTTCCATCTTATCTTAATTTTATCCTTCCTGCGACTATTTCCTATCACAATATCTGATGGAGGTGTGTACCAGTTGCGATTCTGACTCGAACAACCTATTATATTGTCTTACAGAAATCATTGAGATTACTGTTAGTTGGGTTATTATTAATGGAACCTAAGTTATTTGAATTCCTTCCTTGTTTTCTCTTGGGTGTACACATGTCCTGTTGAGTTGGCGTTCCTTGGAGGTTGCTCATTTCCTTCACTCCATTTCCTTAGTGTTCCTATGATCTCAATAGGGCCTTAATTAATCACTTAGTTAGAGCTAGGGACTCTTCTATCCTGCAAAGTTTGGTATTTGTTGTCTTCATCAATTAAGGTTGAGTCCTTGATAGTACTCTCCCTCCCTAGGGTCTTGCCATTTTTTTAGCAGGGGTTCCACTCCCAAATCAGCATCAGTGCCAAAAGTTAGTCAAAAGAGTTCTCTCGCATTCCAATTCAGGAATTTTGTTTGTTAATTGAGAATTGCAGAGGCTATAATTCTATTAATCTAGATGGTTGATCGAGGAGGTTAATAAAACACTATAATAATGCAAAATAAGTGTTTAGGTTTGTGTATTCAAAATTTATTAGTACTTTAATTGAAATTTGATTTAATATTTTTTGGAGATGCTTTTAGGTGTTTTTTTAGTATAGGAAGTTTTTAAACAGGAACAAATTTGTTTCAAATAAGATACTGTTTAATGATAACATTATGTATAAAATTTTAATTATTTGAAAAATATCATCTTTAATTTAATTTTGATGTATTTTAAAATAATAGTTTACTAATTTTGATGTATTTTAAAAGAATAGTTTATTAATTTTAGTGAATTTTTGAAATAAAAGATTGATGATTTTTTTTCATAGACCAAAGTAATAAAATTTTCAATAATTAAAAATAATAAAATCAAGAAATAAAAAACATATTTTCAATTTAATTAATTAATCTATAGGTATGGTTTTTGCTGCTCGAATTGTTAGTGTCAGTCATGTTTGATATCCCTTAGTTGTTTCATGGGACATATTATTGCGAAATTAATTAGAAACCGAATTATATATCATTTGATAGTCCATTATAGCTTAGTGGCTGACAATGGAAGCTTTCTCATATCTACATAAATAAAGAGACTCCTAGCTAAGTATAACATCAATCATAAGTTTTCCACACCCTACTATATACAGAGAATGGGTAGGTTGAAGCCATAAATGTTACATTAATGTCCATACTTAAACACACTATTAATGCTTCAGGTGACCATTGGCACACCAAGCTATATCCTACACTATGGGCTTACAAAACTTTCATTATAATTTAAAGGGTCCCACTCAGTGGAGATTGCATATCTCTATGATGACCTACTCATTGGTATATAGAGATAAAGTTATGTTTCCCTAAGAGGTCTTAGTCCCATCACTTAGCATTGCACTACATGATGCTATACCTGATGAAGAGCTTGTCACCACACGTATGGTAGAGTTAGAGGGCCTAGATGAAAGGAATATCAAGAATTGGAGCACATGCAGTAGTACCATAGTTACGTAGTTAGGGTGTGTAACAAAAAGGTATTGGCTTAAACCTTTACCAAGGGAGATATGGTTTTATGTTAGCACTTTGAAGTCTAGGAATAAATTATTTCTAAGGACTAATCCAACCTCTAACTAAAGTCTACTACCTTGGCACTAAGACCCACCAATACTATAAATACAATTTCATATACTTAGTATTAGTATAAATACAACTATGCTTATAACTCCTCAAGATAATGATATCAATTCATGGGTTATCCGACCTCTATGAAGGAGTCTTCATCGAATTTCTGACATCTATGTAGTGAAATTTGTCGTCGGATATCCATTAAATACAACATATATGCTACACTACTGACAACTTCAATTCGTGGGTTATATGATTGTAGGAAATTATACAGGAAGCACAATATGGGTGCAGACCATTTATCCAAGGAAGCAATGAATATTAAGGCTATCCTCCTCTCCTTCTCATAAATTTTAGAAGGAGAAATGATTGAGGAATGCATGCTACAACTCTTTCAAGAGATTTTTGATTTATGTGGCATACTATTTTTTGGTTCTTTTGAGTATGGGATACATTTGCATCTTTCTTATTTTAGTTGGGGATATAGATTTTGTTTTAATCCCCCAGGGGTGTATTTTGTCCACCCTCAATGCCTCCTTGGATAAGTTGTTTGGTCTCCTTATGCTCTCCCTGTGGTATTGCTACTTCAGTCATCTTGGGATTGTGGGTTCTGTCCTGCCCCTTGGGAAAGATTTTTGTTACTTATCTCCACTCACGTATGGAATGACTTAATTTCAGGACTATGTACAAGTTACCTTTGATTCACTATTGAATATCAAGGAACACCTATTTTTCTTCTGAAAAAAGTTACAAAATCTTAGCAAATGATTTTAGTATATATCTTGAGATCCGTAAACTAGGTCTTTAATATTTTTGGTGAGGAAACAAAATAAATTAAAAAAACTAAACCTACAAAATTGGTCAAAAACGTAGTTTGTATTTAGAGATAAATTGGCTGAAGCATTTGATATGGAACCAATTGATATCTATCTCGTGTTACAAGACTATGTGATGTATTGTCATACTAGGGAATTATTGATATTCTTCAAGATAATGATATCACTATGATGTCATGCTTATAATTCTATCAAATCCGTTTCTCAACAAATTGATGTCACTAAGATGCCATGTATATAAGTCCTCAAGATAATGATATCAATCCATGGGTTATCCGACCTCTATGAAAGAGACTTTGTCGGATTTCCAACATCTATGTAGTGAAATTTGTCGTCGGATATCCATTAAATATGACATATATGCTACACTATTGACGACTTCAATTTGTGGGTTATATGACTTTAGCCATGTTTACAGGGAGCACAATATGAGTGCATACCATTTATCCAAGGAAGCACTGAATACGAAGGTTGGCCTCCTCTCCTTCTCGAAACTTTTAGAAGGAGAAATCATTGAGGAATGCATGATACATCTCTTTTAAGAGCTTTTTAATTTATGTGGCATACTCTTTTTTGGTTCTTTCGAGTATGGGATAAATTAGTGTCTTTCTTGTTTTAGCTAGGGATATAGATTTTTTTTTTATCCTCCAGGGGTGTGATTTCTCCACCCTAGATGCCTCCTTGGATAAGTTGTTTGGGCTCCTTATGTTCTCCCTATGGTATTTATACCTCAGTCATCTTAGGATTGTGGGTTCTGTCCCTCCCCTTGGGAAAGTTTTTGATACTTATCTCCACTTGTGTCTAGAATGAACTATTGTTAGGACTATGTACAAGTTACCTTTGATTCACTATTGGATATCAAGGAACACCTATTTTTCTTCTAAAAATAAAGTTACAAAATCTAAGCAAATGATTTTATTATATATCTCGAGATCCGTAAACTAGGTCTTTAATATTTTTGGTGAGGAAACAAAATAAATTAAAAAATATACACCTACAAAATTTGTCAAAAATGTAGTTTGTATTTTGATATAAATTGGTCGAAGCATTTTCTATGGAACCACTTGATATCTATCTCGTGTTACAAGACTATGTAATGTACTGTTATACTAGGGAATTATTGATATTCTTCAAGACAATGATATCATTATGATGTCATGCTTATAGGTCTATCAGATCTTTTTATCAACATATTGATGTCACTAATATGCCATGCTTATAAGTCCTTAAGATAATGATATCAATTCGTGGGTTATCTGAACTCTATGAAGGAGACTTCGGCAAATTTCCAAAATCTATGTAGTGAATATTGTCGTCGGATATTCAGTAAATACGACATCTATCCTACACTACCGACGACTTCAATTGGTGGGTTATATGATTTTAGGCATGTTTATAGGAGAACAATATGAGCGCAAAATGTTTATCTAAGGAAGCACTGAATATGAAGGCTGGCCTCCTCTCATTCTCAAAACTTTTACAAGGAGAAATCATTAAGGAAGGCATGATACAACTCTTTTAAGAGCTTTTTTATTTATGTGGCATACTCTTTTTTGGTTCTCTTGCATACTCCTTTTTATTTATGTGGCATACTCTTGCATGTTAGTGACATTATCATTTGAGGTTGATGGAGTTAAGAAGGTAAGAAATTTATCTAGGTGATGGGTATGCCATTGGAGGTGATAGTTTCATCATCCAAATGTGTTGTATGGTCAATGTGGAGCTAGTTACTGTATGAATGTTTTGTGGATAGTTTGAGCACACAATGTCAAAAGGGTGTTGGTTTGTTTTAGTGTCTATAGGAATTGTTGTGGTTGTTGATGTAACAATCCTTGGTAAGTATACTATTTTGGCAATGTTTGTTGTTGTTGAATGATGGTTTGAAGACTATTAATTTTTTTTGGGGAGGATTTGGTTGATGGGGTTGGTTGATGGTACTTTTTTACTAAATATATTGTTGATTTATCCATGGCTTGTGTGTCATTTTCTTTCTTAAAATTGTTATTGGTTGGAGGTTTTTTTAACATTATGGCATTTTGCTCTTATTGGCCATGCTTTTTCCGGCCATGGTGTAGGTAGAACCAAATAGGTATTTGTCAAACCTCTCTTCCTTGAGTGACAGGAGTTTAAGAAGTCTAGATGAAAGTGAGATATACAGTAGGTCTACAAGGGATAGATCAACTAGATGTCAGAAGATCAGAAGAAAATTCAATAAACACATGGAATTTTTTCTCGCAGGAGGGGGGTCCTGTTCCTATGATGATGAGACAATAGGCGACATCAAGGTGCCCTTAAGGTACACACATCTAGTGAAACAATGGGTAACTAGGGATATTGCTCAAGCCAACACATATTTTTGTGTGAATAAGAGGATATATAGAATTGCACCATCGTCATTACATGGATTGGGGTTGTTTTGCATGGATGGCATAAAGGTCGGTTATGAAAGATGTACATAATTGATGGAGTATGTTGAACCCTCTTACAACTACAAAGATTGGATGTGCCTGGTCTAATATACATGAAGTATGCATAGATATGGGTTTTCAGCAAATTATTTACAACTGAAAGACAAAGATCAAAATAAAGGAGAAACATTGTACATTGACGGAAGGCCAAAGACAACTGGGAATATTGTGGGGTTTATAAATAGTACAAAACCAGGGTCTACACTTAAGCAACCCAACTACATATTTGAGGGACGTGAAGGAAACCATGTATTTGTATGTGCCATTAAATCAATAGCTGCAGGGGAAGAGTTGCTTATTAATTACAATTTGAATCGAGTAGATACAAACATGGTTACTATGGATGTGGTACATCCAACAATTTACCCAACCTTTTATTAATTATTTTAAAATATTTGTGGTTTTTCATTAGTAGATTGTTATAATTTTGATTAAATTTTCTATGTTTACTTCGTAGGGAGGTGATCGGGGGCACATCACACCAGTAGCTGGTGAGAGGATTACACCATCCTCGAGGCAGGAGGTATACATCTTTACAATAGTACAAGTATAATTTGAAAATGATTGTTTTTTAGTGTTTTTTTGTCAGTATATTCGTATGGTTTATACAATGTTATCTATATTTAGTTCCTAGGGTAGTGATCAGGGCACCCCCCCAACAACTGGTCAGATGACAGCAGCCTCGGGGAAAGAGGTAAACATGATTGTAATTGTACAATTTAAGTACATGAAAATTTTATGTTATTATATTGTTTTAGTGAGTATTTTGGTTTCATTAGGTAATTTGTTCTATGTTTTTGGTGCAGGCTTCTGTGAGGCACACCTCTCTCACAGGAGATGTTACTAGACCTGCCTCGAGGAAGTAGGTATACATCGATTCCATTGTACAAATTTAATATGTATAAACAGTTCTATTGTTATGCTTTTTCAAGAGTATATTTGTTTGGTTTATATAATATTATCTATATTTGATGCAGAGTGTTGATTGGGGAAGCCACCCGACTATTGATCAGACGACAACAACCTCAAGGAAACAGATAAACTTGAATGTAATTCTATAATTTAAATACTTTAAAATTGTACACATATATAAAATGTAGCATAATTTTCATTTTGTTATGTATTTTTTCATTTGTATAATTTCTTTCATTATGATAATGTTGTCTACTTCTTTTTTTGCAGGTGGATGATTGTGGAAAGTCCCCAGCTATTGATCAGACCACACCGTCATCTAGGAATCAGGTAAACCTAGACGTAATTCTAGGAATATATCATGGTAGATATGTTTTGTTGATATAATTTTTCCTCAAACTATTGCTTCAACACGTAAGTAATGTTTTATATATTTTTGTTGCAGACCAATGATTCAGTTTATTAAACAACATCACAACATTCCATAGATTTTGATGTGAATGAGTAGTTGAATGATGCTAACATTGGTTCTTCTCGATAACTGGTTAAGGTGATAGATAAGACCTTGAAAAAAATTAATGCGTATATCCTTCTCTTGCTATCCATTATTCCGCAGACAGACGAGATTAAATCCAAGGTTGAAGTGTTGGTAAAGAGATCTCAGGCCTTGAAAGTAAGTTGCAGAATCTTGAATCATAATATCAATTCATTTAGAACTTTATGATTTTTACTTTTATATGATAGTGAATATATAATTGAATGGTATTTATTTATAGGATTTTATGTGACCACCCTCTAGTGATGAGGCCGGTGTTGGGCCCAGTGACCAAACGACTCCACACTCACCACATACTGCACCATTGTTGTCGACTGAATAGTCGGGAACATGTTTTGCGATACTCTCGAGGCCAGCAGAGAGTGCAGCCGCCGCACACCAGATTGTGCAGAAGAAGGGGTGGATGTAAAGCCTGATAGTAATGCTGGTGCTGAAGCAACTTTTCCTGGATCTTCCTGTTTCACTAGAACGGGTTCAATAGAGACATTATTTTTGGTGAACGAGGAACTCATTCTAGTAAAGATAGATAATATTCTAGGTAATTATACATTGTTAAATTTACTATTTATAATTTGATTGTAATATATTGATACAATTTTATTTTTAAATTAATGATGGCATGATTTTTTTTGTAGGAAATGATGTTTTTTTATAAAAATCTAAATGATTTTCCCTTGCAGATATCCGGGCCCACCATTCGCACAAGGTGGGATATACAGACAAAAAATTTAAAGGATGAGCTGACTAATCAGTTGGTTTGTTTGTTCTATAATGATACCTTCGATACAACAAAGGTCCTAAATAAGGCTGGACAACATATGAAGATTTTTTGAGACCAATATAGGGTTCACCTACAAAAGAACCCTAGGTATGAGAACCCTTCGATGATTCCATCAAGGGAGTGGAAATCCCTAGTGGAAGATGGAAAAGAGAGGGCTCTGAGAAAAGGAGGAAAGATACCACTAGGAACATGTAGGTATGCAATACTTTCCAAAATGTAATGGTAACCCTTAATATTATTAATTTTATATCGAATTTGGAACATCTAACATAATTCAACACTTTATTAGGCTGTCAGACACATCAAAGGCCACAAAGGAAAGATTGGAAAAAATAGTCAGCACAAGGCTTGGTCCTGGTGGCTATTCGAATGTTGTGGCATGAATTGTAAGTATCGAAAACCCGATAATGCATACAAATAAAAAATTGAAAATTATTTCCGTTTTAATCCGGCGCAAAATGTAAAATTGATGACGTTATGCAAATATACAGGTCGACCGATTAAAAAAAGTGACCACTCAGGAAGAATTGAGTCTTGGATTCCAACACAACTTTGAAGTTGTTGTTGAACGCCGAAAAAGCTTGTCTGGGAATACATGGTCTTCTGGTGATCCATCTGGTGCACAGGTATATAAAATCTATATAGTTTAATGAAAATTTATTAATTGTCATGCAATCTATTTGTTATAAACAATTAACATAAAACTTTTTTATTTTTTGAGTAGGAAAGCAATGACCCCCTTAATGTCGATGATGAAAACAACTAGTCAAAGATCATGCTTCGATTCCTGGTAATGAATTTATTCATATGCTACAGGTTTGTATAGATAATTGCAGATGGTGAACATTAATTATACTTCTCCATATTTCAACTGTAGATCATGTAGATGCTCACACTGTATAGGTTGAGCATGGACAGGAAAATGAACAACATGAGGTGGCCACACTAGGTAAAAAACACCTTTGTAATTTTTTTTAAATGAAATATTTGTAATTATAAAAACAAAAATATATTAATGCAACATTTCCACATTATTGCAGCAATTCCGAGCCCCTTGCCACAAGATCCACGTGGTAAACAATATACTAGGGAGACATCAAGACAAGTTGCTTAAGCACAAGGAACTGAACGAAAAATTCTAGAAGATGCACTTCTTGTTCATTTTGTAAAGAGGAGAAAAGTTATAAATAAGTGACTGAAGAAATTTTGAGTAATTATTTTTTATAATACAATGTCCTACATGGTTTTTTCCACTATTTAATGAATGAATGCTTTAATGAATGCTTTAATGAATGGTNGGGCCATAAGAGATTCCACATTCATGTGGTTGACCCTGTTTAGTAGAGAATATTAAACTATTCTCGAAACAGAGAGGATCTCAATGAATGGTAAGGAATTATACATTTCCCATAGTTATTTCTACTTGATTGTAGTGTTTAAATTTTACTATTGCTATTTCACTCATACATTGGAACTTATTACCGATAGCCTTGGGAAACATCATGATATCTTAGAAGAAAAATTGGTGTTTTGATGTGATCAATGGCCTTATACTTTGTCTTGTGGTTCTCCATGTTTCCTCAAGTGATCTCATGATTACCAAATATTTTACTTGAATATTATTATAATTTACATTGTTAAATTAAAAATGTTCATTATTAATGTTGTTTTTATTTATTGAGACAAACTACTCAAACTATATTTTTTTATCTTCATTTTTTTATTTTCATAAACATTCAAATATTTATTTGATGGGTCCTAACATGAAATTATTGCAACATGAAAATATTTTTAGTATGTTGAAAGATGTTTTGAAAGGTAAAGGAAAAGAAGACAATGCCAAGCTCCATAAATCAAGGTAAGGTGTACCAATAAATTATAATTACAGGCAACATATTCCTAATTCTAATACCTATTTTTCTTCTGTTAATTTGATTTGTATTCCATACTTGGTCAATTTGGACCATTCCTTGTTCCCTATTATTTTTCCTGTCTTGAATTGCTAATAGAAATGATCAAATATGCTTAGAAGTCCAAAAACATGGACAATATGTTTTGTTGGTTGAAAATGTTAGGTTCATTGTTGTCGGTTTTGAATGATTTTAATTGTAACACAAGCATTGCCTACATAATAGATATGCTTTTCACATATAATTTGCTTGCAGATACAAACCTAGGGTTTCCCAAGACCATAAATCACTTGTGATATTACATCAAATTTTAAAAACTCTATGCACAAGTTAGGAAATATTTAGATGAGGTCCATGATGACTTGGAACACTCAGGTGTTTATTGTTGTTGTCAAGGTTATTGATGTTTAAATCCACGTCAAAGATTACGAATCAAACATAAATCCATTAGGAACCCAAGTTCCATATTAGAGGCACAATGTGGTGAGGGGAATTAAATAATTAAAAAACAAACATGACAGAGGAGAAGAGAAAATATAAGAGAAATGAAGGGAAAAAAAAGAGAAATTAAGAAGGATATACTTCTATGCTTATAAAGAAGTTACATCCTCTCTGATAAATTCTATGCTTACATGGGAAAATATATTTTGGAAAATTATTGTATTGATACTGACACAACTGTTATATTGAATTCGTAACTCCCTTTTTAGATAAACATAAATGATATGAACATAAAATAAAACATGATGGTTCTAAATTCCTGTATAAAATTGCAATCACTTTAGTAATGGATTGCGCTGACCTCTTTCATGGTTAACGGCTAAAGGCTCAAGATCTAAATCTAAGATGAAATATTGTAGCGTTGCATAGTGAATGAAACTGAAGAGATGAGACCACTCAAACCCCCAAATGCACCATATAGACATTAATAGCTTCATACTTGAGGCAACCTTGCTGAGACAAATAACCTTGACCAATCATATAGGTCCATTTATTTTAGAAAACCCTAACCTTAGATCCAACCATCATGAATCCAGTGTCATGTCTTGTGTCAATTGCATTCCCTTCACCTTCGTGCTGCTAACCTTGCCTGCATTACCTTGTAGATGATAAGTTTAAGGTGCATAAATGTCTAAAAAATTAATTATAAATAATATTTACCTACACAATCATGGAGCTTATTCCTTAGATATCTAACTCTGCTCCATTATTTTCCAAATGCTTAGCTTCACCTATTATGCCATTTACTAGGTGCAAATTTCTAGTAGATGGCTACAGAAAGTGCCCCCCAATGACCACCTCATTCAATGCACTATCATTGTTTCCAAACTGTAATTGTCTATTGACATGAACCTTAAGGAAAATGGCCCGAATACTAAGGGCCATAAATGCATGGACACCAACCATTGCATTGAAATATGATTCATTGGTAGTGAACATTACAGTGAAACCATTCAACCATTAGTAGTCATATTAAGTGAAGTGATACACTCCTACACCACACATCATGGTTCTTAGCAAAAGTTCAATGCATAGGGAACATAAAGGCTAAATAATGTTTGTGTTAGATAGGTGCAGATAATGTACTTGTTGGTGTCAGATAAAGTAATGTTTTTATCAAACTTATATTAAATTTATGTATTGAAGGAGCTAAAGGTGTAGTATAAGACAATCATTCTTGACTGTTAAGCCTCAAATCTAGGTTTACAGAACAAATAGGATCTTTTTGCAGTTAAAATTGTTGAATGTTCTCTTAATACCTCCTTTCTGTTGGAGATCTATTGCTTTAAGGATTTTTTTTGCAGAATTTGATATTTGAGACTCACATATGGTAAAATAACAAGGCACAAACAATTGAGGTGTTAGGAATTATGATCCAAAATGTTATGTTTAGAAGTTTAGTTTAATAAATGTAAAAGGGCATCTACACACTCACATGATTATGTGAAGTGCCCCTAAGTTAGTTTCAGTAACGGTAAATTAGTTGTTACTCTTTGGATATTTAAATCCATTAAGTTTTTCATGTGAGGTAATCTTTCGGGACTTATCCCTCACATCTTTGTGATGTAATTATTTTCCTTCTTCATTAATAAAGTTTTGTATCTGAGGACACTTTGTCAAAGTGATATCATAGCATGCGGTTGAATTTTGGTCTGGTTGGAACTTGGTTGGAGGGTGCTAAAGGTTGTTTGAAGAAGGTGACCTTCAAGGTTTTGGAATAGCAAAATATTGATCGTAAGTTAATGATTCCTATTCTTTTGGGCTAAAAAAGAATCTGTGCAGAAAAGATTTTTTTATTGACTTAGTTTTTTTTTCATTTTACTTGGAGAGAGTAAAATATTTTTTTAAGGAAAGGTTATTTAAAATTTTGTGGAAGTGAATTTAAAAAAAAAAAAAACATAGCCGGTTTTGAGAAAAAGAACCAGCAAAAATCCAGCGTAAAGATAGAAGAGTTCACCATTTTTGGAGGAGGCATTGAAGAGAAATCAACATAGAAGAACTGAACCAGTGTTGAAGAGAGAGAACACCAGCATGGAGGAGAAGTTGAAGAGAAATCAGCATAGAAGAACTGAACCAGTGTGGAGGAGGCGTTGAAGAGAAACCAACGTTGAAGAGAGAGAACACCAGCGTGGAGGAGGCGTTGAAGAGAAATCAGCATAGAAGAGTTCATCATTTTTTGGGTAGAGACCAGCATTCTTACAGTGGACACCATCGAAGCATCTATAGAATAGAGACCAACATTCTTACAGTGTTTTGGAGGAGGCGTTAAAGAACAGGAAAAATTCCAGTGTAGAGAGCCAGCTCGAGAGATAAAGATTACTGATATATACTACAGTTGCTCTTTGATTCATTTTTTTTTATGATATACGAGCCGGAGAGCTAATTACTATTTTTGTCTAAAATGTTTTGGGGTTTATCATATATTACATTGAGGGTATGAATTTTGTGGAGGTCATTCTTTTCTGGACGAGTCCGCACAGTATTTTGTATTAGGCACGTGGATCTCTTAGTTCATTGTTTAACCATTTAGAGAATAAAGGGATCTGATCCTCAAGTCCCTTGTTATTGTATTTTCTTCAGGTCTCTTAATGTTATTGTATTTTGTTTGAAGTAATTAAAAAAAAAATTTAAAAAAGGTGAAGATTTTTTTTATTTTAAAAAGGGTTATTTTTGGAGTTGATGGGACTGGAATTTGTGATCTCCCACTCAACAATATTGTATCTCTCCAATTCACCTATAAATATTTGTTATTTTTTGGAGTGATAAGGTGTAATTTTTTATTGGGCATTGGAGTAATAAGGATCATTGTTGGCGTCATAAGGAGTACTTGTATTTTCACTCAAGGTTTGATTAGAGCAAAGTGAAGCTATATCAAATTCTTTTCTTGAGGCTAGAAGTGGGTCAAGTCCAAGCCCCTATAGCTCTATTTTTCATGGTGTGTGGTGTTTCTTGCAGTATTTCTTTCATGGTGATTCTTGTTGATGCGTAATTTTTCTTTCATGTTGGTGGTGATATTTTTTTTGCATAAAATCTTCTATTGGTGATATAAGGTGATTGTTTATTCTGGTGACATAAGGTGCTTTCTTTTCTTAATTCTTGGAGCTATAAGGTTTGCATAATACACATCTTCTGTAGTTATAAGGTGTTTATTTTTTACAATGTCTAGAGTTGTAAGTCTTTTTAATGAATCTGACAAGTTGGAAGGATCGAAAAATTATAAAGTTTGGAGTCGTCATATTCAAAGCACTCTTATTTACAATGAATTGTGGAAGGGTGTCTATAATGCTCAGCCTACCAAACCGACTATTCCTGATCAGCTTGCAAAGTGGGAACTAAAATATGAGAAGGCCTTATCATTGATTCATGGTACTGTTTCTGATGATATTTTTGTGCATATTGAAAATAGTTCTAGTGTGTGGTCAGCTTGGAAGACATTGAAAGATTTATTTGATTCTCAAAGTGAGGCTACAAAAATTGTCTTCAGGAGGTGATGTCATGGACTACATTTCTAGATTGAAGAATGTCAAACAAGAAATTTCAAGAGTTGGTTTTGATAAAATTGAGGACAGCATGATGGTGACCATTTTGATCGTAGGATTGCCTGAGACATATAAGCATTTTTTGGAAACTTTACAGATTACAAATAAATTGGATAATATTTCTTTTGACACACTAAGTGAATTACTTGCTACACATGACAAAACTTTTGGTAAAACAAAGCAAGCAGGAGAAGATGTTTTGGTTTCAAGTACTAGCAAACAGTCTACAGGTAATCATTAAAAGGGAAATGATCAGAAAGAAAATGAACAACAACGAAATTCTTTTCAATATTCAAACAGAGGTCGCAGTTAGGGTTTTGGAAGAGGAAAAGCCGCGGAAGAGGAAGAGGAAGAAATCAAGGAAGAGGTTCTAAAGAATCAGAAAGTACATAATCACAGTTTTCTAGAAGAGGAAGAGGTTCAGAAAACCAACAGGTCTTTGGAAGAGGAAGAGGTAATAAACAGGTCACATGTTTCCGTTGTAACAGAGTTGGACATTATGCTTCAGACTATAGAGTTTCATTTGAAAAAATTCTAAAAGAAAGAGAATCTAAAGAATCTTCATTAGTGGCACATTATGCTCATGCATACGATAGTGAAAATTGTGAATATGTTTTTACAGTACTTGGACAATAAGAATCAATGGATTTTGTTCAAGTTCATCAGTTGGAATCAAAAAATTTTGTCCAGTCTTCTTATTGTTTAAAAAATGATTTTGAAGATGCTTGGATTATGGATACAGGGGCTACTCAACATATGACACACAGGAAAGATTTCTTTTGTTGTTATGAATATTTTCATTTAAATTCAATCTTTCTTGCAGATGATTCTATTCGTTTTCCATAGGGAAAAGGAACAGTCAAGGTTGATTTTCCAGGAATTGGAGAAAGATTGATTTCTAATGTTTGGTATGTGCCTACATTTAAGAAAAATTTGTTGTCTTTAGTTGTCATTCGCCAATTAGGACATCAAATTGTAATGGAAGATGGTATTATTTTGGTTAATTCAAAAAAGGATGCGTACAAAACAGTTATGACAGGTTATGAAGACAGAAAGCTTCTTAGGATGAAGGGAACAGTCATTCCTAGATCAAAAGAACATTTGAAGGAATTTGTAGGTTTAGTTGAAACTGATGTTTCACCTATTAGATTGTGGCACATTCGTTTTGGGCACTTGAATGTTGATAGTCTTGTACAACTCCAACAACAAGGAATGGTAAAGGGGTTGCCTACTTTTCAGAAGGAAAATGCAAAGTGTGAAGCTTGCATTTATGGCAAACAGAGAAGGATAGATTTTTCAAAAATCACTTGGAGAGCAACAAGGAGATTACAGCTTGTTCATAGTGATGTTTGTGGTCCTTTGGAAAATTCACTTGGTGGTTGTAAATATTTTTTGTTGTTTATTGATGATTTTAGCAGGATGGTTTGGGTGTATTTCTTGAAGGAAAAATCAGAAGTGTTTGAAAAGTTTCAGTTATTTCAAAATTTGGTTGAAACAGGGACAAAGGAAAATATTGCTACTTTGAGAACTGATAACGGTGGTGAGTTTACATCAAATCATTTTTTGACTTATTGTCAGGAAAAGGGATTAAAAGACAGTTGACCAATTTTTATACTCCACAGCAAAATGGAGTATTAGAAAGGATGAATCATACTTTATTGGGCATGGCTAGAGCAATATTATTTTTCAAAGGGTTGAATTCATGTTATTGGGCTGAAGCAGTTCATACAACAATTTATTTGAGGAATCGATCTCCTTCGTCATCACTTGATGGAATAACTCCTTTTGAGGCTTGGTATGGATTCAAACCTATGGTCAAACATTTGAGAGTTTTTGGTTCAGTTTGTTATGCACTTGTCCAAAAAGAAAAGCAAAATAGGTTAGAGTCTAGAAGTGTTAAGTGCATGTTGATTGGTTATTTTGATGAGAAAAATGGATATAGGCTTCTGTCAGATGGAAAGTTTATTGTCAGCAAGGATGTTATTTTTGATGAAACAGAAATTTTAAGTGTAGAAGAGGTTGAAAAACAACTTAGTCATTTAGAGGAAGAAGTAACTAAGGAACAAATAAGGATGCAACACTTAAACAAGACAAGGAATGAACAATGGTTTGATTTCACTTCAGAAGTATAGGATGACAAACAGGTTGAAGACACCTTGAAACAGGTTGAAGATACTTTGAATTCTTCACAAGTTAACTTGGATGTTTCAAATCAAGTTAACATTGAAAAGAAGAAACCAAAATGGGCAACTAAGTTACTTCAGGATGTTAAGTCTGATGAAAAAGGAAAAACAGGTACAAGGAGTTCTAATATGGGTTTAGAAAATTTTGCTCTTTCAGTTGTTGAACCAACTACTTTTAATGAAGCAGTTGAATATGATGAATGGAAAATAGCAATGCAAAGTGAGTATCATGCAGTAATGAATAATCAGACTTGGAAAATTGTTGATTGTCCACATGATGTTAAACCCATTGGTTGTAAGTGGATTTACAGAATTAAGTACAAAGAAAATGGAGATATTGATAAATATAAGGAAATATTGGTGGCAAAGGGTTTTGCTCAGAAAGAAGGGATTGATTATGAAGAAAATTTTTCTCCAACAACGAAATGGAATACTATCAGGATTGTGCTAGCTTTAGCTGCACAAAATGGATGGAAAGTGCATCAAATGGATGTAAAAAGTGCATTTCTAAATGGTGATTTGCAAGAGGATTTTATATGACTCAACCTCCTGGTTTTGAGGTTCCAGGGAAAGAAAATCAAGTTTGTAAACTGGTTAAGGCATTATATGGATTGAAACAGGCTCCCAGAGCTTGGTATGCAAAAATGGATGCCTACCTACAGAAAGTTGGTTTTCTTCATAGTGAGTCAGATGATACTTTGTATGTTCGAATCCAGGAAAACAAGTTAGTCATATTGGTTATGTATGTTGATGATTTTCTCATAAAATGTAACAATAATGGTCATATATTTCAGGTTAAGCAAGAAATTCAAACAGGTTTTGAAATGACAGACTTGGGATTACTTCATTACTATCTTGGAGTTGAAGTAAAGCAGCGGGAAGGAAGCATATTTATTTCTCAAGCTAAGTACATTTTTGGATTATTTAAGAAGTTTGGAATGGAGGAATGTAAACCAGCGATTACTCCCATGGAGCAAAATTTAAAACCTTCTAAGTTTGAAGGGGGGAACCTATAAATAGTATTGGATATCGACAGTTAATTGGATGTTTCATTTACTTGATGAATACTTGTCTTGATCTATCTTATGCAGTAAGCATACTTTCCAGATATATGCAGGAACCTAGAGAAAGTCATTGGAATGCAGCAAAAAGGGTGTTAAAGTATCTTCAAGGAATAAAGGATTTTGGACTTGATTTTAAAAGAAACAAAAATTTCAAGCTTGTTGGCTATTCAGATGCAGATTTTGCTAGAGATGTTGATGACAGGGCATCTACTTCAGGTTACTTAATGAATATGGGATTAGCTGTAGTGGCATGGAGTTGTAAAAAGGAGGATACAATTGCGAATTATACAACAGAAGCATAATATATTTCAGGTTTGGAAGCCGCTTGTGAGATAGTTTGGTTAAGAAGGATTTTGCAGGACCTCAAAGTTGATCAGAAAGAAGCAACTTCATTATTTATTGATAATCAATCAACAATCAAGTTAGCCAAAAATCCTATTTTTCATTCAAAGACTAGGCATGTGGATACTAAGTTTCATTACATTCAGGCTCTCATCGTCAAACAAATCATCAAGCCAAAGTATTGTCCATCAGAAGATCAAACTGCTAATTATTTTACAAAATCTCTTGGAAGGGTCAAATTTGATAAGTTTAGAAATGAACTTGGTATTTGTTCAAAAGAATTTTTGGATCAAAGAGGGGATTGTTAGGAATTATGATCCAAAATGTTATGCTTGGAAGTTTAGTTTAATAAATGTAAAAGGGCATCTACACACTCACGTGATGATGTGAGGTGTCCCTAAGTTAGTTTCGGTAAAGGTAAATTAGTTGTTACTCTTTGGATATTTAAATCCATCAAGTTTTCTATCTGAGGTAATCTTTCAGGACTTAGCCCTCACATGTCTGTGATGTAATTATTTTCCTTCTTCATTAATAAAGTTTTTTGTGTGAGGACACTTTGTCATGACGTAAATAGAAATAAATTGCTTGATGTAGGTGGCAAGTAGGAGCACTAAAATTAAAACCTGTCAGGAAATCTTAACATAATGTTGTGTGAACTAAATAAGATATGATTAGGTTCTGAAATTAATGTATCTATGCCCAAAGTAGCTCCCATATCAAAGAAACCCCCCCTGAATGAAGTATCCTACTGGTCTTCACATATTGAAGAGTAGTTGTCATCAAGGAGGAACCAATCTACGTGACAAAGAAAATAATTCTTCTCTAAACACTCTTTGAGGTTGTTCCTTGAGGTTCTGATTCTTAGCACCACAAAATGTAAATATATGTAGAGATGGATTTTGCGGTTTGCACCATACACCATGGGCATTCACATATGTAGTTACCACCAAAAATAAAATATTTCACAAGGTCCACTATTGCAAAAAAAACCTAGATCCACTTGTATATCTTCACATTTACACCATTTTTGCACCACTTTTTGAAAATCAAATATTTCCCAAATCCTTCACTAGTAGTGGTGGTCATGTCGGGGCATAAAATGACATATCTCTTATAGTGTAGGAGATATCCCTAAGCCTTCTACCAGTGCTGAAATCTGATCCAAGAATATTTTATAGTAAGATATGTAAGCATATGAATAACTAGTTATGAGTCTCCAAAACAATTTAGTGTCAACATTCTTTCCTAGTGCCATCCAAAGAAGTACTTACAATGAGCATATTTTAGCTCAAATGTCTTTTCCTCTTTTCAAACCTACCTTGAAAGATATGGTGTAACTCATACAAAAGGTACACATCCACCTCCACACAAAATATTATTAACCCTCATCAATTACATATTTTTAAGTAATTTACAAAATATTTTTAAGCCTCATCAACTACATATTTTTTTCTTTGTAATTTAAGCTTTTGACAAGATTAACGTTGGGTTGATTTCAAGTTATTTGTGTTGTTTTCTTGATTGAATCTATTACTTAAGGACACATGAATAATGAATTCATTGGTTGAATGATTCATTGATGTGTTATTATGGTCTTAAGTGCTCTTATGAAGGACTCTAATCACATATTTTCTTGTGTCAATTTTTTTAAACATCTTGATTTGAGTAGATATTTCATTATGGTATACCCAACATGTGGGAGTTACTATTTTTTTGAGCTCTTATTGAAGTGTATCTACTTGGTATTGGTTTAAATGAATGTATGCTTAATAAAAGGGGCTAAAGGAGTGGTGAAATATGTCATATGACCTCAAGCCTAGTAATTGAATGGTTGGCATAAGTACATAGTGGCTTTCTTAAGTGTTTTTGCATGTTTGAAGATGATATTGTTTTTTATCACTACAAATTTCCCACATGGGAAAAATTAGTGGCCTCTAAGGCATGTTTCTCTCTTAACTCAATGAATGTACATATGGGATAAAACTCTCACCTTAGAGGTAGTCAAAATATTAATCCCAATAATTTGGGCATGTAATGTATCAACTTCAATAATGGATTTAGTGTGATCAACAGACATGGTTTTCAACGTCTATTTTGGAAGCATGCCCAACTAGAGGAAAAACCACACACATCCAAGGAATGTTGTGCCCTTTAACTTATTGAATTGTCCATATGACACATTTCTCACCTTCATGGCAAGTAATTTCTCAACTCAACGATGTAATCCAATCCAGTCACCCTAGAGACAAGTAAGCGATCAAACTTAGTCATTAAATGTGTCTCGATGCCTTAGTCCATATGACTATTTTTCCATGTGGCATTTCATTTGCAAGATTATTATCACCTCTTATCTGTAGTTGAGTGTTTCGTTATTAATTCAATTCTTCTGTTGCAGGTTTTGAGGTTCCTAAGGATGTTTAACTTGCACATAGATTGATTCATTCACAACATGGATGCAAAATGTTCTCTAGGGATTTAGACATTTCTCTTCTTATTAAATTTTTTCGTATGTATGGTGTTGCATTGTTTGTATGCTTCAATATAGAAGAATCAAAGCTTCACTATTCATTGTAGTTTAATTTTGTATTTCAGACAAGTGTGATTTTCATTTTGATCTTTGGCCATTTTTGTTAAGTTTTAGCAATTTGCTTAGATGATATCTTAAAACAAATTATCACTAGAATATCACTGAAAGAGAAACATGCATAGAAAACATAAGAACATAAGAACACACATATTTTCCTCGAGAAATCTACAAGGGAGAAAACCCCGCACAACTTCCTCAATACAAATCTCAACCATAGAAGTGTAAAACCCATACAACTGCTTCTAGCTTCTTTCTGGCGCACTAGTTCTTCTCTCTCTTGCAAAATAGCTTGGGTGAGTGAGTACAAATGAAAGGGAGCGCCTCCCTATTTATATTATTCAGTTGACTTGACCTCTAACTTAGTGGAGTCGAATTCCCTAACTGACTGGGTCGACTTGTCCAACTGGACATGACAAATAGCATTTATTATATTGACACTTGGGTACTATTGACCCTACCTACATATAGAGGTTTACATTGTATATTTAAATGCCTCTAACAATACCAAACTCATCTCCCAAAGGAGGAATACAATACATCTAGAATATCTTTCGAATTTACAATATTTTAACACTCCCTCTTAACTAGGAAGGTATTCAACCGTAGTAGCAATTGCTACTATTACAACTGTACAACTGACTAGTGAGACTCTATATGTCATAGGAAGTTTTGATACATCATCATACATCTTCATCATCGATCTCAACTGGATCATCTTTTGCAATCTCATTAAGTGAATACTGAATCATTTTTCTTCTATAATCTTCTGTATCATCTTTTGTAGCATCAACATATGATTGCTGAATCATCTTTTGGATCATCATCATCTGTTGCTTCATATTTTGGACCATATTCTATAGTATCATTATGTGAATACTAGAACATCTTCTGAATCATCAACTTGCCAACATCAGTGTGTAAACAATGAACCATCATCTGTAACATCATCATCTGAAACATCATCATCTGTATCTTCAGTATGTGGATACTGAAGCATCATCATTTGCATCATCGGTATGTAGGAAATGAAACATCATCATCATTATTTCCATTCTTAGTATGTAAATAATGAAACATCATAATATGCATCTTCAGTATGTGAATACTGAAACATCATCATATGCATAATCAATATGTAAATACTGAAAAATCATCATTTGCATCATCAGTATGTAAATACTGAAACAATCAACAACATCATTAGCATGTTAGTTATAAAAACCAAATCATCTACAGTGGTAGATCACCATCTGCACTACCAGCATAGAGATGTTGTGACATCATCATCATCAACATCAAACATCATCATCAGTATAGAGATACTGAAACAAACTCATCAGTATGAGGATACCGAATCTAATTCATTCAGATAGGGATACTACTAATCATATCATCAATCAACAATCATTAGTATGAGAATACTGATCCTGTCACATAAGTATAGGAATACTAAAACTATCACAACAATAAATCATCAATCACCAGTGTAACAACATTGAAACTATCTCAACAAACATCTTAGCATCTATCAATATAACAATATTGAAACTATCATCTCGACAATCATCAGTCAAGCATCTCAACAGTCATCAATATAATAATATTGAAACCATCATCTCATAAATCATCAACAAGATAACGCTGAACCAACCATCTCAACAGTCATCAGTATAACAATACTTAAACAAACATATTCGCAGTCATCTGTTTAACAATACTGTGTTGAATTTTCATATGCTTAGCTAAGACATCAGTATTTCATTTCATTTTCATAAAAAAAGCATATAAACAGGATCACTGAAAGATAGACAAGCACAACCATACAAAAGGTACACAAATATTTATCCTGGGAAAATCCTAAAGGGAAAAACCCAGCAAAAGATTCCTCAATATAGATGCCACAAAATGTAAAAGATAAAACCAACAAGGAGATCAAAGTTTGATCCTCCTCCTTCTCTAGCTACTCTTCTCTTCTCCACTAATGCGCTACACAAGTGAGAGTGTGTGCTTCAAATGAGGAGTGCCACACCTCTATTTATATTCATCCATTCACTTTAATTATTAATTCCAGCATGTAGGCTCGAGTTACACATGTAGGCTCAAGTAACCACACTGGGGTGCTAATGACCCACCTTTACAATTAGAGGGGACTACCTCATGACTCTTATTAGTTATTCTGATTAGAAGCATCGGGGTACAAAGTAATACAAGTGGTTCTCCCGGTAGGATCATTGGGGACCACAAAAACATACATATAGAATATTCTTCGAAGTTACAATATTTCAACACTCCGCCTTAACGAGAAGGGTATTCTACAACAACAATAATAGGAGAGAGAGAGAGAACATCATCAACATCATCAGGGTAACACATCTATAAATCATTGGAAGCTTTTCAACATCATGTAGTCTTCATCTTCAATCTTCAGTCTTCAGCAACATCAACACTTTGACTGCTTTGATCAGCAACATTTTTGACCGCTTCGATCAGCAACATCTTTGACCTTTCGATCAGCAGCAACATCTTTTGCACTTTTCGATCAGCAGCAACATCTTCAGCACTTTGACCTTTTGATCAGCAACATCATCATCATCATACTTTGATCTTTCGAACAACAACAACATCATCATCATACTTTGATCTTTCGATCAGTAACATCATCATCATCATACTCTGATCTTTCGAACAACAACATCATCATCATTATACTTTGATCTTTCAAACAGCAACATCATCATCATCATACTCTGATCTTTCGATCAGTACGTCATCATAACAACCTGCAATCCACAACACGAAGATGAAAGTCTTCGGATCACTTTTGGACCTAGGTCTAGGGATGATACAATCCTACCACTTTCATGGGGACTGAAATCTCCAGATACATTTTGAATTGAGGTTCAGGGATGATGCAATCCCACCACATTCACGGGGGCTGAGACCTCTGGATACATTTTGAACCGAGGTTCAGGGATGATGCAATCTGCCACTTTCATGGGGGCCGAGAGCTCCAGATACATTTTGAACCAAATTTCAGGGATAATGCAATCCGCCACATTCACGAGGGCCGAGACCTCTAGATACATTTTGATCCAAAGTTCAGGGATGATGCAATCCGCCACTTTCATGAGGGATGAGACCTATGGATACATTTTGAACCGAAGTTCAGGGATGATGCAATCCCACCACATTCATGGGGGATGAGACCTTCGGATACATTTTGAACCGAGGTTTAGGGATGATGCAATCCCACCACATTCACGGGGGCTGAGACCTTTGGATACATTTTGAACCGAATTTCAGGGATGATGCAATCCCACCACATTCTCGAGGACCGAAGTCACCGGATCTATTCTGGATAGATGTTCAAGGATGATACAATCCTTCTTCATTCTCAAGGACCGAGGCCACTAGATCTATTCTGGACAGATGTCCCAGGATGATACAATCCCTCTGCATTCTCGAGGACCGAGGTCACCGGATCACTTCAGGGCAGGTGTCCAGGGATGATACAATCCCAATGCAACATCACTACTCCCCCTTTCGAGGAAGGTCTTTTCGAACAACACCAAGCTTGTCCCAAAAGTGTTCAAACTTTACCCGAGATAGAGGCTTTGTCAACACATCATCATCTACATCTTCAGTATGTGAATACTAAACTATCACCATCTGTATCTCCAGTATGTGAATACTGAAAGCATAATCATCTATATCTTCAGTATAGAAATACTAAAAGCGTCATCATCTCTATATTCAGTATAGAAATATAGAATCACCATCATCTGCATCTACAATATGTAAATACTGAAACATCATCTATATCTTCAATATGGGAATATTGAAACATCATCATCTGCATCTTATCTCGTATGTAGAAATACTGGATTTCTATGTGTTACAACGGAACACAGGGTTGTCTGTCATCACAACTCTGGTTATCACATAGAATCATTGTAGTATCCATCTTTAGGTCAAAGAGACCTGATATTAGCTTCTGAAGCCATATGGCTTCACAACTTAGCAGAGCAATCTGCTTCAGCCATGCTAAGAGAAACACTGGACTGTTTCCTGCTAAACCATGAACTCATAGCAGACCCCAAACAAAAGCATCTACTTGATGTGCTTTTCCTGTCTGAGATACTTCCAGCCCAATCTGCATCTGTGTAGCCATACAATCTATACTCATGGCTACCATCATAGTATAGACCAAAGTCTATAGCCCCTTTCAGATATCTCATCACATGTTTTGCAGCTACTAGGTGAACCCGTCTTGGTTGAAAAAGATATTGACTTAAGGTGTTCAAGCAAAACAAATGTCTGGTCTGGTATTTGTTAAGTACATCAATGACCCAATGATCTGTCTGTAATGAGTCACATCCACTAACTCTGATGAGTCATTAGTTAACAGCTTTAGGTTGGAGTCCATGGGTGTGGCCATGACTTTGCATTCCAATATATTGAATCTCTTCAATATCTCTACTGCATACTTTCCCTGGTTGAGAAAGATTCCTTCTGAACTTTGCCATACTTCCAGACCTAGGAAATAATGCATTAACCCAAGGTCTTTCATCTCAAATTCTTCTGCTAGTTTCTTCTTGATTTCCATGATCTGTTTCTCATTCCCTGTCAAGAATAAGTCATCCACATATAATAATAGGATGACAGGTTCATCTTCTACAACCTTGAGATAAAGGTTAGGATCAACTTTACTCTTGGTAAAACCCATAATTTACAGGAAACTATCTATTCTTCCATACCAAGCTCTGGGAGCTTGCATAGAGGGCCTTCTTCAACTTGCATACGTGATTCCATCTATCTTCAACCTCAAATCCTTGTGACTATTCAATGTAAAAATATTTCTCAATCATACCATTAAGGAAGGCTTGTCTTTACTTCATCATGGAAGAAACTACCATGATAGTTCTGAAGGAAGCGTACCTTGTTTCTTCTATCAGCAACATATTTTATCTTACAAATCCATTTGGAAGATACCACATTCTTGCTTTTTTGTTTGAGTACTATATCCCAAACATCATTCTAGTATTCTTTCATCATAACATCTTCCATGAGTTCGCCTTGTCAGGTCATCAACATATCCTTGTCTTCTGCATTCAACCTTGAAGGTTGGAACCCACTTTACTCTTGGTAAAGTCTCGATCCATCACGAAGCTATCCATCATGTTGTACCATGTCAAATTCAGATATAATATTCTATAGTCACTCCCCCTGAAGCGGAGTATCATCTTCCCTCTTCATTCTGTACAGGTGGTTCTATGCTTGATATATATTGGTCAATAGATTATGTCATGTCATAGTCTATTCTTTCTGAGGCAAATCACGAACCTTACTTTGTACACTTGTTCTTGTAGATCCATATGGAAGATACTACATACTTCCCTTTATGTCTCGAAACCATATCGAATACATCATTTCTCATGATCAATTGTTACTCTTTGATCATAGCTTCTTTCATAGCATTCTTTTCTTCATCTTGAGTTATCTCTTGTACCCATGGTGGTCTTCATCCTTCAAGGTGGATCTATCGCTCTCTGAAGCTCTTTCTTCCGTCATGGTGTCTCTGACCCTGGGAGCTTCAGATTCATGTTTATTGGAGTGAATCTTGAATTGTCATCCCTTGTTCTTTGGAACAAGTCTCATCCTTCTTTTCTTGTAGGAGGTTGTACAGGACCTTTCCTACAATTCAAATGCACCAGTTGCATGGTTAGAACTATTTCATAAAACATATGCATAACAACAAATTATTATGCATCATGCAACTGTTTAGCCAATACAACATTCATCCATATCTCACAGAAAATTTCTAGATGCCTTCAATCTCTACCATGACATCATTGAGATTGTGCACTAATCCAATATGTCAGCAAAGAGGTTTCATTCTAGATAAGTAGAAATGGAGAGTTGTATAGCACCATGAGCTACTTACCCATCACGTGCATATTAGTAGTATATAGTCATTAATGCAAACAATCTATCATGCATAACACATCAACTGAATATAATCAATGCATAACAAAACAATATCATGAAATGACAACTGAATACTTATCTTTTATTTGTTACGGTGGGTATAATCCTTCTTGATCCTTCTACTTCATCATCTTCTTCATTCATGACATCATCATTTCTTATCCAGATGATAAGATGGATAAGAGGTTCTTCAAGAATTGATTTCTTCACATTCCTCATCGCTTGAGGGATCTTCTTTGAATGGTGAGAGATTTATCTTCAATTGCTCACAACTTCTTCTTCTTGAGCTTCTTCTTCTTCCCAGAGTCAGCTGAAATTAATCACTTCCTTCTGGCACACATTCCTCGCATGAATGAATCCCATGATCCTGGGAGGCCTTTCAATGTGGCTATCACCACTTCTGCATTTTTCACTTCTTATTTTACCTCTTCAATTCGTTTCTTAAGGTCATTTTCCAATGTATGTTCTTTCCTTCAAATAGCTTGGTCAAGGAATCAAACATCTCTCTCGATGTCTTTAGGGAAGACACTTGTGGTACAAGTTGATTCGTGACTAAATCAACAATGATCTTCTTGGCCTTGACCAAGTTCTTCTGGTGTAAGGCTTTGAGCCTCATCTCCCTCTAGAACTGGAACCTCTCTACTCATGTAGGTGTCGAATTCATTTTCTTCAGAGAGATCAAATACTTCCATGCTTGGAAGTTGTCAACTTCACCAAGCTTATAAACAAGCTGATGTGATAGATCACTTTGAAATGAGAACCTCAAATGCAAATAGCAAAAGATTAGATCTTATCGATTTGAGGTGTCCATCTTGCTTCCGAAGCTGCCTAATTTAGGGTTTGTTAGAGAAACCCTAATTTTCAACACTTGGAATATTTAATATCTGATTGGATATAAAGATAGATATCTTCAAATGGAGCTGTCCAATGAACTCCTTTTTTGAAAACAATGGAGGGAAGCTCTCGGAACAGGAAGTCCTAGTTTTCCAATTTCTTCTGCAGAACTGTTTGTCACTGTTTCTATGATATCTATAAAATTAATACACCTCTATGTATAAAATTTATCACTGAGGTAACCTCGCATGTAACTGATCCAAAACCATAGGTTTCATCAGAATTGGTTTTACCAAGTGGGATTTATGATCCTTTTCCCAAAGTGACCTGTTATAGGACTGTTCAGAACACTGAAGTTGTACAGCCTGACACATTTCACTGTTTCATCTTCTGGTTCTGAAATTTGGACCACAGAAAGTAAATTCCATGACATATCTAGAACATCTTCAGGAATTCTATTTGGAACGCTGTATCCCAAGTTATAGAAATTCTCCCCAGGTGTCCTATTTAGGGATGAATTCTGGAAGAGGCTGGAACCCTAAATTGGAGGGATCATATCTCCTAGAATACAGAGAATATGAGGCTGAATTTTGGATACAGAGTACATCAGGATTTTATCTTCAGGATCTACAATTTTCAGCTCCCGAACCTTCGCAAATATCGAGATATAGTGAATGTACCAAAACTTAGAAGTTTTAGTATTTAGGTTTTTTCTAGCTTGGGGTCAAACTAGGTTTTGACTTTCCTGGAGTTTCAGCCAACCAAAAATATTGATCCAGGTCTCTAAACTTCGATTTTTATGAGGAGAGAAATCATATGTTAGGCTCACTCAAAAATTCTTCTTCTGCAAGAAGCCCTAATTTCTCGCACCGAAAATTGAAAATGATTGGAATCGAATTCCGCTTTGACAAAAAGATGCACCCTTCAATGAAGAGTCAGCCTAGCCTTCTTTTGCTGATTGATTGTGGAGAGAGAACCAAAAATTAAGAATTCCTAGCTTCTGTAGTTGCACAATTTCTTCTTTCAGGGTGGCTCTGATACCATGTTGAATTTTCATATGCTTAGCTAAGACATCAGTATTTCATTTCATTTTCATAAAAAAGCATATAAACAGGATCACTGAAATATAGACAAGCACAACCATACAAAAGGAACACAAAGATTTATCCTGGGAAAACCCTAAAGGGAAAAACCCAGCAAAATCTTCCTCAATATATATGCCACAAAATGTAAAAGATAAAACCAACAAGGAGATCAAATCCTGATCCTCCTCCTTCTCTAGCTACTCTTCTCTTCTCCACTAATGCGCTACACAAGTGAGAGTGTGTGCTTCAAATGAGGAGCGCCACACCTCTATTTATATTCATCCGTTCACTTTAATTATTAATTCCGACATGTAGGCTCGAGTTAATCATTTAGGCTCGAGTTACACATGTAGGCTCAAGTAATCACACTGGGGTGCTAATGACCCACCTTTACAATTAGAGGGGACTACCTCATGACTCTTATTAGTTCTTTCGATTAGAAGCATCGGGGTACAAATTAATACAAGTGGTTCTCCCGGTAGGACCATCAGGGACCACAAAAAGATACATATAGAATATTCTTCGAAGTTACAATATTTCATCATACTGAACCAATAATCTCAACAATCATCAGCATAACAATGCTTAACCAAACATCTTAGTAGTCATCGGTATAACAATAATGAACCAAGCATCTCAATAGTCATTAGTATAACAATACTGAACTAAACATCTCAATAGTCATCAATATAACAATACTGAAGCAATAATCAGTAAAACACTACTGAAAGAAAACATCTCAACAATCAACAGTATAACAATGTTGTAACAACCATCCTTCCCTCTAAATATCTTGAAGAAACATGATAGTGATTTCTCTGGTAGATCCATCTGGGCATTTTGTCTAACTTACTAACCCTTTCATGCCAACAAGCCTAGTTAGACATATGGATCTTCCTGGGGACCAACAAGCCTTGTCCTGGCTTACAAGCCCACTTGGGTTAAATGGATCTATCCAGACATACTAATTCCCTTAGGATCAACAGGCCTCTTATGACTAACCCTTTCGGGACAAACAATCCTAGCCATACTTACCCTACTCTAGACTGAGCTACTCACCACTGCATCCTTCTTCCATCTACCATCACTCCCTCTTTCGAGAGAGGTCCTTTTGGACTACACCAAGCTTGTCTCGAAAGTATTCAAACTTTACATGAGCCATAGGATTAGTCAACACATATGCTACTTTTTCCTCTGTAGGAACATACTTGAGTTTTGCAGCTTCCTTCTGAACCATGTCTTGAATGAAGTGATATCTCACTTCAATATGTTTTGACTTATCATGAAGTACTGGATTTTATGTCATCTTAATACAAATATGATTATCACAAAGGATATCAATAACATCTATCTCTGCATCAAATAAACCTGTCAACATCTTTCGAATCCATACTGCTTTGCTACAAGTTGGACAAGCTCCAAAGTATTCTGATTCTGTTGTGCTAAGTGCAATACTGGTATGCTTTCTACTGAACCATGAGATCATGTCTGATCCAAAAATAAAACAAAATCATGAGGTTCTCTTTCTATCTTTAGCACTTTCTTCCCAATATGACTATGTGGACCCATATAGTCCGATCTCACCATTTGATGCATATTTGAGCCCATAATCTAAAGTTCCCTTTAGATACCTCATCACATGTTTTTCTCCTATCAGGTGAATATGTTTGGGATTCACCATGTACTGGCTTAGTGTGTTTACAACAAAGCGTATATCTAGTCTTATATTGGTTAAGTACATGAGTGAACCAATAATCTGCCTGTACAAGGTGGCATCTACAATTTATGAAGTGTTATCATTTGAATAATTTCAAATTTGTTGTCATCGGAGTGGTCATAGCCTTGAAATCTAACATTCCAAACCTCTTTAGAATTTCCATTGTATATTTTCCTTGGTTTTGGAAAATCTGATCTCGATATTGCCATACTTCAAGACCCATAAAGTAGTGCATCATTCCAAGGCCTTTCATCTCAAATTCTGCAGCAAGCTTCTTCTTGCTTTCGTTGATGGGCTTATCTTCTCTTGTAAAGAATAATTCATCCACATATAGTAATAGTATCATAATCCCATCATCCTCAACCTTATAGTATAGGTTAGAATCTACCTTACTCTTGGTAAATTATAAACTCATCAGGAATCCATCGATTCTTCTGTACCATTCTCTAGGTGATTGTTTTAGCCCATATAACGCTTTCTTAAGTTTACATACATAAGCTTCCCGATCGTTAGCCTCGAAACCTTGGGGTTGTTCAATATAAAATTATTCTTCTATCAAGCCATTTAAAATGTTGTCTTTACATCCATGTGATGTAACTTCCACTTCTTTTTGGATGCTAAGGCAAGGATAGTTCTAATTGAAGTGTACCTAGCTACTGGAGAAAAGGTCTCTTCATAGTCAATTCCTTCCTTTTGGGAGAACCCTCTAGCTACGAATATTGCCTTGTACTTTTCTATACTACCATATGTGGAATGATTCGTTTTGAAGATCTATTTTGAGGATACCAATGACTGGTATTTTGGTCTTAGTACTATTTCCCACACATCATTCTTTATTATGGATTGATATTCCTCGACCATTGCATCAACCCATTTGTCACATGCCCCAATTTGCAAAAACAATTTAATGTTATTTGAGGAACATTGTGTTATATTTTATGGTAATTTTGTAATTGATGACCAAGTGGGGTCAAGAATTATTAATGCAATTCAGAATATTTTATTTATAAACAAATAAATGATGAGACAACAACTTAGGGAAGCTGTTAAAAGAGTGTTTACTGGTCACTTGGTGGAGGAGACTGGGTGGAGAGTACACTGACAAGTGGCAGCATCCTCAAACTACTTCCAACTGTTGTAGGTGGCAACTTCCCTATATTTATGGTCATGATTCCCCAAGAAAGTGGAATTGGAGCAGGTGGCTCATTAAATGAAAACTGACCCAGAAGACTTAGGCATCTCTATAAAATTTCCCATTGAAGACAGTTGAGGCTACTCATTCTAAGAGGTGATCATTCAGGGTGAATGAGTTTACTCATGAGAAATTTGATGGAGGGGATTACTAAAGTGAGTTTGAGGGGTTAACAGCTAAGACTGGACTTATTGCAGCTATTAGGCTGAAGTTCTTATTGCTGTGAGCAGATTTGAATTACTGAGGTAATTGGACCAGTCAGGTGACAGAAGGTCTTAAGGTCATATCCTCCACCCAGTACTCTACCAGGAGGACCAGGAACAGGCTCGAGGGTCCTGAGGAAGCGCTGTCTGAGATTTCTCTAGGAGTTGGTTGGGAGGAACATCCTCCTTAAGCTGTTTTCACCTTATCATTGATAGGTTCTATTTGGCTTCATGTTATTATATTTATTTACTATCTTCAGTAAAATGTTTATTAGTTTTTAAATACAGGCATGTTAGTATTTAATTATGATTTATGAAGAAAGGAGTAACTGTGTAATGTTGGAATTAGTAATTTGCAGATTATGTTAGAAATAGTAGTAAATATGCAAAATGAGAAATAAATAGAATTAGAATTCCATACTGTATTTTTCCACGCCTGGCTCAGGAAGTACTCTAGTACAGTTGGGTGTTTAGGTAGATATGATGATTCTTTTTACTCTGAATAAAAAATGTCGCTAAATTCTGCTCTAGTTTGCTTATGATTTATTCTGTAAAGAAGTAGTAAATATTGTATGTATTAAATGTATTTACTTCAGATAAGAACTGAACATAAGTATGTAAAAACAATTAGTAATCATATTACTTATAAAACTAATTTTAATACTAGTATTCTTTACAAAACACAAAACTTATAGTTTATTAAATAAGCATAGGTATAGTAAACAGACTATCATCTAGGGTTTAGGTTAAGATATTTTTCAAAACGATCTTATAACATTTGATTCCAGACAATATGTGTCTCTGATTTAAGACAGAAGGTTCTACTGTAACCTAAATAGAACCACCTAGGTTATTGAAAGTTAAATATATCCCATTCTCAAGTTTGCAGTAATTACACTAATCCTTCTTTTATGAGAATTAAAAACAGTTGTAAAAATCATTAAAGGGAAATTAAATAAACAGAGCTAAGAAATTACCATGTAAAAATTATGCTATTATCAAACTGTAGGGTATATTTAAATATCACCCTTATGAGCCAGACAGAGTAATAATAGGACTCTTAACATAGTCAAATTTACATAAATGCTTGCACTGTAAAATCATTAAATTGCATGATAAATAATTAAAATAATACAACAAAAACAGAGGAATAATAGTACTCTTAAACACGGTAAAATTTACATAGATGCTTCGTACTATAAATCCTTTTAATTACATGGTAACAATTAAAATAATACTTACTATAACAAATTATTAAAAACAAAACCAATTAAGAAACAATGGCTTAATGCCTTTAGAATTATAGGTTAAGACTCAGGCCTATCCATTTATTAACCAAAAACAAAATAATATTATCGAACAGTAACCATACTTTACTGACAGGTGAAAAACCTTGTTTTCATTTACAAATCATGACTGATTCACAGTCTTTTCTTACCTACTAGAATCTATTATAAAAACTAAAAATAAACCAGACAGAGGTCGACAACCTCGTAGGGCTTATAGCTAAGCTCTATAGAAAACAGTAAAAGAAGTTACATTGTTCAGGCTGTAAAGGCATATACATAAATAAAAACCAGTTTCCATCACGGCTACCAGAGCCTTCATCATCCTTGCACAAAGTACCTCTAAGGGTTTCAAAACTTATACAGAAAAACAAACAAGCTTTGAAACTTTAAGCTAACAGGTAACGAAGCTCGTGCCTTTTCAACCACAAGAACCAACTTCCAACAAGCACAACAATGTACAGGATGAAACCCTCATATGCAACTGGGGCTTACCATTTTTGTATGCTTGAGTGAAACTGAAGGGTAAGCTCACTTTCACCTACATAGTTGGAACCAGGAGAAGGACCTGCAAGTACCAATCCTTATCATTACAAATCCATTTTTAAAAATTGGTAAAAACCCTTATAAGAAAATTAATCTAAAATCGATTTGAGGGTAAGTCTTTACCTGCTATATTTTCAAGTTGAAGCTGAGGAGAAATGGACACCCTAGGTCAAATTGGCACTATGCTAGAGGACAAGAAGACTTTGAGTCACCACTACGAAGGAAAAACAAGAAAATCGACTCAACCAAACAAATATTTACTCCTGACTGAAGCTCTGATTGTTCAGTTGTAGGTTCAAGACAAGCACAGCCCTCGAGCCATGAAGAAAATCCAATATCCACTCTTTCTTTAACTTTTTCAACCAATAGAAAGACCAAAACCACTAACGACCTCTCTCAATAGTCACGGCGTAGAATATGGAAGTAAAATGCCAAACTTGAAGGTGGTTACAAGTCTCCCATGGCTGCGAGCTCTCAGCTCGGCCAACAAGAAGGAGAAATCCTTGGTCTGCAAAGCTTTTGCGTAGTGTTTGGAGTTTTAAGTCAACCCATGAGTGGATGAAACTTAACCACGTGTCTTTCCAAATAATCTCTCCATCATGGGTAGAGTTCCATAGTCGGCGCTGCAGCCAAGTGATTTACAATCAAACCAATAGTCATTAAAACTATACAATGTTTATGATTGCCATAATTTTGATTTTTACCATGGTGTATTGATGCTAGGATATCGACTATAGGCTATAACTTTGATACTTTGATTATCCTAGAAGTTATCTTTGTTAATCAATCAAGTTGAATAAGTTATGTGTAATAACTAGGTTTGATAAAAATTTGTAAGAAGGTCATATTATAACTTATAACCATAGTAAAAGAAGAGCTATGGACTCTTGGAATTGTAGCCTTGAGTTATATTTTGAAGGAGTGATCGGTTAACTAAAGACCAATAATGTTAAATAAATCCCAACAAAACTCTAACAATTTAATGGTAATTATATTTAAAAGTATAAGTAACTTGGTCATTCATTTGAGAGAAGGATATTACATGATAGAGTCCTGTAATGAAGGTAACTATGAGATGCATCAAATAGTATGGGATGAGTTAATCCCCAAGCTATGAACTATTTTCTCTCTAAGTAAACTCTCAGTTACCATTACTATAAACAAAAATACATTTGCTCTTTAGAAATTTAAATTATAAATATCCAATTGATTGGGAAAATTAATTGATCATGCAATATTTTAACCCATGCTTATATAGCTTGTGTAAACATCATTACAAAGTTTTGATAATAAAAGAAACTGAGACTAACATTACCTCCTTGAAGACAAGAAGCATATTAAAACATTTTCTAAGACTAGCATCTTAATCACGTTAGGGAAGTAGCTTCTCGACGTGAATTTAAATAACACCCTACTGGATCTTACGTTTACCTGCTAAACCTGTAAGGAACTAGCCATCTAATTGAGTTAGCTGAACGCTAAGTAAGCCTCGATCACAAAGAAGAATTCTTAACTAATTGTCAAAAGATAAACATCAGTACATCTAGCAGCAGCAAATGCAAGTCCTTTTCTAAATCTGATAGAATTGCAGCTGTTAAAGTCATTAGTAGCTCTAACACAAGTTTTTAAGATTACACCTTTTAGTTTACAGGTTCTTTTAAAGAAGCAATCCCATGTTCTTTTGTAAACTGTTTCATTTTCCGCTAACCATTAGCAATTACTTAGCTGCGACTTTAGACATTTTATGTCACTTAAAAAATTTAAATTTTTACGAATTTTTTGGGTTATTACATCTGGTATTAGAGCACAAGGTTCAAACACTAGGCCTGAATGTAGCTCAACTTGCTTATGTGGAACAGTAAATTTAAATAAATATGCTGATGTTGTTTTCTTTGAATGATACACACAGAGAAATTTGTTTCTGAGTTGATGACAGGTATAGATAGATTGGAAGAATATGCGGATGAGGAATCTCCTTACACTGAATGAGATAATATTCAAAAAGAACCTATACAAGAAGATATAACCAATAATTCTTCCGAACTAATACAAGTAGGTAAATAATTAAAATCAGAGAGGGAATCAGTTAAGAAAAAAAATGAGAGGATTCTGAGAGCTCAAGAGGAGCTAAATCAGATCTTAATAGAAATATTTCATACTGAGAGAAAGGGTAAAAGAACTGAGTCTGAAGATATAGGCTATCAGCATAAAGATAAAAAGACTAAACAAGTTAAAAATGAAAGTAGCTCATCTTCCGAAGTATATGGTGATTTATATAAACAAAAATCTCATTATACTAGTGACAGTAGTGAAGATAACCACCATACTAGGAAAATAAAATATAAATCTTATGAAGAAATCTCTGGGGAGTTCAAGAAGATCAAGCCGCCAAAATTTAATGGATAAATTGAGAAGGAGGAAGAAGCAGAATCCTGTCTATCCGGGATGAAGAAATACTTCCAAATTTATAACTACTCTAAGCAACTGAAGGCCAGGATGGCTATTTATAATCTTACGGGAAAATTTGATATATGGTGGCAGGACTTGAAAAGAGTAAAAGGTACAAGGGAGAAAAACATAAACTGGAGCACATTCAAGAAATATTTCAGAAAGAAATTTTTATCTGAACAGTACTATGAGGAAAGGGCTAAGGAAGTCTATGAGTTAAAACTGTGTACAATGAATATGAAAGAATTGAATAGTAAATTTCTAAGTCTGTTCAGGTATGTGCCATATATTGTGGACGAGAAACCTAAGGTACAACAGTTTCTCAGCTGTTTACCTTATCATATAAAGGACGGGATTGAGTATGACAATCCAAAAACTTTATAAGAAGCAATGAGAAAAGCGAATTTCTGTTATGAACATAATCGTAAAAAGGAGAGTATGGCCAATTGAAAGGCCAAAAGGAATAATAACTTTGAATAGAAGAAGAAAGAGTTTGTACCTAATTGAAATTCTAAAAATAATAACACCAAAATTTTTCCTAGTAATAATTTCCAAGGGAATAAAAGTAATTCATAGACCAATCCGAATAATCAAAGGAATAAAGAATATGCAAACAACCACAGTAACTATACAAAGAACTTTGAATGAAAGGAACCCATAAAGTGTTAGGAGTGCAATGGTCCGCATTATGCATCAGTCTACCCCAATCAGAAGAATAATGTTAGAAACATACACACAATACAGGAGGAGATGACTGTTGGTGATCTAGCAAGGACAATGCCCAGGATCAATGCAGCATTAGAGAACGGGTAAGCTTATTATCAAACTTCCATGGTGGAAGTGGAAGGTAAGATGAATCAAATACCTATATCTATTTTAATTGATCCAGGAGTTAGTTTAAACTATATTTCTCCTAATTTAGTAGAAAAGTGTAAGCTTCCAGTTGAAAAGTTTGCAAGTTCTTGGTTAGTTCAGCTAGCTACTGGTGCAAAGAGAAAGGTAATTAGCTTTGTAAAGAATTGTGCAGTAACTATGGATCAGTTTGAAACTTTTGTTAAGCTCAATGTCCTACCTTTAGGTTCATATGATATATTAATTGGTATGGATTGATAAGAGTAACATAGGGTGGTCTTGAATTGCTTTGATAAAACCTTTACTTGCATAAATAACGATGGAAAGTTAATAAATGTAAACAGAAACCCTAGGAAAACAACTGTAAGGTAGGTCTCTGCTCTGTAGCTTAAGAGAGTTGTTAGGAAAGGCTGTAAGGCTTATGCAGTAACAGTAATCGATGAAGAAAACATTAACAACATAGATAAATTAAAATTGGAAGATATACCGATTCTAAAGGAATATCCAGATGTATTTCTGGAATAAATTATGGGGTTGCCTCCGAAACGAGAATTATATTTTACTATTGAGTTGGTACGTGGTGCAGTGCCCAGCTAAAAATCCCCTTATCGGATGAATATACTAGAATTAAATGAACTTAAGTCACAGTTAAAAGAACTTATTGATAAGAATTACATTAGACCCAGTGTGTCTCCCTGGGGGGAAACTATCATCTTTGTTGAGAAGAAGGATGGAACTCTATGACTATGTATAGATTATCATCAATTAAATAAAATCACTATCAAGAACAGATACCCATTACCTCGCATAGATGATCTGTTTGATCAACTACGTGGAGCCACGGTGTTTTAAAAGATTGATTTACGGTCTGGATATCACCAGGTCCTAATCAAAGATGAAGACATATTTAAAACAACCTTTAGGACTTGATATGGACATTACGAGTTTGTCATTATGCCCTTCAGGATTACTAATGCTCTAGCTATTTTTATGTGTCTAATGAATAATGTAATGCACAAATATCTGGATAAATTTGTGGTTGTATTTATTGACAACATATTAATTTACTCAAAATCTGAAGAAGAACATAAAGAACACTTAAAAATTGTTTTGCAAGAGTTACGAGAGCATCAATTTTTTGCGAAATTTAATAAATGTGACTTCTTTAAAGATAAAATCCAGTATTTAGGTCATGTGGTGACTAAAGATGGAATTTCAGTTGACCCAGAAAAGATAAAGGCAATCAAAGATTGGCTAGTCCCAAAAGACGTAATTGACGTCCGATCATTCATGGGGATTACTGGTTATTACCGGAGGTTCATCAAAGGGTTTTCAAGAATTGCAAATCCTATAACCTCTTTGCAGAAAAAGGGGAATAAATTTGATTGGAATCAGAAGTGCGAAGACAGTTTTAAAAAGTTAAAAACATTATTAACCACTGCACCAATTTTAAGAATTGCTTACTCTAATAAAGATTTTATAGTATTTACTGACGCATGCAATGACAGTTTAGGTGGAGTATTAAATCAGGAAGGACATGTAATTGCTTATGAGTCTAGGAAATTGAATATTCATGAGAAAAATTATGTGACCTATAACTTAGAATTAGCTACTGTCATACATGCCTTAAATATGTGGTGTCATCATTTAATTGGAAGGAATTTTATCTTAATGACGGATAATAAAGGATTGAAATACCTGTTAGATCAACCTAGCTTGAATGCTAGGCAAGCTAGGTGGCTAGCTTTTCTAAGTGAATACAATGTTGAAATTCAACCCATTAAAGGAAAGGAGAATAAGGTAGCTGATGCATTAAGTAGAAATGCAAAGCTGAATTTTACAGCAGCCATCAGCATTTATACAATAGACTTGGAAGAACAACTTGAAGCTAGAATAGAACAAGATGAAAATTACCGAAAATTACAAGCAAAAGTAAAAGAGAATTTAATAGAAAGTCTAAGTACATGGTACAACTTGAATGAAAAAGGATTATTACTGTATAAAGACAGATTATATGTACCTAATGTACCTAGGATGAAGCTGTTAATTTTAAACAAAATTCATAAAACTCCTTATTTAGGGCATCTAGGTTATCAAAAAACTATAAACATGCTAAGAAAGGATTATTTTTGGCCAAATATGAAAAATGAATTCGCAGAATATATTGCTAGATGCTTTGAATGTCAACAAGTAAAACTGAACATCATCATCCAACTGGGTTACTTCAGCCATTGCGTATTCCTAGCTGGAAATGGGAGATAATTAGCCTTGATTTTGTTACTAGATTACCTAAAAATCATAACTTAAATGACTCAATAATGGTAGTGGTTGAAAAATTGAGTAAAGCAGCCCATTTTATACCCGTAAAAACTACTTATAAAGCTGCAAATATTACTGATATTTTCTTAAAACAAATTTTTCGGTTGCATGGAATACCGAAGGTGATAATTTCAGACCGAGACCCTAAATTTACAGGTAATTTTTGGAAATATTTGTTTATAGGATTAAATACTACGTTAAACTTTAGTACCTCTTTCCATCCTCAAACTGATGGGTAGACTGAAAGAGTAAATCAAGTATTGGAGGATCTACTCAGAATGTATGTAAAGGAGCAGCCAGGTAAATGGGAAGATTATTTACACCTGGTAGAATTTGCTTACAATAATCATTATCAAGCTTCAACTAGGTATAGTCCTTTCAAAATTCTATATGGAAGAAAATGCAATACTACCATCTCTTGGAGTAATCCAGTGGATAGGTTAGTATTAGGACCTGAATTATTGAGAGAAATGGAATTAATTGTAAAATAGGTACAAGGTAATTTGGAAATTGCACAAGACCGACAGAAAAGTCAAGCAGACCTTAAACAAACTCCAAAGGAGTTCTAGGTAGGCGAACATGTTTCCATTAATATGATACCCAAAAAGAGTTCTCTGAGGCTGGGTAGCTGTGCCAAGCTAGCACCTCGATATTGTGTTCCTTTTGAAATACTGTCCAGGATCGGACAGGTAGCATATCAGTTAGCTCTGCCACTGAATTTAAGAGTTCACAATGTTTTTCACATTTCTGTATTAAAAAAATATGTACATGACACTACTCATGTTATTAATTGGAATGATGTGCAGGTGGAACCTGAAGGAGATTTTCTGGTGGAACCGGATTGTATCCTCAAGCAAAGGGAGATCTCGCTTCGGAACAGCGCCATTGGTCATGTGAAGGTGCAATGGAAGCACCTTAGTCCAGAGGAAGCCACCTGGGAATTGGAAAGTGATATGCGGGATGCATATCCAATTCTATTTCAGGGAAACTCTGAGGACGAGGAATCAATAACATCGAGGACGATGTTATAATTTAAGGGGGTGTGTATGTCACATGCTCCAATTTGAAAAAACAATTTAATGTTATTTGAGGAACATTGTGTTATATTTTATGCTAAGTTTGTAATTGATGACCAAGTGGGGTCAAGAATAATTAATGTAATTCAGAATATTTTATTTATAAATAAATAAATGACGAGACAACAGCTTAGGGAAGCTATTAAAAGAGTGTTTACTAGTCACTTGGTGGAGGAGACTGGGTGGAGAGTACACTGACAAGTGGCAGCATCTTCAAACTACTTCCAACTGTTGCATGTGGAAACTTCCCTATATTTGTGGGCATGATTCCCCAAGAAAGTGGAATTGGAGCAGGTGGCTCATTAAATGAAAACTGACCCAGAAGACCTAGGCATCTCTATAAAATTTCCCATTGAAGACAGCTGAGGCTGCTCATTATGAGAGGTGATCATTCAGGGTGAATGGATTTACTCATGAGAAATTTGATGGAGGGGATTACTGAAGTGAGTTTGAGGGGTTAACTGCTGAGACTGAAATTATTGCAGCTATTAGGATGAAGTTCTTACTACTATGAGCAGATTTGAATTACTGAGGTAATTGGACCAGTCAGGTGACAGAAGGTCTTAAGGTCATATCCTCCACCCAGTACTCTACCAGGAGGACCAGGAACAGGCTCGGGGGTCCTGAGGAAGCGTTTTCTGAGCTTTCTCCAGGAGTTGGTTGGGAGGAACAACCTCCTTAAGCTGTTGTCACCTTATCATTGATAGGTTCTATTTGTCTTCATGTTATTATATTTAGTTACTGTCTTCAGTAAAATGTTTACTAGTTTTTAAATACAGGCATGTTAGTATTTAATTACGGTTTATGAAGAAAGGAGTAACTGTGTAATGTTGGACTTAGTAATTTGTAGATTATGTTAGAAATAGTAGTAAATATGCAAAATGAGAAATAAATAGAATTATAATTCCATAGTGTATTTTTCCATGCCTGGCTCAGGCAGTACTCTAGTACAGCTGGGTGTTTAGGTAGATATGATGATTCTTTTTACTCTGAATGAAAAATGTAGCTAAATTCTTCTCTAGTTTGCTTATGATTTATTCTGTAAAGAAGTAGTAAATACTGTATGTATTAAATGTATTTACTTCAGATCAGAACTGAACATAAGTATGCAAAAACAATTAGTAATCTTATTACTTATAGAACTAATTTTAATACAAGTATTCTTTACAAAACAAAAAACTTACAGTTTATTGAATAAGCATAGGTATAGTAAACAGACTATCATCTAGGGTTTAGGTTAAGATATTTTTCAAAACAATCTTATAACATTTGATTCCAGACAATATGTGTCTCTAATTTAAGACAGAAGGTTCTACTGTAACCTAAATAGAACCACCTAGGTTATTGAAAGTTAAATATATCCTATTCTCAAGTTTGCAGTAATTACCCTAATCCTTCTTTTATGAGAATTAAAAACAGCTATAAAAATCATCAAAGGGAAATTAAATAAACAGAGCTAAGAAATTACCATGTAAAAATTATGCTATTATCAAACTGTACGGTATATTTAAATATCACCCTTATGAGCCAGATAGAGTAATAATAGTACTCTTAACACAATAAAATTTACATATATGCTTGCACTGTAAAATCATTAAATTGCATGATAAATAATTAAAATAATACAACAAAGACAGAGTAATAATAGTACTCTTAAACACAATACAATTTACATAGATACTTCGTACTGTAAATCCTTTTATTTACATGGTAACAATTAAAATAATACTTACTATAACAAATTATTAAAAACAAAATCAATTAAGAAACAATGGCTTAATGCCTTTAGAATTACAGGTTAAGATTCATACCTCTCCATTTATTAACCAAAAACAAAATAACATTATCTAACAGTAACCATACTTTACTGACAGGTGAAAAACCCTGTTTTCATTTACAAATCCTGACTGATTCATAGTATTTTCTTACCTACTAGAATCTATAATAAAAACTAAATATAAACCGGACAGAGGTCGATAGCCTCGTAGGGCTTAGAGCTGAGCTGTATAGAAAACAATAAAAGAAGTTACATTGTTCAGGCCGTAAAGGCAGAGACATAAATAGAAACCAGTTTCCATCACGGCTACCAGAGCCTTCATCATCCCTGCACAAAGTACCTCTAAGGGTTTTGAAACTTATACATAAAAACAAATAAGCTTTGAAACTTTAAGCTAACAGGTAATGAAGGTCATGCCTGTTCAACCACAAGAACCAACTTCGAACAACCACAACAATGTGCAGGATGAAACCCTCGTATGTAATCGAGGCTTACCATTTTTGTATGCTCGAGTGAAACTGAAGGGTAGGCTCGCTTTCACCTATAGAGATGGAATCGGGAGAAGGACCTGCAAGTACCAATCCTTATCATTACAAATCCATTTTTTAAAATTGGTAAAAACGCTTATAAGAAAATTAATCTAAAATTGATTTGAGGGTAAGTCTTTACCTGCTGTAGTTTCGAGTTGAAGATGAGGAGAAATGGCCACCTTAGGTCGTATTGGCACTGTGTTGGAGGAAAAGAAGACTTTGAGTCACCACTACGAAGTAAAAACAATAAAATTGACTCAACCAAACGAAGATTTACTCCTGGCCGAAGCTCTGATTGTTCAGTTGCAGGTTCAAGACAAGCATAGCCCTCGAGCCACGAATAAAATCCAATATCCACTCTTTTTGTAACTTTTTCAACCATTAGAAAGACCAAAACCACTAATGACCTCTCTCAATAGTCACGACGTAGAATATGGAAGTAAAATGCCAAACTTGAAGGTGGTTACAGGTCTCCCATGACCGCGAGCTCTCAGCTCGTCCAACAAGAAGGAGAAACCCTCGGTCTGCAAATATTTTGCATAGGGTTTGGAGTTTTAAGTCAACCCACAAGTGGATGAAACTTAACCACGTGTCTTTCCAAATAATCTCTCCATCGTGGGTAGAGTTCCATAGTCAGCGCTGCAGCCAAGTGATTTACAATCATACCAATAATCATTAAAACTATACAATGTTTATCATTGCCATTATTTTGATTTTTACCATGGTGTATTGATGCCAGGATATCGACTATAGGTTATAACTTTGATATTTTGATTATCCTAGAAGTTATCATTGTTAATCAATCAAGTTGAATAAGTTATGTGTAATAACTAGGTTTGATAAAAAATTGTGAGAAGGTCATATTATAACTTATAACCATAGTAAAAGAAGAGCTATGGAATCTTGGAATTGTAGCCTTGAGTTATATTTTGAAGGAGTGATCGGTTAACTGAAGACCAATAATGTTAAACAAATCCCAACAAAACTCTAACAATTTAATGGTGATTATATTTAAAAGTATAAGTAACTTTGTCATTCATTTGAGAGAACGATATTACATTATAGAGTCCTGTAATGAAGGTAACTATGAGAGGCATCAAACAATATGGGAGGAGTTAAGCCCCAAGCTGTGAACTATTTTCTCTCTACATAAACTCTCAGTTACCATTACTGTAAACAAAAATACATTTGCTCTTTTGAAATTTAAATTATAAATATCCAATTGATTGGGAACATTAATTGGTCATGAAATATTTTAACCCATGCTTATATAGCTTGTGTAAACATCATTATAGAGTTTTGATAGTAAAATAAATTGAGACCAACATTACCTCCTTGAAGACAAGCAGCATATTAAAACATTTTCTAAGACTAGCATCTTAATCGCGTTAGGGAAGTAGCTTCTCGACGTGAATTTAAATAACACCCTACTGGATCTTATGTTTACCTGCTAAACTTATAAGGAACCAACCGTCCAATTGAGTTATCTGAACGCTAAGTAATCCCCGATCACAAACAAGAATTCTTACCTACTTGTCAAAAGATAAACATCAGTACATCTAGCAGCAGAAAATGCAAGTCCTTTTCTAACTCTGATAGAATTGCAACTGTTAAAGTCATTAATAGCTCTAAAACAAGTTTTTAAGATTACACCTTTTAGTTTATAGGTTCTTTTAAATAAGCAATGCCATGTTCTTTTGTAAACTGTTTCATTTTCCTCTAACCATTAGCAGTTACTTAGCTGCGACTTTAGACATTTTATGTCACTTGAAAAAGTTTAAATTTTTATGAATTTTTTGGGTTATTACACCATTCCTTCTGCTTTGTTGCTTCTTCAAAACATGTTGGTTCTTTATCAACTAGATCACTCATCAAAGCCATATAATTGGGGTATGAATTTGGATTCTTCCTTTCTCTAACGGTTCCTTTTGGGGCACCAAGCTTTTTTTCTTCTTCAATTACATCACTAGACCAGGAAGGCTTTCACTTTCGAGAAATCATTTCATTGGGTAATTCTTCTAGTAATTGAGGTTCGGTCATATCATGATCCTCAGGTATCTGACTTTCTTCTTCATTCCTAACTAGTTTAGGACTTTCTACAAATTTGGGAGTTTCATGTTCCTCTTCATCTTCCTTATCTTTCTTTGAATTTATGAAGGTTGTATCTTCGTCAAATGTGACATCTATGGTAAGTTCAATTTGACGGTATCCTGGGATATAGATTCGATAAGCTTTTGATTGCTCACTATATCCTACGAATAATCCCTTCTTTCCTGAAGGATCTATATTTTTTCCTTTCTCCTTGGGAATATGAATGTATACGGGACAACCAAATATATTTAGGTGAATTACCTCAGGATTTTCTCCGAAAAACATTTCTTCTGGAGTTTTGTTCCCAAGGGAATTGTGGGAGATTCTATTTTGTACATATACTGTTGTTATGGACGGTCTTGCCCATAGGTGCATTGGTATATCTTGATCATGTATCATAGCTTTCACAACTTCCATGATAGATCTATTATTTCTTTCTACCACACCATTTTTTTGAGGATTATAGGGAATGGTGAGCCCCCTCTTAATCACAGCTTCCTTGAAGAAATATTTGAATTCATTTGATGTGAAATCTCCTCCATTATCTAACCTCAAAATATTTATTTTCCTTTCAGAGATATTTTCTACTAGGGCCTTATATTCTTTAAACCTTTCAAACACTTCATCCTTTTTTTCAAAAAATAAATCCAAGTATTGCGGGAGTAGTCATCAATAAAAGAAGCATAGAAAACATACCCGCTTAATGAATTTGTTTGCATTGGACCACATATATTTGAATCGATAATATCTAAGATTCCTTTTTCTTTGCTGTCACTTTTTGAATAGGGATTCTTAGTATTCTTTCCTTGTGCACATCGTTTGCATACTATTTCATGTTCTATCTGAATTTCTGGTAGACCAATCACAACCTTGCTTACTATTGGTAGAGCTTTGAAATGAGTATGAGCAAGCCTTTTGTGCAATAGATCACATGGGTTTATGGTACTGGTTGTTGATTCTGAATCTGCATGTCCCTTCAATTTGTAGAGTCCTCCTCCTTCAACTCCAATTTCTACTGCATCATCTATGGTTTTTTATTTTGACCACATGAGGAATTTTCCATATATAAAGGAAACTCTGAAGCCTCTCTTTTATAAAGCTGAAATGGATATGAGGTTCTTCTTTAGTCTAGTGACATATAGGACATATTTCATCTTCATGGAATTTCCAGAGGCCAACTTATAGGATGCTTCTCCCATTCCTTTGATGGGATATTGGAAATCATATCCAATCATTACTTTGTGTGATGATTCCTTTTGTACAAGGCATGATAGTGAGTCCTTGTAACTTGTCATGTGATTGGATGCACCACTTTCTACTAACTAGTTGAGATTTCCCGGTGAGACTGATCATGTTACAGCAGAGATTAATACATATTCTTCAATGGATTCTTCATCCTTCTTTGTTTCCTCTTCAACTTCTTGATCACTATCTTCAACAGCATGAGATTGGAATATTTTCATCTTTTTTACTCTTTCTTCTTTCATGGGACAGTTGATAGAAATGTGTCCCAACTTGTGGCAAGTGAAGCATTCATAATTTAAGAAGTATTTCTTGGGAATTCTGAACCCTTGAGTCTTATGAGGATGATCATGACTCTTACTTTTGTTCTTTCCTTTGGCTTGGGATGTCAAGGTTTGATATTCATTCTCATTTAGCTTCACTTCTCTAGCTGATATTATTTCTTCTTCTTGGACACATTCTTTCCACAAATTTCTGAATTTAGTTAGTTTTCTTCTAGAGCAGATTCCTTGGATAAAAGCTTCCCAATATATTGGAAGACCACTTAAGGTGGTCATCACAATTTCTGCTTCTTCTAGTGTATCACCAATGGATTCTAGCTGATCCTTGATTTGAGATACTCTTGAAAAATATGACTGCATGGTCTCTGATTTTTTAGTCCTTACAGTACTTTTGAGGTGATTCCTCAAGGTCATCTTCCTGTTGATGTTTCTTCCTTCAAATAATCTAGAAATAGTATCAAACATTCTTTTGGAGTTTCCCTTGATGATACTTGAGGAATCAAATTATCCTTGATGGATTTAGCTATGATCCTTTTGGCTATGATCATATCCTTCTTGTGCTTGGACTTAGCCTCCTCTTCTTTAGGTTCTTTCATTTCCTCCTTCGCAAAATTTCCTAGATCATTCTCTTGCAGGATGAGCATGATCCTATACTTCTATGCTTTGATTTTTTCATCGCCTTCAATAATTTTAGCTAGCTCAGTGTTCTTTGTCATCTTTAATAGAATGAGAACTTAAAATGGAACAAGGAGGAAGAGTACTTACTTGAAGAAAACAATTATGTCATGACCTCCTTCTAGTTGACCTAGTGTTTGATTTAGAAACCCTAATTTCTCAACTGGAAACCCTAGTAGGGTTGAGGGGTGGAAAATATGCACCTCACTAGGGAGAGGTAGACTGTATATTTATTTTTCTAATATTGATGATGGAGTCTCAGAAAAACTGAAACCCTAGTTTGTCCCGCCAACAATGACTGGTCAAAAAATGAAACATCTTGGATTTTGGATCTGTCTTCACAGAAAGATGCTATCTTCAAGGTAATGTTGATGGAGCCCTCTTTTTTGGATGATTTATTGAGGGATTTGTTCATAATGACAAACCCCAGCTATGTAGTGCTTCCTTTCATGGTGGCTCTGATACCATGTTAAGTTTTATCAATTTTATTAGATGATATCTTAAAACAAATTATCACTAGAAGATCACTAAAAGAACAACATGCAAATAAAACATAAGAAGACAATAACACAAATATTTTCCTTGGGAAAACCACAAGGGAGAAAACCCCACAAAACTTCCGCAGTATAGATCTCAACCGGAGCAGTGTAAAACCCAGAAAACCGCTTCTAGCTTCTTTCTCGTGCACTAGTTCTTCTCTCTCTTGCAAAATAGCTTGAGTGAGTGAGTACAAATGAAAGGGAGCACCTCCCTATTTATATTCTTCTGTTTACTTGACCTCTAACTTAGTGGGTTTGACTTCCCTAACTGACTAGGTCAACTTGTCCAATTGGACACCACAAATAGCATTTATTATATTGACACTTGGGTACTATTGACCCGACTTACATATGGAGGTTTACATTGTATCTTTCAATGAATCTAAGAAGACCAAACTCATATCCAGAAGGAGGAATACAATACATCTAGAATATCTTCCGAAGTTACAATATTTTAACGATTTTATCTAATACTAAAACTAGTTTCAAGTGGTATCCATTTTCACAATGTTCTCTTAATGTTTAGACATTTTCCTTATTGCTAGATTTTTCCTTATGTATGTTGTTGCATGCTTTGGATGCTTCAATATAGTGAAATGAAATCTTCACTCTTCATTGTAGTTTTATTACTAAAGCATTGTTATTGATTTCAATGGATAAAATATGAAAATTTCTCTAAGGCCTTTTAAATATTACAGTTTTGGAGTAAATGACAAAAGAAGATTGCAGATTGACTAACAGTAAAGAAAGTAGGTCACCTATACAACCACAAACAAGATCGATGGCTATCCATTACATCATATTGGTTCCATTCTTCCATAGAGATTTCGAGCTTTAATAGCCCATAAATGCCTCTTATTACTAACTTTATGCACATGAATTCCCACAGTACAGTTCACTGATACTGTGTGTTTAAGGATAGGTTTGAAGTATGCCTAGATTCCTCATTTACTATTGATAAATTCAAAAAAAAGGATGCTTCTACCCACATATTGGACCAGAACTTACCAGAATTATTTATTAATCCTTGTTTGAGATCAGGAACAAACCCTGAGTTGTCAAATTTTCCATAATTTCATGAAAAATAGTAGATCTGTAACCTATAGAACCCTCATGAAAACCTAGGTGAATGCCATGCAATATAGGTGGTAGCATGTTCTAGTAAGTTACTAATAATAATTATGATACAGTGCACTGATTTTTGGATGGATGTATGGAATTAATAGATATTTGAGTAAACGTGTATGGAAAAAGTATAGTTTATTCCAATTCTAACCTCCAAATAATGTTAAACAACAATAATTCCAATTCTAGAGCAATATTGCACAAGTCTGAGGGATAAAACAATAGTAAGGGCACTTTATTTCACCACTTGTGTGTGAAAGGGGCAATGAACACTGAAAAAATCCATGTTTCATTTTTGGCTACATTCCTGAGCAGTCTGAGAAGTTTTGGGGTCATAGAAGTGGTAAATATTAGGTCTGGGTTGATCCTAAGTCAAATATGAGCGATTGTTTGGGTATAAAACAACAACATTTCCAAATTCTGGGAAACTTTTGGACTATTCCTAATCCCTAACAACCGTAAATTGAAATTCATGGGTTACTTTTGGGTAGTTCCATGCAACATAACAACCTTATGCCTCCACAATACCGAGTTCTGGGAAAAAATAAGAACACAAGTGGTTGTAGAATACCTTAAATATGAATTTGGGAAAATATGGGTGCATTTTTTTGTCTCATGTTCATGTTGAAGAGTACCCAGAGAAAACATACTCATATCTGCATTTAGAAATGGTAATGACATTTAAATATTAATATTTTAATACAATTCCATAACAAAAGATTTTAAGACAATGTTTGTTTGAAATGTTTGCTAGACAAACATATTTAAGATAGAACAGTAATCTATTGACCCAGTAAGTATGCATTTCTTTGCTTTTACATTTTTAGAATACATATTTTTTTACATAGGAATATAAATATTTTTCAAAACAAAATTTTTATATTGAGTCATGACATTGGAAAATGATTGTGAGTTCCAATCAAGTAAAAAAAATATATCTTGAGTTCCAAAACAATGACAAATATGGTCAATAGCAAAGACTCTGATGTTTCAAAAATAGTGACAAAATATAGTCAATATGGTCAATATCTTGAGTTCCAAAATAGTGACAAATATGGTCAATACCCTAACCACTACATGGGGGTTTCCTTCCAGGGTGTTTCCATTGTTACATGTCATTATATTTTGGTGTCTTTCTCTGTAAGTGAATTGATAAGGATGGTTTCCTACCAAAGCCAACTAAAGGATAAGATTCCAATTGTAGCCAGGAAAGAGACTAAGGTATGAAATTTTATTTTCATTTGTCAGTCCTCAAACGATCTTTCGATACTTTTGTCTAATAGTCTCCATGCTGATATTTTCACCTGAGAACTTTTGCAAACGTTAGGGGCGTGTTTCCAAGCCTGCATTATTTTTAGTTAAAGTGATAACTAAGATAATTGTCCATGCATTGTCATATGAAGGCACAAGACTTCCAAAGACAAACTGAAAATATCTACAGTATTTGAAATCAAAATCAATACTTTTTCATTGTATTTGTTTTTCATTCCTATCAATTGGTTGAGTGTTGAATTCCATGTAACTAAGAAAATATTGTTTACCATTGCACCTTAAGTTCAATTTTTCACACAGTGCAACTTCAGATTTAACTTGGCAAAAAGTAGCTTTTATTATTTTCTTCTTGTTTTATACCAGTAGCAATTATTTTTAGTTGACTATCTAGGATCCAGTCTCAGAGCAATGCAAATTCCATTTACTTTGATATATATTTGTTCCAGTTGTGTTGGATTGTTTTCTTGCTCATGCTTTATTGCAATGCATGAAACTATACCTTTTTTTGTATATCTCTAATCGTACAAAGGTTCATGAGAAGGATTACATTGAGTTAAATGACCTAGAGAATTCATTAGTGGAGCAATGAACCAATGTTATGATATTACACACAAATAAGTGGACACCTTAAATGGATAATGGCTATCTTATCTACCTATGGTTATGTTGTTATTGAATTCTCAAAGCTTGCAAATGGAGCGACTTTTCCCATTGGGAAGTTGGAGTAAGAAAAATAATAGAAAATATAGAGAACATTAAAATATAAAGATAAAATGAAACATGCTAGGAAACACAAGGATATTTTGTATATTTTAAATAGAATAAAACACTATAAATATGAATGAAGGTAGGAGGATTTCCTAACTTTATCTTGGAACAGGAAGGGACCATTTCCCCAAGAACAGAGCCCAACAAAGAAATTTTTTCTACATGGAAGATCATCAATTAACATCAGGAATGGCTGGCCAGGAAGATCAACAAGGATCTGGAAAGATGGAGCACTCTAGGAATATGGTTTTCATGCCTATCCTTGAATAAGATGTTTATTGCTTTGATTGTGATAAAGATGCAAAGAAATATGCATTTCAAAGTTTATCATTTTTTGATGCTAATACTAGAGATTCTCTCCTTGATGTTTCTATACAAAAGGTGTCATATTACATTCCATTTTGTGAGCGTCTGCAAGGGCAGGAAGTTGTCACCATTGAGGTTTGATACTATTCTCTAATCTACAATTGTTCACATACTATAGGATTTGTTACGAAAGACATAGAATGTATTTGTTTGTAATGGATGTAATCTCACTGATGTTTTTGAATCCATTTTGGGTAGTCATAAAAGTTTTCTAACCTTCCCATTTAGGCTAATATGTGTCAATCTGACATTAATGATGTAGATTCCTCATGGTTCTTCCTTATATGGTACTGGAGAGGTTAGTGGTTCCCTGGAGCGGCCAAGCAAGCAAGTGAGTAGTTTTAAATGAAATGAATTGATGGAATCTGTTCTTTTTTTGGTTCTAGCTGAGATTGGTTTGAACAGTGTACAAATCAAACCATGGCATTAGCAACATTTTTTTATTGCATGGTTTGATGCATTATTCAAATTCACATGATTATATTTATTACCAATATTTTTTTTGAAAAAGGACTTTAAGAAAGCCTCCTATATTTTGTCTATCTTATGTGTTAGAAATTCATAGCAATGAACTTTAGCTTTTAATATTTTAACCTAATCGTAGACATCATGTGTTTGACTCTAGTTATCTTGTGAATTCCAGGAGTACTCACTTTGTTTAGGATATCGTTTGAGGAGAAATTTATATTATACAATAGTCCTGATTTACCAACTCTTCGTGCTAATCATTGTAATAAAATTGTCTCTCACTCTCTATTTTGATTCTGTCACTGTTATGAAAGTATTTTAAACACAAGTTGTGGATATAGTGCACATATGGAAATTTCATAGCTCAAGATTATCTTATCTTGAATCATTAATTTTCCCAGAGAAATGATTCTCAAGGTTACAGTCATGCATTACATATCTTTATCAGTACCATCCATGGGTGTTAGACATTCTACCAAATGGGAAGCCGATGGGGTTCTTGCTGACACTACAAGGCGATGTGAGGTGGATATGATACTAGCTAGATTTCATTGTTAGCCATATTCTGTCATTGTTTATAAAGAGTTTATGAGTGACTAATATTACTTAAACACAAGAATAAAATAATTAATAAATTGCATAATTTTCAGGTTGAAACCATAGGGTTGTTAACTTAAGCTATCAAATCTAATGCATTTTCCTTCTTGTGGATCAGTTAGATCAATGAAGAGACTCAACTATCGGATTTTCAGCTTCAGAGGTCTATCCAGTTATTACATTTGGCCCATTTCCATCCCTAATTGTAGTTCTTAGATATTTGTCCCATGCTATTGGTATTTGATCTCGTTCTTTATATCTTGATCTTCTGCACACAAATGAGAATGTATTGCACAATATCTACTAGACTAATTCTCAACTTAGTTGACCTTGAATCAAATCTGTATGTCTTTATATAGAGTTGCAGAAAATATGAATTTATGTGATGCTTGTATTTATTTAGTCATATCTAAACAAAATTTTATGTAGATTGGAATACACATTGTTATTCACAATTACTCAACACAAAAGATTAAATCCCCCAAAGATTTTTCGAAAGCTAGATGTGCCTCTTTTTGGAAAATACATTTTTCATTTCATCACTAAACAATAAAAATATACATCAAGATTGAAACATTATGGTCCAAGGAGAATTCACATGGGTTTGCCTCCCTACATAAGTGAGGATGGTAAGAAAATTTGTAATTTCTATGATACCAATACAATCTAAATCTTTACTAATATCTGTCTTTGATGAGATCTACATATCTTTAAATCTAATCTAAAAATTGATAGTTTTCTCGAATGTATTATACAAATATTATTTTCCTCATGGAAGGTAGCTCAACAATGTATTTTTCATAGAAAGGATATGCCTGTTAATATGATCACATTGCACATACTCCTTCTGGCCTGTTGGATCATTGATTTATCCCCAAAAGGGACCCATTTTGAATGAAGAGGGGCAATGAAAAGAGTGTTGTAGTAAACAACAATTCATTCCCAAAAACCTAAGGCAACCTTGCAACTCCACATAACATGCTTAACCATTTCAAATTTGTAATAAACCACTCATGTTTGTAAACTCAGAATTGATGTAGGTGGTCTTTGGATGCTAGATTGTTATGAAGGACCAACATTCCATGTACTTTAGAATTAAACGAAGTGTGGGAGTTCCAAACAACTTGACTTCTAATCCATATTGTTTCATGATCTTGAAGGGTCCACTTCTGATTAAAACAATTGATATAACATAAATTCACTAAATCCTAGAATTCTCTAATACATAAATGAGGTTCTGTAAGACCATTTCGAATCTTTCCCTATAGGTCAATGAGCCTCCAAGTCTATCTTAGGTAAGATGTCATCCATAATTATCTAACATCATATTGTTGTTATTAGGGCTCCAAACAATTTTCCCTTGCAATCTATCCCCAGGTTGTTATGATCATACTAGAATTATAGCCTCATGAAAAACTAAGTGGACACAATTAAAATAGAGGGGAAACACCCTAAACAAAATCATCATAAAAGAGAAAGATGGTAAGAATGTGGTTGATTTGAAGCATTGATCATCCTTTTCCTTTTTTCTAAATTCATAATGATAGTTTTTCAAACTGTGCAACATGGATTGTGTTTTCTTTTTATTATTCATTAGTTCTACTGTCCACTTAATATGAATTTACGGTGTTTCTAAACATATTTGAAGTTCATGATTGGTTGATTTCTATAGAATGATATTATTCTTCTTTCACAAACAATTTTTCATCCACACGTTTATATCATGTCATTACTTTTGCGGCATCAGATGCTTCCAACTACTGAGGGTTCAGATAAGCTAGAATTTGATAAATCAAGGAATGGAAATAGACTCATCGTTTCATGCCCCATGTTGCATTTATGGTTTGAATTGCTGTCAAAGACTCTCCCAAATAGGGATCTTTTTAGAACTACAAAGATAATGGTCCTTGGGTAGACTATCTATGGGACTACTATCAATGTTGTCTTCTTCTTAGTGAATGCTTTCCTGCAAGGTATGAAATATTGCATTTGTTGGAAATTTTCATTGAGGTTTTGGAGATGAATTCCAAGCATGATTTTGTGACTTTGGTAGAGAATTCTTTAGTGTGTATGGTTATGATAAACCTGAATATTTTACTTGAGATATATGTACTATAAGTTACTACATAACAATGATAAATGTTATAGGCACAATATCCATCGATTTACTACAATGCCCCATATCCTAGTTCAATATCTATTCTTTAGAAAATTGAGTGACTGACAGACATAATCCCCAAGTTCCTTAATAGAAGGTTTTAAGTATATTGCTCCAGGTCATGGTAATTATTGCTAGCAGAAGGAGTAGTCTAGAAGAAATGAAAACAACAATTTATATTGACTCTGTCAGTATGGTGACCTATGGCCTGTAGTGAAAACTCCTCAGAGGCCTCAAAGATGCAGCTCAAAATAGAGATCTCATGGATATGTTACTTGGGAAAAAAAATAGGACTTGTGGTAGATTTTCATTTCACTACTAGACTGCATGGGTGATTCAAAGAGATGGAAATGGGTAAGACAAAGCACATTGGAACAAGTGTGACATATCTAAATTTTCCAAGACAAGCTTGGTGTGCATTTTCTTTCAGTGCATAGTTAGAAAATATGGCAATATATGGGCCTGGTTACAAAAATTTCCTTAATTTTCATATGGTACCAAATTTACTATACCATGTTGATTGTGTCCATATCTATTATCAGTATTCCACAACCATAAATATGTTGTACCACTAAAATTAGAATAAAAAATAAAAAAATAAAACTAAAATACTCACCATAGATGGGCATGGATTGAGTATGTTGAAGGTTCAAGTCACCAAAAAGGGAAAACTTGATAAAGGCTATATGACATTCATATGGTCAAAGATAAAACATAAATGAATGGGTCTCTTAGGCTGACTAATTTATTATGCAACAACATGAATTTTAGAGTCATTAAAGATTAAGTCACTTGGAGCACTCTAGGTCCACCACAATTTAGGGTACTATGGCAGTCATTAAGTTACCATTTATTGTTCTTCCTTTCTTGACCATAAATATGTAGTGAATATGAAGCTTACATGACTTACCCTTATGCCTCAAATGTATAGGAAAGTTGAATATTTGAAATAAATGAAAAATAATTTGCGAGCTTTTATTAGGATAGATGAGGGACATGCTTTGTGAAAAATGAATTGCAAGTAGAAAAGAATACATAAATATCCTATAGAATGAACAATAAGTTACATTTCTCAACAAGGAACACAAATTATCTAAAACAACTATTAAAGGGAAAGATATTTCAAATATAAACTTACTGTATTTAAGCTAGCTTCATTAAGGGAAAACTAATTGTAGTAACACTATAGAAATTGGCCATTCATAGAAGGAGGTCCAATTTCCCTTCCATATTTTGTAATCAACATTTGACAATGCCATTTTTTTCATTTAGTTGGAAATATATGATCTAGAGATATTCAAATTTCAAGTTTCTCTTGTTTGGATCCTTTGATTTGTCCCATTTGTGAACTAGGTCACCAAAGTCTCTTGGGCATAAACAACCCTAGAATAAAGTCTAATAGCTTTTTGAAGGAATTTTGTGAACCAAAAAAATGAAAACTGGGTAGTTTTGAAGTGATTATGGGCATGGATTGCGGCAACGAACAACATCTTTCACAAATATGGGCATGTAAACAATATTGAAGGGGGTTATTTGTCAGGTTTGGGAATAACTAAGGATTTTCCAAACATTTCTCAGCCCCAAATTAGCCCTAAAATGGCATTCTTAGTAGCCCAAAACCATCAAGAAACAACCCTTTTTGGATTCTGGTTGCATATGAAGCAATTCTGGTTTGAATTTGAAAGCTAAAAATGGAATTTTTCTCTTGAAGACAACAATTATATTAATAATGGGCATAGTAACATCCCTAAGCCATGAAACCCATGAAACATTTTCTAGGTTTTGAGCAAAAATAACCTTCAAACATAAGTTGTACCTAACCTCTAACTTGTAGTAATGTTCACTTTGAGAGCGTAACATCAACATTTGTTGGGATGCGCAGTCTATGCAGTGATCTCCTGAACAGCCTTCAAATTATATTTGAAAATTGTCACCTTAAATAGGTTGTCCCATCCAATAGTCCCCTTGCATAGGTTTTGGGATTATTATCTTTTTCCAATCCTCATGTTCCCTTGAATCCAATGTAGCACAAGATGGGCGTGATCTTTTTATACGTTGTGTTTTTTGTTGGAGCATGTTTTGTGGTTTCTTTAGGGGAAAGTTCCTCATATTGTTGTGATCTTGCTATATACTAGAAAGAGGTAACTCCACCCCCACCATTTATTCTATTTTATTCTCTTCATCATAATATTATTCCTTCTCAACCCCTCAATTGATACAAACTCATCCATGAATGAGGCATACCATATCCAATATTGGTCATACCATATCCAATATTGGTCACCCGGTTTCATTGGTGAATCCACTTTTTTTTTAAAATTTACATAGTTTCGTCGGATATCCGACATCTATATAGTGAAGTTGGTCATCAGATACCAATTAAATCTGATAGAGTGGTTATACTATCGACACCAAATTGGAGGACACCTCATTGGATATGCGACGCATGTGAAATGAAATTTGTTTTCAAATTTCCATCTAATCCATTAACATGGTTATACTACTGACGTCGCAGTGGAGGAATAGCTGACAAAAATATGAAATTCATGAAGGACACTCCATCAGAATTCAGACATCACTAAATTGAATTTTGTTGTCATATTTCTATTAAATCCGGCAATGTGGTTATACTTCCATCGAAAAATTGGAGGGATATCCGTCGGATATTCGACATCCATGAAGTGAAATCTCCGTCGGGTATCCGAAATCTAGGAAGGAGACTTCGTCGAAAATTCAACCTCCATGAAGTGAAATCTCTGTTGGGTATCTGACATCCATGAAGGAGATTCCGTCGGAAATTCGACATCCATGAAGTGAAATATCAATCGATTATCTGACATCCTCGAAGGAGAATCCGTTGAAAATTCGACATCCATGAAGTGAAATATCCATCAGTTATATGACATCCGTGAAGGCAACTTTGTTGAATTTCCAACATCTAAGGAGTGAAATTATCCGTCGAAAATGTGACTACTGTATGTTGGAATTCCGACGAGGTTTTTACATTTTCGAAAAAAAAACAAATTTCAACCAACGTTTAAATAAAGAGAGGATTGTCAAATTTTTGACATTAATAAGTCAAAATTCAGACATTTAAGCAGTCGTATTTTGTGTTAAAAAATTCTAGTGGCTCATGATTGTACTCTCATTTCCACACATAGAGAAATTGCACGCCTTCACCAACCCTAATATGCTTAAGTTCTATCCATATCCACGACTATATATTGGTATATGTGTGGGTCTACTAAAATGACCTATTCTCCTTCACTGTGTGAGATTACTTTCATCTTGGGTTCCAGTGGCATCATAATAATGGAACTATTGAACCCCGAGAACCTCAATTGCCTCTATATTTCTCTTAGATGGTAATTCCTTTGCATATTCCACCATGGAACCCTCGACCTGAATGGTGAAGTAGTTGCTAAATTATGTGGTGTGGTTGAGCACGTCAATAAATCCATTCTTGTTTTCACTCTCAGAACTAGATACAAGCTAGAGAATGTGACATTGTAGTTCATTGAGTGGTTGAGATGGCATTCAAATATGTCACACAATGGTGGATGAATTGAACATGTGAAGTAAGTTTGAGGAAAATTATGCTATCCATATTTGTGGTTTTCGACATTAATGCAACTTGCATATATTTGTTTATTGCATATATATCAATTGCATATTTACCTAGTATGTTTCCCATGGAGGTGTCACACTTAATCCTTCTATAAAAAATGTATTTGGAAAGATTTCATTGATGTATGGTACAATTTTGAACATTGTATTGCAAAATTTATAGCAAAATACTTATTGAAGATGTATTCTCAAAGAAGATGAAGAAGAAAAAATTTCATAGGCAAAGGGGTTAGTGAGAGATATGATCTTCATTGTGTTCATTGTGGTAAAAAAGTATGTGAGGTGAAGACATGTAGAATTCCATGGTAGGAGATATAAAGAAAGAAGGATCATATGACGAAAGAGACAAGGTTTCCAAATCTTGTAAATCTCCTGAGTTTTCTCATTCCATTGTTTCATACTACAATATTGGTGTAAATGAAGTTCCATTAAATACCTTATTTTCTTCTTGGAGAGATACTTGGCTGCTCGACATTAGTTCAACCTCACACATGACATTTAGAAGATATTTTTTTGAAGAATTAAATGACAATGTAGATGATGTAGTGTATTTTGTAAATAAGTCCGATCTCATTCCTAAGAGAATTGGTTCCATTAGGATAAAAATGCTCGGTTTCCCTGAATTTCTGTTGCATAATGTTCTCTATCTTCTAGAGTTGCAGAGAAACATTTTCATTAGAGGAAATTTGGGATCTAAAATGGGCCTTATAAGAAAACGTGCCAACAATAAGTTCTTGGGAGTTGGAATTCAAGAACCAATAGAATTTCAATAAAATGAGTCAACCATAATGGTTGAATTGACATATTTGTCATAAAAAAACTAATTTTTTTGTTCATATTTTCGACATATCTCCCTGTGTTTTTACTCAAATTTTGATTACGAGAGCTCGTTGGATGTGGAATTTGAATTTGCATGCAACGAGTACCCACACTGCATACTTTTGACAGACCCTGCTACCCCAAAAACAAGAAATACCTGAAAAAATGTGATGATGACATCATCATCACATTTTTTCAGGTATTTCTTGTTTTTGGGGTAGCAGGGTCTGTCAAAAGTATGCAGTGTGGGTACTCGTTGGATGCAAAATCAAATTCTGCATCCAACAAGCTATCCCGATCTAAATTTGAGTAAAAACACAGGGATATACGTCGAAAATACGAACACAAAAAAGTAGTTTCTTTCTTTCTTCCTCCAAAATTAATACATATTATTTTATTATTTTCCTTAGGAGGCCCATTTTAGACATCAAAATTCCTCTAATGGTCCTTTGTGCACATTTGACAATAGGGCGATTCCATCCACATGTTCGATGTAATAGTTGAGATAAGAAGGTCCTTTGACAACCAGGTCATCATGAGTCATGAATTGTAGGGTAGTTGTACTATATTATCCTTTTCTCAATCAATTTTATCTTTTATCTTTAATGTTCCATGTTAAATGTGGTAGGGTACTATAATGCCTCTTTTGTATCAATAATTATCTATTTCATGCCATTTCAAAAAACAAGCCATAGTTTTGCTCATGTTTTAACAAAACTAGGAATGCATAATAGGTTTTGGATACCAGTGTATTATATTTTGGATTTCTTGGCATTTAAGGTAGAGAATTTCCATTCCAGTTGTTGTCTAGGGAGAAATAATAATGATGCAATGAGATTATTGTTGTTTAGGGCCATCCATTTCAAATGTTAGGAAATAAAAAAATTAACATAGTGATATCCATAAACTATTATATAAGGAGTTGTGGATAGTGTTTCTACAACCCTAGTATAAGTCGATGGACATATATGATGATCTAATGGAATACTCAACTAATCCCTCGAATATATTAATGATCTTTGTTGAGTATATTCCTAATCATCCATGTCTAAGGGAAATTACATGTGAAGGGATGGAAAGTCCTAGGTCTTGGTTGGCTGGGGAAAGGGCGGGGAAGTCGGGGGGAAGGTTTTTTAGATATGTACACAACTATAGGTTTGGTGACAAAAATGGACATGTTAGGATGCTTAAAGTCTTCCACAAAAAAACATGGATATGTTAGGATGCTTAAAGTCTTCCAACTTGGAGGCCAATGATACCTTCAACAACTCATGTATGGTGGTATGGGGTGTTGTTAATTTAATTAGATGCCTAAAATATTACTATACATAATAATGCTTGAGTTTAGACATGCCAAAAAGTATTTCTTTCTATGATCTTGGATCTAATTAGTTTTATTTATTTATTTATGATCCCTTGCAAGGAACCAACCAAAAGCTTATCATGTTTCATTCCCTTAAATGAATCTAATAATTCCTTATGAATAAATAATTGTCTTGTTCAACATTGGATCATAGAGAGTTATAGAGTATTCATATTAAATTGTCACAAGATTGATTGTAAGGGATCCGACAACAGATGTTGTAAACTAATTAAAATTTTTCAGTTAGTCAATGAAGCTTGGTTGGTTTGTAATGTGAGGAATTTATTTACTCATAAGATTGTGTATTTGGTTTTACATGGTTGATGTTGACAGTTAATGCCAACATAATATCATCCTATCTCTTAGTTTGTTAATGGGTATGCCTTAGAGAAATTTTCATCATTCATAAAGGAAAAATAGAAGTTGAGAATTGTTCCACATGAATCCATGCAGAGGGGTGAGTGTATTTGTTTTCCATGTTAATGAGTTGTTCCAGTTTTAATTGCTGGAGAAAACTATGCTGGCAACAAAAATTATAAAACAACTTGCACAATTAAACTCTCAAACTGAAACTAAACATATAGCAATTCAAACCAACAATAAAATGCAACAACTTGAATTAAGTTATCCTTCACTTGTTGTCTGCATAAGTGTTTTCATGAACCAAAGTGAGAATTATTATGAGGGAATTTGAGTTTTTTTACAAAAAATTCTGATATCATCCCATATCTTCATTTGTTAATGGGTATTCCTTAGAGAAATTTCCATCATCCACAGAGGAAAAATAGAAATTGAGAATTGTTCCACATGAATCCATGCAGAGGGACGAGTGTATCTGTTTTCCATGTTAATGAGCTATTCTAGTTTTAATTGCTGGAGAAAACTTTGTTGGAAACAACAATTATGAACAACTTGCACAATTAAACTCTCAAATTGAAACTAAACATATAGCAATTCAAACCAACAATAAAATGCAACACCTTGAATTAAGTTGGTCCTATGTGTAAAAGGGGTTGGTTATCCACCTTTATGGCACACCTTGGTATTATGTGTACGAGGGTTTCCTTAGATTCTTATTGTAACACCCTTTGGTTGACTTATGGTCCTTTATATTCTACTTGGTCCTACTGCTCTTATTGTGTGTACATTTAGTATCATGACTTTGGTTATTCAAAACGACTCATTTTCTGTAGATTTTTGGTGTAATTGCTTCACAAATTTTAGGGCATAAGTCCTTATCGACTTTTAGGGAATAATTCCTCCACAATTTTTAGGGCATACTGATAGGTATAACTCCCAATTCTATTCATTTCATAGCTAAAACATTTATTTATACATTACAATGACTCTTGGGATTACATCCGAGAGTCTCTTCATCTTCCTACTATTTACATTAACGTATAATCCTGACGGATTATATTCCAACAATCCCCCCCTTAATCCGAAGGGGTGTTAGTAAGTCCGAGCATGTTTCTGAATCTTTCAAACTTTTCTCGTCCAAGCGCTTTGATGAAGATGTCTGCAATTTGATCATTTGTGGAACAATGTCGAAGATGGACTGTCTTAGCCTCTACATGATGTTTAATCAAATGATACTTTGTGTTGATGTGTTTGGTTCGATCATGGAATCTAGGATTCTTAGCCAGCTTGATTGCAGAAGTATTGTCGATCAATAATGGAGTGGAGTTCTCTTGTTTTTCTTGCAAATCTTCAAGTATCTTCCTGAGCCATACTATTTATTTCGTTGCTTCAGCTGCAGCCACATATTCTACTTCTGTTGTTGAATCTACCGGAACTGACTGTTTGCGTTATCTCCATGAGACAGCTTTTGATCCAAGACTCATAGTGTATCCAAAAGTTGATACTCCTGCCTCCTTATCGCCATCAAAATTTGAGTCTGGGTACCCAATAAGTTTGAAGTCATCCACTTTAGAGTACTTGAGTCCAACGTCTTGAGTCCCCTTCAAGTATCTTAGAACTCTTTTTGCAGCTGACCAGTGTCCTTTACAAGGTTTATGCATGAACCTTGAAAGTATGACAACAACATAAGAAATATCTGGTCTAGTTGTTGTAAGGTAGATAAGACTTCCTACAAGTTGTCGATACTTGGTCGCATCCTCAAATTCTTTTCCTTCGCTTGATGTGAGATTCATTTTCTGTTCCATTGGAGTAGATATAGGGTTGCATTTTGTCATGCAAAATTTGTTTAGTAGTTCTCCAACATATTTTTTCTGAGATAGGAATACGTACTTAGGATGTTGAGTGACTTCAATTCCTAAGTAATTGTGGAGATGTCCCATATCTGTCATTTCAAAGATCTTTTTCAAATCTTTCTTTATGGATGCTATATAGCTCTCATTGTTCCCTGTCATCAAAAGATCATCTACGTACACCACAAGATACACAACAGATCTTCCAACTTTCTTTATAAATAGTGTTGCATCATCAAGATCAAAATGTTCGAAATTTAACTTCAAAAGATGCTCGGTTAACTTTTCATACCATGCACAAGGCGCTTGTTTTAGGCCGTACAAGGATTTGACAAGCTTGCATACCTTTTGTTATTTTCCTTTCACAACAAAGCCTTCTGGCTGAGACATGAAGACACTCTCTTTCAAGTCTCCATTCAAGAAAGCAGTCTTCAAATCCATCTGATGAACTTTCCACCCTTTCTGAGCAGCTAAAGAGAGTAAGGTACGGATGGTATCCCAGTTTACTGTAGGAGAAAAAGTTTCTTCATGAGTCAATTCCTTCTTTCTGTGCATATCCTTTTGCTACAAGCCTCGCTTTGTGCTTGTCAAGTGAGCCATATGATCTGTATTTGTTCTTGTACACCCACTTGCAGCCAATTGGTTTGGTTCCAACTGGAAGGTCAACCAGCTTCCAAGTTCCATTCTTCATGAGTGCATCATACTCATTCTGCATAACTTCTTTCCACTCAACACGAGTAGAAGCTTCTTCAAAGGAAGTTGGTTCAAAGTTAGCAGATAAATTAAATTCACAATCAAATGATACATCCATGTCATCACCTGAATTATCTGCTTCTCCTCCATCTTCATGTCTTTTCAAATTTCTCGTTCCTGTCTTTCCAACTTCATCTGGATGGACACTTTCAAGTGTCTTTGTGGACCGTTTAGGAATCTTTCATGATGGTCCTGGTTGATCAGCTGGTGGTGCTTCATCATTGATTGAGAGTCTTTCAATTCTCTCAATCACATCATCCAGTTGAACCTCTTGTTCAGGTGAAGTAGCAGGAACTTCTTCATGCGGGGGAGTTGGTACTTCATATGGAAATTCCAAAGGTTGACC
>LPNX010015751.1:0-22865 GCA_001517045.1 Pseudotsuga menziesii | reverse complement strand
TTTCTGCTACACTGTTTTGTTGAGGATTGTAGGGAACGGTAGTCTGATGTGCAATTCCATGTTGGCGAAGATAATCTTCAAAAGCATTTGAAGTGTATTCATACCCATTATCAGTACGAAGTGTACCAATTTTTGATTGTGCTTGTTTTTCTATCAATGCATGAAAGTCTTTGAATGTTTGAAATGCTTCTGATTTTGTCTTTAAACAGTAAATCCAACACATTCTTGAGTAGTCATCAACAAAGGTCATAAAATACTTATTCCCATTAGCAGAAGGAGTTGGCATTGGGCCACATAAATCAGAATGCACTAATTCTAATTTCCTACTTGCTCTGAAATTAGATTCATGGAATGGAAGCTTACTATGTTTCCCTAATATACATGCATCACATTTGTTCTTCTCTTTGGGAATGGTGGGAAAACCAAATACACCATTCTTTCTCAACAAATGAAGACTGTTATAATTTAGATGACCAAATCTTGCATGCCACAATGAAATAGATGATAAATTACCTTCTCCATGTTGAGAGAGGTAGGCATAGTTTTGAACTCTTGCAGATGAACCCTTTAGCTTCAGTAGCTTCCCATCTTCGTATCCAGTCATGATGACTTGGTTGTCAGAGGACTTTCTTATTTCTATGATTCCATCAAACATGTGGATGGAATGGCCTCGCTGTCGAATCTCCACTAAGGACAGCAGGCTTCTCTGCAACTCTGGAAGATAAAGAACATTCTTCAACAAGAAATCAGGGAATCCAGGAATCTTCAGTCGAATGGTGCCCATTCCCATTGGTTTAAGACTTGACTTATATGCAAAGTAACTATGCCATCTATTATTTCATTAAGTTCTTCAAAACAGTATTTTCTAAATGTCATGTGTGATGTTGCACCAGTATCAAGAAGCCAACAATCTTTGTAAGATGAAAGTGAAGTCATTTCATTAATTCCAAGATTACAATGTGCAACAATACAATGAGCAGAATCAGAAGATTTACTAGCATCTTGATTTTTATTATCATCTTTCTTCTGGTTATGCTTGTCTTTGATGGAGTCCCACGAAGCCCAACACTGATCTGATGTGTGCCCAGTCTTTCCACAACGCTTGCACTGCAAATCTGATCTTTTGCTGAAGTTGTTTCTCCCCCTCTGCCTCTGAAGTTTCTTCTTCCTCTGCCTCTCTTACTGCTCTCTCCTTTGGGATGATCTTTGGATTGGTCTTTGGTGTGGTTCTTTTCTTTTTGAGCAAAGCAAAGTGATTCTCTCGAATGATCAGTTGTCTTCTTACCAAAGGCTTTCTCTCTGTCAGCTATCTTCTCTACCAGGGTGTCAAATGTCAGTGATTTGAACTTGTCACTAGCTTGCAATGACTCAAGATAGTTGGAGTGAGAAGGATACAAATATTTTACAAATGCTGCAAGAGGAAGGTCTGGTTTCATACCAGAGGCTTGAATCTTGTGCATGATGGATTTTATTTCAGAGGCAACTAACATGGGATCATTGTATTTTACTTCAAGACTGAATAGTTTTAACATTAGTTGAATAACTTCCATTTCAGAGTGTGAATCATACAGATCTTTTAATGTTTTTAGTGCTTCAAAACATGATTTTGCAGGCAATATGTGCTGGCTCACCTCTTCACTGACTGTGGCATTGATTACAGCTAAAGCTTTCTTGTCTTTTGTTCTCCACATGGCCTTCTCTTTCTTGGATTCTGGAGGTCTTGGGTCTATGGTTATGGGCTTTCCAGCTTCTGTCTCTATTGTGCTACCTTCGCAAATGACATCCCAAAGGTCATTGTAGATGAAGGCAGATTTGATCTTCCTCCACCATTCTGGATAAGTGTCTTTGCCAGTGAGAGTGGCACCAACTATAGATGCTATAGATTGCATATTTTACAACTGTTAGTGTAATTTACAATAATGATCTTAATATGACAAAGAGAAAAACAATAACCTTGCAGGTCTACAGTCTTTGCCAAGGTGATTTACAGCGTAGTCTTTACGGTCTTTAATGCAGCTGGAAATAAAATTTTTATCTTCAGATAAACCAGACATATGTTTATAACAAACCACGATCACAATCCCAAACAATTATAATAAGCACAGTCCCTCGCCAACAACAGAACTATTAGAGCCACATAAAATATAAGAACCAAAGCAAATCAAGCCCTAAACACCATGCTTATCTCCTCTAGGCACCAACGCCGTAGTAGTCTTCAACCCAGGCTTCAGTCAGCAACAATTGTCAGCAGCAACCACGACCTCATACAATATCCATATTATGCATATGAAAAATATTTGTAGACAAACTTCATGCACAGGAATTATGCCAAAATTAGGTTTTCAAACAGTCACACTCCTCCACATTAAATTTTGTAAAGTTTACCTTCACACAATTAGATAATGTCAATCTTCAATGCGGTCACAGCAGTAGCAAATACACAGCAAAGAAATCCACGTAGCTCTTCAACGCAGCAAGAGTCACGCAGTCTTCAATGATCAATTGTAGGTCGCAGCAACTTTAAGTATGCTCTTAGCTTCAAATGGAGGAGTAAATAACTCCGGGTGAATGTATGAGAGCAGGTGTAGGACAGGCCGCGACAGTGAGTCTCCAACAATGCTCACTCAGAAAATTAGGGTTTCCACCCTAGAGAGGATGCACCAGTCTTCAGCAAGAAGACTTCAATCTCCACGCGTTCCACCTCTCCTCCACAAACACGTACAAGCCAAAGGCACAACACAATATATGATATGATATATCAGTCACAACGCTCAACAAATTCTGAATACTTAGATCGGTCTTCACGTAGGCAGCCGTCTCCAACGCATGTAGTGGTCTCTTCACGCAGTCTCAAATCGCAGCAAGAATACACGTATCACAGCAAGAGATATCAACGCAGTCTCAAATCGCAGCAAGAATACAGCTCATACAACAGACTCACTCCATTCAGGCTTATACTCCATGCAGCATATATACAGCAGCCTTCAATACGCAGATTCAAAGCTCACAGCTCCAATACGTAGTACGCATAAGATAGGGCATACATTAGGGTAAAATATAGGTTTTATGCAGTCTTCAAGCAATGGAGATTACAATCGCTATCTCACACAGTTTAAGACCGGAGAGGAGAGGAAAGAGGTAGTGGATGGCATACTGGAGGCAAACAAGAGTGCACAGGACATTGCTCTGGTTGAGCTGGCCTCGACGCATCCAATAAGGCTGGGACTCGCACTCAACTTTTCTGTGTTCTACTATGAGATCATGAATATGGTAGAGAAAGCATGTGCTCTTGCTAAACGCTTGTAGCATAATAATACACATACAAAATCGCAGCACACAAAACTCAATCGTTAAGGGATTGTAACGCATACAATGCATGCGACTGGCAGACTGACGGAGCAGGCAGCCTAGCAATGGACTGGCAAGCAAAATGCCAGGACTAAAATGCAGCAGGAAGGAGTTATGGCAAAATAGCCAAGCTCTGATACCACTGATAGGTATAACTCCCAATTCTATTCATTTCATAGCTAAAACATTTATTTATACATTACAATGACTCTTGGGATTACATCCGAGAGTCTCTTCATCTTCCTACTATTTACATTAATGTATAATCCTGATGAATTATATTCCAACACATACACACCAGTCATAGTTTCGATTACAAATCAATTTATCTTCATGGATGCCATGTTCTCTTATTCTTTCCCTATTCTCTTCACATCTTCCCTGTTGAAGCCCTTCCTATTGAAACCCTTCCATTGAAGCATTAGAGAATGGAAAATCGAATACAACTTGTACAAACTTCCAGGTATTAATATGTATGATCTGTTATTCTAACTAAATACAAGTCTAATTGGTTTGATGCTCGTGAGACTACTTTTGAGACACTGAAATATGATTTTATTGAAGTGTTGATTTTGGTCTCTCCTACATGGAATATGCTACACAAATTCATCAAACATTATTATTGGTATAGTATTAGAAAGGTTGTATTCCCACTTTTCCTTGTGGGTAAAATGGTTGTCTTCCCACCTTTTCATATATTCTCAAGTATTAAACTTCTTGAAGTAGTCTCACAAGAATCAAACCAATTAGAGTAGTTTTTTTTATTTAGAGTAATGATCATGAAGATATTTACATTATCTTGCAGTTTTTAGGTGTTGTAGGCATCATAAGTTGCATGCACGCCCGATCTAAATAATGATTTCTTGTTAGTGGAGGCACTATGTTTACGTGGACAACAAATTTGCAGGTTAGGATACTTTGATGGCTTCCTTTTCCACATTCTATTCAATGAACAAATTCTATGAGATGACCTATATGCAATCAAAGTCCTTATGTTGTAACTATCATCTAATTCCTTATTTGCACATTTATATGACATTTAGAAAATAGTTATTGTACTTCCAAATAATAATAGAACCGACTCTAAATCTTTATAGGTACCACCAAATAGGTACTTGTCGGATCTATATTACTCAATTGAGGAAGATAGACTAGAATAGTTTGAAAGAAAGACGTCTATTAAAATATCTAACAAGTCAAGATCAACTAGAGGTGAAAAGGTAAGGAGAAAATTTCGTAGGTGCATGGAAATTTTTCTTTCTGAAGGAGGATCATGTGATTATGATAATGAGAGCATAGGTGACATTGAGTTTCCCTTGAGGTATAGAAATATTGTAAAATGATGGCTACCCAAGGAGCTACCCTAAGTGGACACATATTTCTTCCTTAATGGGAGGATTTATCGCATTGGTCCATCGTATTTACTTAGATTGGGGATATTTTCCATGGATGGCATAACGGTCAAATATGGCATTGAAACTAAATTGATGGAGTATGTCGAACCAATATACAAACACAATGACTGGTTGTTGTTGGTTTGATATACGTGAAGTATGCAGAGATACAAAGTTGCAACAAATTATATACAACTACTAGACAACAATCCGAACAAAGGAGGTAATATGTATATTGATGGAAGGCCAAAATATTCCAAAAATATCGCAAGGTTTATAAATAGTACATGACTAGGTACAACACATAACCTACCCAATTGCATATTTTAGGGGTGTGAAGGAAATCATGTATTCGTTTGTGCAACAAAATCATTAGTTGAAGGTGAAGAGTTGTTGATCGATTATAATTTGAATCGAATAGATGAGAGGCTTGATATTATGGGGGTAATTATCTTATACAACATTTAACTCAACCTTTGATCGATGTCTTATTATATTTATCTTGCAACAATTTTAATTATATGTACTTTTCATTATTAATATTTCTTGATTCTTGTATTGTGGCAAGGTGATCGTGGCCAGATGCCACAAGCAAGTAGATCTAATTTGGTAAACATCAATGCAATAGTAACCACAATTCATGATTATATTAAACTATTAACATTTGACCTTTTTTGTGCTTATGAGCACAATATTTCAGGATGATATCATGCTTATTATATTGTGGCAGGGGGGTACTNCCACAATTCATGATTATATTAAACTATTAACATTTGACCTTTTTTGTGCTTATGAGCACAATATTTCAGGATGATATCATGCTTATTATATTGTGGCAGGGGGGGACTCATAACACACTTGCAACTTCTGGTTAGTTAAACGTGATTGTCATATTAACACTAAAGTTTTTCTTCATTAATCACATTTATTAAACATGGTTCAATTTTTACTTTTCAATATGAATATGTCTTGCTTCCCATGTTGTGGAAGGCTGACCATGGGAAGTCACCAATGGTGTCCCATCAGGTAAATTTTAGCATAATAGTACCTAATAGCATCAATGTAACAGTAACCACAATTCATGATTATATTACAACTGTTAACATTTGACCTTTTTTTTGCTTATGAGATCAATATTTCAAGATGATATCATGCTTATTGTATTGTGGCAGGGGGTACTCGAAACACACCTGCAGCTTCTGGTCAAGTAAAGGTGGTTGTCATATTAACACTAAAGTTTTTCTTCATTAATCACATTTATTATACATGGTTCAATTTTTACTTTTCAATATGAATATGTTTTGCTTCTTTTATTGTGGAAGGATGACAGTGGGAAGTCACCAATGGTGTCGCATCAGGTAAATGATAACGTAATAGTACCTAAACATGATTAAAGTAATTATTTTTCTTATTATATGCATGTTATTTTTTTGACGTGAATTTTTGTAATGATAAAAATAAATTAACTTCTTTCATCGATTGATGTTTGTATAGCACACGACATCAAGATGACGAGGTGGTCCCTGAGGAATATATATTTTATTGAAATGACCCGATGGAAATCGTAAATAAGGATTTGAAAAATTCCAACCAAGAACTTCTTAGACTAATTGTAATCATACCCAGGACAAAAGAAATCAAAGCTGTAAGAGTTGATGACTTGAGGAAAACAATAGAACACTACTGCGTAAGTGGCATATTTGAAATATTTTACGGACTATGAAATATATTCATTTATGTTATTTTAGTTCTTTTTTTTATATTATCTAAGAAATTAAATTTTTCCTTTTGTAGGAATTTTTGGAGATAACACCCATGCATTGAGTACATGTTGTAGAGGGCGGTATTGGTAGTAGTGATGGTTCAACACATCGTCAATATACCGTACCAATGAGGCTATTTGATTCTCCTGATCAAGAATCCCCTTTAGATGCTACAACCTCATCATATGTTGGATATCATCAGTTCCCTTCACCTACTACTACTTCATAGGATGATAGAGAGGAGAGTAGCATCGAATGTGAAAGTTTCTATCCTGGAGTAGTACACATGGTTAGCAAGGTATCATTGACCGCTACCTTCTTGGTGGACCATGACTATGTTCCAATCAAGATACCAAATATTAAAGGTATTATTTAATTAATTCAATGTTTTTTTTCATGTAATTAAAAGCCACACACCTCTAATTATTTTTAGTTAATGATCATATTGTTTTTGCAAGAAATAATGTTTTTATAAGAACCTGCATGAGAAGGTGTTGGAGATTTTTGGGCCCACCATTCATACACAGTGGAATGCCCAAAATTACAAATTTAAATATGATCTGATGAACCACATGGTGAGCTTGTTTGGTGATGCCTTCAACAAAAAAGGTGTCACTACAGCAACTGGCTTAAATTTGAAATTTGTCAAGGCAGCTTATAGGTACAATTTGCAAATTAACCCTAATTATGAGCTTACTATGATACTTGCAAAGAATAAGTGAAAGGTTCTCATGGATGATGCAAAGGATAAGCCATTGAGAAAACAAGGACAGACTCAACCACTAGGTTCAAGAAGGTATGACACATCATATTTTCAATGAAAAATGTTCATTTCTTTTTACTTTTAAATATATTTAAGTTGGAATATCTAACATATTTGAAACCTTTAATAGGCTCCCAACACCTCTAAAGTGTCAAAGGAAAGAGTACAAAAACATGGGCATAAAAAACTGGGCCGGGTGGATATAAAAAACTAAGAGCATGCATTGTAAGAATCAAACAATGATTATTTGTAGCCAATTTTTTTTTAATGTAGCAAGCAAATAATTGAATTATCACAAGAAATTATCATGGTGTTATGCATTACAGGGAAACATTTTTCAAGAGGAATCCACTGAAGAATAATTGAGGTTGGGCTTCAAGTACGGTTTTCAACATGCGTTGGAACATCGAAAAAGCTTAGGGAAAACCCCAATTTCCCCATTAATGCACACAAGGGTAAATAAAACCAACAAGGCCATCATTATAATGTTCTTGTGTAATGTATTCATGAATGATTACATCAAAATATAAATGTCTTTTTTTTTTCAAGGTGAGAGCAACAAAAGTAGCGAGAGTAGCGGTACCAAAAAGGCACGACATGAAGGTGGGGAGCTTCTTCATGGTGGTGGCGAGAAGCCTTGACATTTAGGTATGTATGATATGAAACATAAGTATTTAATATAATTTTAAATATATAATTGATGACGTGTACTAATAAAATTTCTTCTATGAATGGCAGAGCATGTACCTGCTCATGCTCAACTGGAAGAGGAACAAATGGAAGAACCAATAAACACTCTAGCTGTATCAACTATTCAACCAACAGGAAAATATCATTGTAATGATATTAGAAATGATTAAATATGTATCTCAATAATAACTACACATTTATATCTATATAATTGACTTGGTTTTGGCAGATGATGCCCCTCTCCAACGACCTCCATGCCCTGCTAATCGATGTACGAGAGAGCATGCCCACACAATCAATATAAAAAGAGGGCACAACAACTACAATGTGTCATCACAATGAAGATGATGTCCCCATCTTGGAATTTGTGAAAAAAACAAAACAAAATGTAGTTGTATACATTTACGATTTGTATTTGACTGAGTAAATACATGAAATATTTAGAGTTTTGTTACAAGTTTCTTGATTTAGTCGGTGCATGGTCATATTTTATAATTGATAATTATAATGTGAATGTTATTGCTTAGTTCATATTTCTGAATGTGTGACATGTTTCGAGGACAATGGTTATCCTCAAGGGGCTGACCAACCCTTCTTGAGTTAACCTGAGGAAGATGAAATTACCATATCGTTTATAATTGATTTAGAACTAATATATTCATGTTATTGTTATTCCATCATTGTTGTCTTTCATTAACAAATTAGATATGATATATATTGCTAATGTTATTACTGTTTTTCTTTTCAGTACTTTAATGATTATTGAAACTCTCAGTTTCATAGTACTATGCTGATTAAAACAATTAATATACCTATATTTTTGCTTTTAAAAATTTATATGCGAAATGTTTGTTCACTTTGTTGCATAGATTATTTTTTAAAATGTGTGACATATTTCGAGGACTATGGTTATCCTCAATGGGATTGCCACCCCTTGTTGTGTTAACCCGAGGAAGATGAGATGACCACATGAGCTTCCTTATCCAGTGATGATGATTATGAGCTTCTACTCTTTGCATGAGACACATGAGATGTATGACCACATATGATTGAGAAGGCTGGGTAACCTACCCTCACATTGACTTGATGTGCATCAGTATGTTTCCTTGTTATGTTACGTTGAATTGCATGTTTACTTGTATGTGTTGTTTAACCTCATTGTGACTCATGATTGACCCTTGCATGGCAATGTTGATTTATACAACCCTTAAATTTCGATGTCAATCTTTTTGATGACTAGCATGACATCTTAGGATTTCTATCCACCCTTGCATTGACCTTAAGAACCCACCTTAGGTGCCATCCACCATAGAGCTACCTTAAATGAATTTCTTGGAGTACTTTGCTGTCGTTTTTTATATTGTGAGTTGGTTGTACTGCTACTGTTTTTTATTTGTGAGGGTTGGATGATTTATTTTAGGGTCTTTCTAGTTCTAGGCTCTATCCTTTCACAAGTATGTTGGTCTAGTTGAGTCTCATGCAAGTAACCTAACGCTAAGAGCTTGACTTCCATTTAGAAGTATTTTTTCTGAGGATAAGGGAGGTATGCCCTAATATCTGATGTTGAGTTTATAATTGGTTGAGATATGATATATATTGCTATTGTTATATATATATATATTGGTATTGTTATTATTGTTATTGTTTTAAGTACTTTAATGGTTATTGTAGGTCATTGTTTTTGGGACATGCTATCCATGAAGGATATCGAGGTATGGTTTTTATTTTCCATAGAAATTACATAATTTTATTGTACTGTAGTGATGCATTTTCACTTTGGATCTCTTTTTCCTCTCGACCATGTTAATTTTTTTTTTTGCAACTCTTATGGTTTCATGCTTTATTTCTTCTTGGTCCTTTTAATAGGCATTCAAATCTAGTCTATGATTGATAGTGAGGTGATATATTTTTGTATTAGCACCCTTTTTCACATGTTTTCTTTTGAGATGAGATTCGAAATGATCTTGGACACTAAGGATTTGTTGAATATAGTTAGATCCTTTAATCCCTATCCAATATATTCTTCAAGTCCGTTAGTAGCTACCACTGGTCTAAATGAAAGCTTATTTTATCTTGATTGCCTCTCCATAAAAATTCAAAACATAATCAACAAATATTGCTCAACACTCCTTTTGGTTAGTGTACTAAAAGGAGCTAATAATTGGGAATTTCCTCAAGAATAACTATGACCAGTGTTAAATGAACTCCCCAATATTTCCACCAGAGGAACTAGAAATGAATGTGACATTCAATTGTACTAAGAATCCAGTTCTAATCTTGAGTACTACAACCAAGTGGATTTTGAATGAAGGCAAGGTACTTTAGTCCTGAGCCTAGATCTTCACTTTGAAAGGAGAACAATATTTGAATTATCAAAGTCAAATCCTTGCACAATTCGATGAAACTCATAGATAATTTATATAGATTACTTTTCATCCCAGACAGACTATAATTAAGGATTATGATATCACTAATGATTTTGCTTACTTAAAACCATGAGCAAGTACTAAGACGTCGTCTTTGAAAAAATATGTGAAACATATTCTAAGCCTCCCTCTTGAATGTTGATAATGTTCCCATCTCTTTTTGATGCAGAAATGGACCGGCTATGGCCTTTTGTGACCAATAGGTAGAGACAAGGGGCGGGTCGAAAACCTTGATAGATCCCCTGCAAGATCTGAAGAAGGAGGAGGTTGACCAATTGATTAACACGGTGAAGGAGACAGATTGGAACATATGGAAATCAACGTTAGTTAAAAGTAACCTTAAATAAATCCAACAAGTGCGATCATAAGCTTTAGAGATGTTGTTCTTCATTGCAATGGTAGATTACTTCTTTCTATTAATGGAGTGTAGTATCTATTGCACTATTCCAACTATTTTATGTATGAATATTCCTCCCAAAAAAGCAAACTACTTGGTTGATATGACATTGGATAAGACACTTTCCTCATTGCCAAAACTTTGGATATGATCTTTGTATATACAATGCACAGTGAAATTAGGTGATAAAATCCAAAGCTGATTTCTTTATCATAATTTGGAATGAGAACAATATGTTGTGCTGAAAGAACAAAAAATTTGTCCTATTTGCAGCACTTCCTTACCACTCATTGATGTAGAGAGTTCCAATATTGAGGAGGAAACACAAAGAATGTATCACAAGATTCCATGGTGGATGATTTAACTATGTCCCAAATAATGATGTGTTGGGATATTGTGCCATGCCCAGTGAGAAAATTGAGGAAAACATAGATTGATTCCAAGTGATTGCAGGATTAGAGGTGGAATCACTTGAAAGGATACCAAAGGTATTGACCTATTGATAGGAATTGTTGGTTGAGTACCACTAGATAACGTATGGAGATTCACCTCTAAGAAAAATACCTAGTAGTATCAACTCTAAATTGCATGGATGTTTTACATTGAACTGAAGAAATATTTTTTTTCTTCATCCTTTATTTTTGAAAGCTTAAATCTTGACCAACACTCTACTATTTGGGAGTGATTCAATGCAATAGCCTCTTTGTTCATAAGGAAGACACTCCGAGAAATAGAATGGGCCTCAGCTTTGTGCTGTTAGTTTCTTCCCACAATTTTTCACTAGAATTCTACTATTAATTGCAATAAGCTCCCATGGGCCATCGAGTTTCATGCAAGATGACAACTTGTTAGAAAATAATTTTTTTATTTTATTTGGAAAAGACTAATTTTTTTTGTTTAAAATAAAGATAAGCATTGATCCATATTTCCCTAGATTGATGGGGAATCAATATTCACAAACCTAGACAAGTGGATACAAAGGAAAGCAAGGTGGAGCTTACGCAAGGACATCTTCAGAGGATAGATCATTACACTATGTCAAGTCCCTTCATATGCTCAAAGTTTCCTTAGTTCAATTCATTTCCATGGGGTTTGACAATGGATCATGCAATAATGCTAGCCATTTGGATAAAAAATGTAGAGAACATCACAGTCATAAACACCATCATTGGCCACAATTAACAATGACAAGTTCCCTTGACTCAAGTTATCCACTTCCATAATGTAGTCAAAGTAGGACAATGAAGGATGTGAACTTGCAACCACCCCGGTTGACGAGCTTGTGATTAGTGAGTGGGGGGGGAATCCAAACGATAAGTATCCTTTCGACATGGATATTGGGGGGATAACATTATTCCATGAATTTTATGAGACATGGGAATGAATAAAATATTTGAAAAACATGTAGAAGCACCTCCAAAATTTTAAAGAACATCCAAATTTCTAACATATAATACCTCTCCTAAAATACCAAAAAACTTAAAATTAAAATATATAAAAACTAAAACATATATAAATAAGATCTAATACATAAAAATGATACAATAACACAAGAATACGACAAAAACAAGTTCTACACATTAACATAATAAATTTTAAATAATACAATCACATATCCTTTATTTATTAGTATTATATTTTAAAAATTCAAAAATATATGTCACAACCTTAAAATAATCGATCTAAAAATACGCTTCCATCAAACAATTGCAATAATGAATAAATACCAACATCCCTAGTCCATCCTCTTGCTTTGCCTGAAAAGAGACATACATCAACATCCCTTCGGAAAATACACACCCCTATAATGTGAGAAGCGTATCCCCTAAACTCGTCATGTGTAACATTGTTAAATAACTTTATGTTCCTACACATTTCACTTTTAGCTAGCTCTTCTATTTGTCTCTTTGTCTTGATACCAATTACATGCTATGCTATATGTTTTTGTTGGGTATTTATTGCTTACATGTTATGCTATATGTTTTTGTTGTGGTTATATATACAGCTAATATGTCACGAAGTCTATTGCAAACGACATTGGTTATATCAGCTCATCTTCACTCTTGGTAGAGTTCTTCAAAATTTTAATTTTTAGATTAGATGCTGCTTATGGTGGGGTATTTTTTTAAATACTTAGAAAGCGTTGCTATTGAGACAGAAAGGACTTGGTAGTTCATTATCCCAACAATGAAAAATTTTCGCTATAACGACAAAAAACCATCGCTTGTATAACTTCGTCGTCGGTATGTGCATGGTGTTTTGTCGCTATAGCGACACCTCATCGTCGCTATAGCGACAAGTAATCCATTGCTTGTATAACATCTTTGTCGGTATGTGCATGAAGAGTTGTTTCTCAAGGAAATATTGTACGTCTCTATAGCAACATATCTTTGTCGATATAGCGACAAAGATTCATCGCTATACCGACGTAAGTTGATTTGCAAGCATCACCCATGCACACAAAGTGGTATCTCTTTCTTGTCACCATAGTGACGAATGGTTCGTCGTGTGGCTAAAACGATGAAAATGTTTCCACGAAAATATGGGGTCATGTTTGTCGCTATAGCGACACAAAAGTTTTTCAATAGCAACGCTTTTCCATGAGAAAAATATGCACATGTATTAGTGTAAGATCAAAGATGATGATCTACAATAGGAAGGGAAAATGGATAATAGCTTAGAAAATCCTCCATCTTAACAATACTATCAAAATATCCCCCCCCCCTAAATTGGTTTATTTCATTTCCTTTTATAGTTAATGAATGTCGGTTCCATGCAGTTGGGGGGAGTGGTAATAGAGCAGTTGGTTTATGAAACCACCATAACTCCCTCAATTTTTAAATTTTAATATATTTTTCATAATTTTTTAGGGCATTCGCGCCCAAAACAAGAGAAACAAGCGAATGAATCACTGGATAAGCATGTGTAACATGCAAATGCAACTTTTTCTTGCATTTTCTAGAAAATCAAAGGAAAGAAGCGAATGAATCGCATTCTACATGACCATTGGGAATTAATATGCTCTTATGGAGGTTTAAAAAAATTTAAAGTGCTTGGGAATAAATGAAGTTCACTAAAATGTTCAAGGCCACATCAAGAGAGGTCGAATCAAGTCTCGTCCATCCATTAATGTCTTGTTGTGTCAACGAACAATGGAACTTGAAGTGTCGTCTTTGGGACTGTCATCACGGACGAAGAAGTGACAATTTAACCTATAACTAATGCCCCCTAGTATATGAGGTTAGAAGGAAACATGATGGCCAAAATACGTTATACTAACTAGTGGGATGATATGTGGAAAAACATGGCCAAATATTCTACAAGCCCCAGCCTCAACAAAGTACATGAAAAATAAAAAGTATGTCAAACAATCTTTTCCCTGGGATAGATATGTCCATGTTTGAGATGATAGAACATGGATGCCAACAGATACATTGCAGATCATGGCATATATGTAAATGATATAATAATCATGACCTTGAAAAAGTACACAATTGATCCATGTGATATATAAGTGGGTCATGGACACCAATATGATACACAGTGGATCCATGCCCATCAAAAATCATAGCCATGAATAGATACATAGTGTATATATGTCTCATCATGCAACATGAGAACAATATAATTGAGTCGAGTAATGGTTCTCCCAATGGTACCAGTGTCATATGGGTTGTGGTATATCCTTGTGCAAATTTGGAAATAGAAAAATGTGAGGATGCTACTGTTGTCCCAAGGTCTCCCATCCAAATTACCTAAAGGTACAAATATTTCCCATGCGAATACATGTGCTGAAGTTGAACACAGAGGACAATGTTTGATTATTGATCATTAATGTATATCGTTAACAAATACAAGGGAATCCACCAATAATGATAATGGGCTCAAAGGCACCTAGTACATTTTAACATGTGTAAATAGATGTTCTTGAAGTCGAATACCTAAAGAATATATCAAGTAGGATACATTAATGTATTCCCACTACCCAATAGTGAGGGAACCTACCACTGATGACTACAAGCACCAATATACTACCAAAATTATAAACCTTGTACCTAGATTTTGGGACCTTTTATGTTTCAAACATCATCCATAATGAATTCTACTACCAAGCTTCTGGGAGTCCCAACCAGTACAAACTAAAATATTTACAAGCAGTTTCCAGGAAACCAAAGCATAAGAGGAACTTGGGAGGATTATAGAAATATTTTTAGGATTTTAAAATAATTAATTTCAGGTTTATAAAAGTTCTGAACAGTAAAAAAAATCCTAAGGGCCGCAATAGGAAAACTCGTCACTAGGACTATGAAACAAACTAAACTTCTGTGATTTCCAAACACATGAAAGGGGGCAGTCATATTCTGTTTTAAGCATGGAATTTATTCATTGATATGTTAATTATTGTCTATAATATAAATGAAACAAAATTGATATTCTTATATAGACTAATTAACTCAAACTGGAAAACTATTCCATTTTGCATTGAAATCTAGGCAGGGTGTGAAAGATCTTTATGAAATTTAATAAACAAGTTCAGAATGCTGTGAAATTTTAAGAGACATTAAATTACATCATAATAGATCAAATAGGGTCGAAATTAATCTCTCTAGAATCTTAGAGATATACTCTTATAGTAAAACCCCCAATATAATGGTTCTAGAGCTAGGAAACTAAGTAGAATGGAATCCTAGGCCTTCCAAACTCTGAAAATGGGTTGAAAGTGACCTGAAAGTGGTTTGAACCTGATATGAAATGGAATATTTGGAATCAGTACATCAATATATATTAGTGGGGTCGAAATTCCCATTACAATTACTCCAAAATTTTCAGCATAAAATAGAATGTATCGGATGAAGAAAGAAGAGTGAATATCACTGAAAGGAGGTCTCCAAACTCTGTTGGATGATTTGGAAATTATATGAAGGAGACATTAGGACCTAAAAAAAAATTCTTCAATGGCTACAACGACATTAGAAACCAAAACATGAAATCCACTGGTTAAGGGGCACACCACCCAAAGCTTCAGTTGAGACACATCACTCAACCACTCAAGGAAAATTCTCAAACTAAAAAACACAATGACCAAAAATTGGAAGATGGGTGCACTCTAATCCTATATAGTCAATTTAGCTTCATGCACGATCCACCTTGACCAATGCACCCTCATGAATGAATGGAGAAACTTTCCCACTTGCTTTCTTTTTTCTTGACATAACTTTTCATCTTTTTGGAAACTGTGTCCTCGTGATTTTGTCAGACTTGCCTTAAATTATTTAGAAACTACGCCCTCCTTCCTTTTTGACTAAATTTCCTCTTTCTCTTTTGGAAACTACATCCTCCAAAAGTTTCCTTCTTTTTACCTTGACACCTTTTCTGCAGTTTCCTCCTTTGTCCTTGTTTTTCTCTTCTGACTAATTTGGTAGGCTTTTATCTTTTTGGCTTGAGCTCGTTTTAGAATTTTCTTGATTTTCTCTAGTGTTTCCATTTTTTATTGCCAAATCATGGTCCTCTTGGACCCATGCACCCTCCTCTTCACCTAGGCATGAATTATCATAAAATTTATTAAAACATCATAGTTATTAATTAAAATTTAAAATTGCATCCTAGTTTAGTATGCATATTCATGATTATTTATTTACAAAATAACCCCTCCTAGGATAGAACCACTAGGGGTTTAGGACACATAACATCATGGTCACTTGGGAGGGGCATTACACCTTCCCTATTTTTTTTTAAATTTGTTTTTTCTTGTGTGTTTTCATATTATTAAAGCCCAAAAAAGAATAAAATAATCCTATGGTACATGGGAGCAAATGAGTGTTGAAGGAAAACATAACTAGTTCCAAGCATAAGGAACAAACCTATGCATAATGCAAGGAACCAGAGCAAGATAAAGTCACCCGAGGTGTGATTCCTCCTGGTAAATGGGTTTCAAGTTGCAAAGGCCAAATGATGCAGTGGTTATGAATAATGATATAGGAAATTAAGGCTTATAAATAGATGAAAGCTTGGAAGATGACACTAGGCTCAAAAGTGCAAGTAGGGAAGATGTAAATGCATTTATAAATCAAACACAAAACTTTTGGGAGCCTTACAGGGAATGGCTAACAATATATGAGAAAGAGAGGCATGCAAATTCTTCTCAAAGTCATGGTAAAACTATAGAGGATATCGATCCTATGAGAAAAAATCGGCATGGGAACAAAAATGGCATAAATATGCTAACTAGGGTGACCCATGTTATGTAGGCTCTATCATGGAAAATGACAATTTTAATTAGGACAAAGGGATAATATCACACTTCCATGAGGTGTGACCCTAAGGTTTATAAGTATGGAAAGGTTAATTGCAAAGTGTATGATGATAATGACCTAACCTATATGTTAGTTTTAGATAACAAACCTATAAAACAGACCGCCATTGGAAAAATTGAGCCTTCATTCCATCTTTCCTATCTAATTCACAATATCTTGTATAATGACATTAGAACTAGAAAGTATTTGAAATATTTCATTTTTTTTGTATTTTTGAAATATTATGAAAAGGAAGTAAAAGAAATGTAATATTATTATAATACAATATTTACAACTAGATTACGCTTAGACACAAGGGTATAGGGAGTATACCTCTTCAAATAGAACCCATTTTGAAGCTTTAAAATATTCCCCTTGAAATATTCTAGTTGATTGATCCCTTACTTACCACTCTCTTTATCATGTAAGGTCCAATCCAAATGGAATTGAATTTACCAGTCTTGATATCATCATGATGTTTATTATAGATAAGCACTATGTCTCCTTCTGAGAAGACACGAGGATGGGAAAAAATTTGATACTGAGCCTTCACACATTTCTTGTGGGTTTCGTTAATAATGATAACATATTTTTTATGCTCATCAAATTGTTCCAAATATAAAATACATTCTTCTAATTGGATAGGCTCTGGTAAGAGATCAATAGCTTATTTCAAAGATGGGAAATCACACTTAAACAATATGGAGTGTTGATCATTAACTTCCATTTGGATAGATTGATAATCATGTTCTGCATATTTTGTGGCTTGGTAAACTACTTCAACTACAGAAAAGGCCAAAGTTATTTGACTACACCCAACTTCATTTGAAGGTTCTGACAACTTCCAAAGGTCATTAAAGTAAGAAGTCTTAAATTGAGACACCTTAGGTATGGAAGGAACAAAAACTGTGGAAATTGCATGTATCAAAGGTACATTATCATGTAGGTCAGGTGGGGGTAAGTTAAATGTGCCCATTAAAGTAAGATACATCCCCACACCGACATTCTCACAATCCATCATGGAATGACTTACTAGGGAAATACTAGACCAATTTTTGTGATGAAGCTCATTTTTGCTCAATTCTAGTTGATTAATTGTAACAATATTTCCTTCATGAGGAAATTCATTCACATGAAATATTGACGAGACAATTGCCATCATAGTTTGGGTCCAACGTCTTCCTACAAAAAGGTTATAGTCAAGTGGAGAATCAACAACTTCCACATCAACCTTTACTTCCCCCCCCTAGCTCTACTGGAAAGCATGGATAATTATGTGAGGTTTAAAATATGGCCATTGAAAGCTTTCAACATGGTTACAGGCACACCTACTTCAAGTGAAATTATAGCCTTCCAACATGACAAAGACATGACACATGTGGAGGCACCCTCATCAACATTAGTACGATGTATTTTGGACTTTCCACATGAAACCTGAATCTAGGATGCCGCATGATGGGGTAAGTGAGGATTCCAACCTTCAAAATCAAAGGTTATTACCTGATTATCAGTAGGATCTATGGATCCTAAAGATGAAAGTAGAGTCTTCCATTGATTTGGACAACTCTTGAGGACTTCGAGAGTGGATATTGCATAAGGAGCTTGTGCTAGATCTTCAACAATACTATAGTTTTGTGTTGCATGCACATTAGGGTTGTACATGACCTCACTCATAACACCCTTTGGAATTCTAGGCATGGTATCATTAGTTGGATTCTCAATGTGTAATTGGGAAGATTCTTTGGATTCAAGAGTGTCATTTTCTTTATACCTAGATGTAGTTGTTTCATAAGATTTATTCCTAGTCTATATATTTTCATCCTATTGACACATGAAAACTTCACTTTGGCTTATGTTTCTCCCTTGTGAGGAGGCACCTTGATTGCCCCCCCTTGTATATTTTTAGATATTTTGTGAGAAACGATTTTTTGTTGTGGAAAATGATTAGTTAGCACAACGAGTTGAAACTTTCCTTCATATTGTGCTAACAATATTTGAGCAATCTCTATATTAGGGAATTTGTAGGTCAAGTGACCGTCCTTACATAATTGACAAGGAAACTTAACTTTAACTTTTTCCTTTTCCCCCACCATTATTGTTATTATCATTGGTTGCATTATTGTTTCCTTTAGTCCTAGTTTTCTTTTTCTTATTTTTCTTCCCCCCATGTTATTGGTTTCCCTTAGAATTGGATGTCTGCACTGACTAAAAATTCAAGGGAGGGTTGGGTTTGGTATTCAATGTGTTTTTTTGGCTAGCTGCCACTGAATTTTGACCAGTGAGGTTGGTACCATGTATAGCTAAGTTACATTCAACTGAACCAATCACCCATCAGCATGAGGTCTAAGGGTAAGTTTGGTTGTAAGTTTTGTTGGATCAAATTCCTCTCTAGGATTAGTCGATAAGATTTCATATAACATTCTATATTTGGAATAAACCAAATCTAGTTATTGAGCTTTGATAATAGCTTGCTCTTCAGTTTGAAACCCTTAAAGATCCACATCTTTCACTATAAAATACTGCAAGTACTTGATCAACCAATTAGTTAGGAATTTGTAAAGGTTATGATGTTTAATATGAGTAGATTTATCTTTCCTAAGTGAATTCAATAACTTTGTACCAGTATCATAGTACACTGACAATTGAAAGTGATTCAAAAATGTCATTTCAACCAAGTTAAAGGTTTGGAAATATTCTCATGGCAATTCAATATACCACTTAGCTACCATCTTAGTTAAATTCCTCTGGAAGAGTCACAATCTAATGGAATCATTCCTCATATAGTTAGAAGAGCATCATGGATAAAAAGTCATCACATGGTTCACCGAATCTTGCTTAGGTTTCCCTTCAAACTTAGGAATGTATAAAGGGAGTTTAGAAGGGAGGGGTGGCCATCTAAGGTTATGCAAAACTGGATCATTGGTTAACTTCATAACATTTGGAAAATTCAAAGTATATCAAAAAATTGAATCTTTTTCTGAGCCATGAAATTCCAAGATCTGGGAGAATTAGCTTCTCATTGGTTTTTGTTCACAAAAGGATGTCCCGGAATATAAGGATATCTAGGATTCATGAAAAGTTGATTATTTGGTCCAAAATTATTACCGAGTTGGGTTTGTACAAAAGATGGAAAATTTTCTCCAAAATCACCTCCCATTCGTCCTAAAGGTATCCTACTTTGTAAGGTATTCACCAATGCATGGTTAACCAAATTTGTGCCCCCTACTTCAAAAAATGGATTGTTTCCTTGCGAAACATTCTTCCCCCAAGGAAAATTAGCACTAGTTCCCCCTAGTCCAAATGTGTTACCTTACAGTATATTTGATGAAAAGGGATTAATAGTACTCATGCCTCCAAGTGATTAGAAAGGTAAGATTATCTGGGGTAGGTTAGAAACACCAAAGGCTCTAGTTATGGTGGATGGGTTGGGCAAGGACATTTGTGCAATGAAGGGTGGGAAATTAGGAAAAGGAATTGATGGACCACTACGCAAAGCATTCGTAAAATTTGATGTAGGAGTAATATTATGATGTATTGAGTGAAAACCTAGAAATGTCAATCCAAAAGAAAAAGGATTTGTGCTTTGCAGAGATGATGAAGCTCGACTATTAGGTATCATAGAGGGTGATGGAGACCATCCTGATCCTACTGCAGATGACATATTTAAAATTAATCCTATGATAGGATTGGAAATAACTAGGAGATTTACATCCCATGTATTAGGTGCTTCTACTATATTTTCCATATTAAACAACTAAGACAAATGATTGTTGTTCCCATGGATATGAAAACTGGCTTCTTGGCTAAAACTAGGACTTTGTGGTGGGTTCAAGAGTCTTGATTGATCTGAGAGATCCTATATTAAAATAAGACCTAATTTATCCTTAGATTGATAATAAACAACTCTAGGGGATTTATTGAATTGATCCTCAACATCACTAAAATATTCATTTTCGTATGAACTCTCAGACTCACTAGAACTAGAATTGTTTTCATATTCCACTTGTTATGTTTGTGATTCTTGATTTTCTTCCTATGCCCCCTGAAGGGGTGGATTATTGTAATTTAGTATTCCCCTTGGAACAAGGGCCTCTATCTCCAAGATATTGGTCTCAAATCTTTATATAAATACAAAAAGGTTGATTAACCACTGTGGTTCACAGAAGACACAAAGAAGAAGTCTACAAAAATTAAAAAATCAAACAACACACACTATAAAGTTTCTAAAAATATTACAAGTAGATATACGCTTGCAATGACAAGTGTTTGGTTGTTGAGGACCAAATAATATTCAAATAAGACATGTAATTGTGGATCTTATGGAGATCAACCTAATATCATTAGTGTAATGCCACCTTGCATGACGTCAAACTAAACAAAACACACATCAATTTTTTATATTTAAATTAATTATATGCATAAATACATTATGCACACCTTTACGGAAGTATGGGCCTCTAAAGAGATATATAATTTACCTAGACAAATACTAATTTCATAATTCATATCTATTAAAAACATAGATGAATATTAACTTTAACTCTAAATGTGAAAGGTGTTAGTCTCAAAACTGTTGCAGTAGTTACAGACATATAACAACAATAAAATAAACTATTTCAAGACTGCTAGTGAGTAACAACAAGGATTTCAACAAGTAACAACAACAATATAAATTAGTTTAAAATTGGTAGTGAGTAATAATAGTAGTTACAACAAGTAACAACAACAAAATAAACTATCTCTGTTGCTAGGTGTTGAGACTCAGAAATGTCACGTTTTCATCCACTTTATCTTCCGCTATTCCTCACATTTCATTGTCTCATTAACCTTTTATCATACCATTTCCATACATATATGTGGGTTTCACCTTATTATTTCCACTTTATTCATTTTAGTATTATAAGTGAATTTATGATTAAAATATTAGAAATTAAACATGTTTTTCACTAATATCTCAAATATGGATGAGCTTTGTAATGTGTAGGAATATGTGAAGGATTAATTCAAGAAAAGACTTCTCTAATATCTCCTCCACCATTTCAAGGAGATAATTATTCAATCTAATTCTAATTAGAAGATCATGGAGATTTGGTTGAGAGACATGTGGAAAATTTGTGAGAGATACGTGGAGGATTTGAAGGGATCATATCTTGTAATAATAGAAAAGTAGTTGAGTGGTTGAGTGAATAGTGGATCTCTTATTATGAGATGGTTATCTTCTTCTCAAAGAAGTTCATGTATAAAAGAGAGTGCTCTCTCTTCATTTTCTATCTTAGATTATCTTAGAATATCTTAGATCTTAGATTATCTTAGAGAATAGTAGATTGTAGAAGTTAGTCTTGACTTTGTAATATGGAGAAGGGAATTCTTAGATTTTGTTCATAATATTGGTTTTGATACTTTCATGATTTTTCATTTATTCTTGTGATGTAAATTAAGATTGCTTGATTATTAATGTGAGCTCACATGTGTTGTCTTGTTTCTCTTCATATGTTGTCTTTCTTTTATGCAATTCACTTTCAGCCGTGTGTTTCATCTTCCTACATTAGACTAGCAATTGCGTGTTTCACCTTAAGGGGGGTTATATTAGATTAGTCTTAGTTTCATGGGGGGGTTAGATTAGTTTAATTTCGCTTTAGTCCTGCATATACTTTGCATGTGCTTCGTAATCCTACGAACCTCTGATTGACAAATTAAATGGCTGGGCAATTACTACGACAAAATTAAAACGACATTAATTCGGCCCAACACTAGGTTTCTGTGGTGATTGTTTATAGAAATTATACTCGGA
>LPNX010015697.1:132825-151286 GCA_001517045.1 Pseudotsuga menziesii | reverse complement strand
TGAAGCTTGATATCTTATCCTGTGTGCTCCTCAACCATGGAAGATGTCCTCAATGTTGCACCTGCATAACAAAAAGAATGATGGAGATGGTGTGGATTGTGATTATTTTGAAAGGCAAGCTCGTGCTCTTGAAAAATATTGCGCACAAATAGAAATTTTCAGAAAACACGCAGTGAAGTTGCTCTCGGACAATGACAATTCACTGTCTTAACAGTCCCACGACGCGCACACGATTTGAACACTAAAAATGCGTACGCGATTTGTAGAACAAAAATGCGCACGCGATATATTCAACCACAATTAATGGAGTGGGTGCACGGCTAAACGTAATCAACTTGTATAATCTAATCAAAATTTAATACATAGGGAATTGTTGGCCTAAAAGTGGGATACGACCATTATGTCAATATATAAAACATGATGGATGGTTATTTGAATCTATTCCATTATTTAAGGTTTAAATACATGGTTTAAAGCAATACATTTTCCTATGGTCTCATGGGGCATGTGTTGTTCCCAAAATAACCACAAATGCTTTATATAGGGATATTTATCCTATGAGTGAGATAAGCTTTCCATTTTGAGATATATCATGCCATAGATGATTATCAATGCTCATTTCATGGTCCATAGACAAAATATATGGTCTTAATCCGTGGCATTCACACTTGGGGATCATAGGCCATGCATGGTCCCTCAAGCCATTACACAATTCACGTGGATAAAGCCACCATATAAGCTCTGCATTGGGAATCTTTATCTTGTGAGCAAGACATAATGGTCATTTTTAGGTTTGTAACAATAAGGTAGTTATAGACTAAGGTTTCTGCTCTTCATTAAAGTATTGCAGTACTGATGAAAATTTATCCTGAAACCATTACTTGCAAATTATCCATTTTTCATTATTGATAAAAAATTTATAAAATGACTTGTGTATTAGGAATGTCGCTCCAACTACAAGGACCATCATCTTTCAACCATAGTGGTTATTATATTTTCTTGCAAATTTTGCATAGTTGTTTTCTATGTGGGTAATTAACAACTTCATATGGATAATTCCATTAACATTCTTATGCTTGATAACATATATTTGGGGCTCATATGGCATTTGTGGGACTTAGAACCACCACATAGGCCATACATTATTGGCATGTGATCAAGGTGTGGTGGCAATTTCAAGTTTTTCTACACTAGGGATAACTCTTACAACATAATCCATTGTATAGGGTTAAATGATAGGGAATTATACCATAACATTAGTTTCCTTCTAGGATCATAGGCCGTGCATGAAGCCTAAGGCCATAATAAAGGGCCCATTTTGACCTTGAATTGGGTTATGTGGTACTCCATAGTGGTTAGAATAATATAGGGCTTCCAATTGCAATAACCAGGCCAAGATAAACATTGAATGGCAAAGCCAAGATGTTCATGATGTTGATGGTGATGAATGAGGATGATGATGATGATGAGGATGATGATGATGAAGGTGATGTTCATGGTGAGGATGATGATGATGTTCATGACGTTGATGGTGATGATGATGATGATGATGTTCATGATGTTGATGGTGATGATGATGAGGAGGATGATGATAATGATGTTCATGATGTTCATGTTGATGATGAGGAGGATGATGATGATGATGTTCATGATGTTGATGGTGATGATGATGTTCACGATGTTGATGGTGATGAGGATGATGAGGATGTTCATGATGTTCATGATGAGGATGATGATGATGATGTTGACGGTGATGATGATGAGGATGGTGATGATGATGTTCATGATGTTGATGATGAGGATGATGATGAGGATGATGATGAGGATGATGATGAGGATGATGATGAGGATGATGATGAGGATGATGATGAGGATGATGATGAGGATGATGATGAGGATGATGATGAGGATGATGATGAGGATGATGATGAGGATGATGATGAGGATGATGATGAGGATGATGATGAGGATGATGATGAGGATGATGATGATGATGTTGATGATGTTGATGGTGATGAGGATGAGGATGATGTTCATGATGATGACTGAGATGATGATGATCATGAAATTGATGGTGCAGATGATGAGGATGATGATGATGATGAATGATGATGATGTTCATGATGTTGATAGTGAGGATGATGACGATGATGTTCATGATGTTGATGGTGATGAATGAGGTTGATGATGATGATGAGGATGATGATGATGAAGGTGATGTTCATGGTGAGGATGATGATGATGTTCATGATGTTGATGGTGGTGATGATGATGATGATGTTCATGATGTTGATGGTGATGATGATGAGGATGATGATGATGATTATGTTCATGATGTTGATGTTGATGATGAGGCGGATGATGATGATGATGTTCATGATGTTGATGGTGATGATGAAGATGTTCACGATGTTGATGGTGATGATGATGATGATGATGTTCATGATGTTCATGATGTTGATGATGAGGATGATGATGATGATGTTGATGGTGATGATGAGGAGGATGATGATGATGATGTTCACGATGTTGATGGTGATGATGAATGATGATGAATGATGATGATGATGATGACGATGATGAAGGTGATGAGGATGATGAGGATGATGAGGATGATGTTGATGGTGATGAGGATGATGAGGATGTTCATGATGTTCATGATGTTGATGATGAGGATGATGATGATGATGTTGACGGTGATGATGATGAGGATGGTGATGATGATGTTCACGATGTTGATGGTGATGATGGATGATGATGAATGATGATGATGAGGATGAGGATGAGGATGATGATGATGATGTTCATGATGTTGATGGTGATGATGATGATGAGGATGATGACGATGTTCATGATGTTCATGATGAGGATGATGATCATGTTGATGATGATGATGATGATGTTCAAGGTGATGATGATGATGAGGATGAGGATGATGATGAGGAAGGTGATGATGATGTTCATGATGTTGATGGTGATGATGATGATGATGAGGATGACGATGATGATGAAGGTGATGATGATCATGAGGATGATGATGATGATGTTCATGATGTTGATGGTGATGAGGATGATGATGATGTTCATGATGTTCATGATGTTCATGATGAGGATGATGTTGATGGTGATGATGATGAGGATGATGATGATGATGAGGATGACGATGATGATGTTCACGATGTTGATGGTGATGATGAATGATGATGAATGATGATGATGATGAAGGTGATGATGATGATGATGATGAATGATGATGATGATGAGGATGAGGATGATGATGTTCATGATGTTGACGATGATGATGATGATGATGATGTTCATGATGATGATGGTGATGATGATGTTCATGATGTTCATGATGTTGATGATGAGGATGATGATTAGAATGATGATGATGAGGATGATGATGATGATGTTCACGATGTTGATGGTGATGATGAATGATGATGAATGATGATGATGATGATGATGAAGGTGATGATGATGATGATGATGATGAATGATGATGATGTTCATGATGTTGATGGTGATGATGATGAAGATGATGGTGATGATGATGATGATGATGATGATGATGATGATGATGATGTTGATGGTGATGATGATGATGATGGTGATGATTATGATAAGGATGATGATGATGATGATGTTCATGATGTTGATGATGATGAACATGGTGGTGTTGATGATGATGATCGATGATCAATGATCATGGTGATGATGATGATGATGATGAAGATGAATATGAAGATAATGACGATGATGATCATGTTGTTGATGATGATGACAATGGTGATGATGATGAAGATGATGAGGAAGGTGATGATGATGATGATGATGACGATGGTGATGATGATGTTCATGATGTTGATGGTGATGATGATGATCATGTTGATGATGATGATGATGATGAAGTTGAAGATGATGGCGATGATGATGGTGATGATGATGATGATGATAATGATGATGATGAAGGTGATGATGATGATGAGAATGATGATGATGATGTTCATGATGTTGACGGTGAGGATGAGGATGAGGATGTTCATGACGTTGTTGGAGATGATGATGATGAGGATGATGATGAGGATGAGGATGAAGGTGATGATGATGAGGATGATGATGATGATGTTCATTATGTTGATGGTGATGATGATTATGAGGATGATGATGATGAATGATGATGATGATGATGATGATGAATGATGAATGAATGATGATGAGGATGATGATGATGGTGATCATTATGTTGATGGTGATGATGATTATGAGGATGATGATGATGAATGATGATGATGTTGATGATGATGATGATGATGATGTTCATGATGTTGATGGTGATGGTGATGATGATGATGATGACGATGTTCATGATGTTGATGGTGATGATGATGATGATGATGATGATGGCAATGATGGCATTGGTGATGATGATGATGATGACGATGGTGATGATGATGATGGGTATGATGATGATGATGTTCATGATGTTGATGGTGATGATTATGATAAGGATGATGAAGGTGATGATGATGACAATGACGACGATGGTGATAATGTTGTTGTTGATGATGATGATGATGGCAATGATGGCAATGGTGATGATGATGATGATGATGATGGTGATGGTGATGATGGTGATGGTGATGATGATGATGATGACGATGGTGATGATGAAGGTGATGATGGTGAAGATGATGATGATGAAGATGGACATGATGAAGATGATAATGATGGTCATGGCGATGTTGATGATGATAATGATGGTGATGGTGATGTTGATGATGAGGAAGGTGATGATGATGATGATGACAACGATGGTGATGATGACAATGTTCATGATGATGATGACGACGATGGTGATGATGATGTTCATGATGTTGATGGTGATGATGATGATCATGTTGATGATGATGATGATGGTGATGGTGATGATGACAATGTTCATGATGATGATGACGACGATGGTGATGATGATGTTCATGATGTTGATGGTGATGATGATGATCATGTTGATGATGATGATGATGGTGATGGTGATGGTGATGATGAAGCTGATGATGATGATGATAATGATGATGAGGATAATGATGATGGCAATGGTGATGATGATGATGAGGAGGAGGAAGGTGATGATGATGAGGAGGAGGAGGAGGAGGAAGGTGATGATGATGATGATGATGAAGATGAATATGAAGGTAATGAAGATGATGATCATGTTGATGATGATGATGAAGATGATGAGGAAGGTGATGATGATGATGATGTTGATGATGACGATGGTGATGATCATGTTCATGATGTTGATGGTGATGATGATGTTCATGAAGTTGAAGATGATGATCATGTTAATGATGATGATGATGATGATGATGATGAAGTTGAAGATGATGAAGAAGATGAAAATGATTATGAATGCTATTTTTGGTTTTACATAATGCGCACACGATTTGTATGCACATAACTCGCTTGTGTTTTGTTTCTATATAACGTGCACACATTTTGTTTAGTTAAATCGTGCTCTCATTTTGTTTAAATTCAAAAATTTATTCCCTCCAAATGATAAGGCCGAGCCTCCACCCATGCTTTCATGGAATTCCTATGCCTATGTGTCTGCTTTGTACTTTGCTTCGGATTCAACATGCTTGTGCCTTGGAGTATGATAAACCATGGAAAATTCAGCATTATATCCATATTTTCAATATGCTCGTGTTTAGCGGTTCGTCTGATTATGCTGCACACCTCCATTTTTTATGAGATTTTAGAAATAGATATGTTTTTTTTTGCAGATTCTAAATATGTAAATTTTAACAAGAATACATTATTTTTTTTTATTTTTTTCTTATTTATCTTCTGTCATCACTCCTCAACTCAAAAAACACACTGGTAGTGTTTCGTCCATATCTCTTCCGTTTCTCAACCATTTAAAAAAAAAATATATGGTGCACTAAAGAACACCAACCTCTACGTGCTATAAAAAACCCATTTCCAAATAATTGCATTAAGACATTCAAATGCTGCACCCACAATTGACGTACCGTTTTCGAGGTTTGATCTCTTAGATAATTAAAAAAAAATTAAAATATTATTTTTATTATTGGAAAAATAGTCGTGCACTAGTCCTATATGTTCTCTATACGTATACCGGTTTTTGTAAGTTTATTCCATCATTTAGACACTCAGACGCTGCACCCACAAAAACATATACCTTATAATTTGTCCAAAAAATAAAAAGTGCCCGTTAAAATTTATCTAACTTTAGATAGTTAACAGCATTTTCAATAGAAAAAAAATATATATTTGGAAAGGTCATTCAATTTCCTACATTTCTTGTTTTTTACTGATCGCAAGTTTCATTGTGTAAGTGTCTCAAAATATCCATGCAAGTTGATGGATGCCTATTTTTTCAGTTTTGTATTGTATCTAACGTGCCAAAAGAGACCCTCAACTTCTTGCACACACCCTTAGGATATCCACATCCCCCTTTTCTTCCTCATTGGTGAATTCATAATAACCCATTCACTTCGGTGTTTGCCTCAGCCACACCCAACTGTATTTTATATTAATAATTTGCATGATACAAATTTTTGACTTCAACCACTTTTATAATCAAACTTACATTATTACATCAAGGGTCAAAACTAAGGTGTTAGACAAGTGGAGGGACTTTTATCATCAAATTTCCCACTCTTGTTCAGTCATTAGAACAAGAGACAAGTGGAGGGCCTTTGATCATCAAATTTCCATGTCTTGTTCAATCAATAGACAAGTGGAGTGCCTTTGATGTCAGACTTTATCCTCCTTTAGGGGTATTTTCTAATATTCCCATTGAGTTTAGGAAGTAAGACTATTTTTATGAATATCACCGTCATGGACATACCAATGGAGCTATTGGTTCTATAGACCTGATTGGATCTAATTTCCTTGTATGTGGGGGATCATGTCTTGGATAAGTGCAATCAATCGTTCCTACAGCCCTTTTGACTATGTTGGAGGATGGTTCCTTGTAATACTCAACTCTAGTGTTAAGGATCTCTCACACCCCACCCATCTCTCTCCAACCTCATGCCATTTCTTGATCTATCCCTTCTACATCTCTCTCTAATTATCTCTCACGAAATATCCCTCTCTCACCCCCCACCATTTCCCAATATATATCCTCCCACGATACCCCCATCCATCCCTCCCATCTTTCCCATTATATCTCTCCCTCTCCTACTATATCTCTCCCATGCTACATCCCCTCTCTCCTTTCCCACAAATATCTCCTCTCTCTTTCTAATCCCCCCTTTCTATCCATTTGTCCCTAACACCCAACCTCTCTAACCCCCCCCCTCTCTCTCTATTTGCACCCTTCTTTCCCAATGTCCCTAACCCCCCCACTCTCTCCCCCCCCCTCTTTAAACCCTCTCCTATCCTTTCCCATCTAGTCCTATTTCATAATGGATGTAGGCCTAACACCAACCAAAACTTCATTATCTACAACGCCAGTCCTATCTCATACTAGATGTAGGCCTAAATCCCATCTAGGACTTCATAATATCTACAAGCAAGCCATCAAGTAGGTACAACTCAGTATCACACACCTTCATGTCCTACTATCATCTCATCATCTCTTGTGGAGAGAATCCCAGGTGCATATATCACATCCCTCAAACAACTTGCATCTTTTTGACATGTAGAGAGAAAACCAAGATCACACACCTGCATCTTCTTGACATGTAGAGAGCATCCCAGGAACATCTGCGTCTTCTTGACATGTGGAGAGCAACTCAAGATCACACACCTGCGTCTTCCAGACATGTAGAGAGCAGCTCATATGTATTATGTCCTTCGGTCAACCTGCATCTTCTTGACATGTGGAGATCATCCCAAGATCTCAAACCTGCATCTTCTAGACATGTAGAGAGAATCGCAGGAACATCTGTGTATTCCACCCAGTGGAGAGTTTCCCAAATGTATTACGACCATCATACCACATGTGTCTTATGGACATGTGGAGAGCATCCCAAGACCACAGACCTACATCTTCTAGACATGTAGAGATCATCCCAGGTGTACCTGCATCTTTTGGACATACGACATTACTCCCTCTTTCTAGAAACATCGATCTGGATAACACCAAGATTGTCTTTGAAGCACTCAAACTTTACTCTTATTAATTGCTTGGTTAACACATCAGTTGTCTGCTCATCTGTCGCCTCATACTAGAGATTCAGTGCTCCTTTCTACACCATATCCTAGATATAGTGATATCAAATCTCGATGTGCTCCGACTTGTCTTGAAATACATGAGTCATCTCTAACTAAACATCGAACAATCACACAAGTAGGTTTCGAAGCTACACTGCCTCATAACTTGCTAAATAAGTGAAATGCTCATTTGCTTCTTGTTGCACCAAGAAATCATGCCAAACCTCAAGCTGAAGAAACACCCTAAAGTGATCTTCCTATATGTAGCCCTATCATCCCAATTAGAGTCAACATATCCCTGCAGACAGATCCTCTAATCTCTCGCATATATGAGGCCATAAACGATCGTACCCTTCAGGTACCTTAGCACGTGCTTTGCAGCAACCATGTGAACATGTATCGGCTCCACCATGTACTAGCTCAAAGTGTTCACCACAAAGCATACATCCAAACTCGTGTTCGTTAGGTATATCAATGAACCAATCATCTCCCTGTAGATTTTGGCATCAACTATCTCTATAGTAGGTTCACACACCAACTTCAAGCTCAATGCCATTGGTGTATCTATAGCCTTGCAATTCAATGTCTCAAACCGCTTCAGGATCTCCACCACAGATTTTCCTTAGTTAAGTAATTTCTCCTCTAGATTCTTCTACACCCAACAATCATGTCAATATTCTTGAACCCTGATATATTCTGTAGTCACTCCCTCTATAGTGGAGCACCATCCTCCCTCTTCATCTTATACTCTCCACATTGGTACATTCTGCACTGGAGTGGTAGGTAGATTCCTCTGCTACTCATCTTCTATGTTATCTCTCAAGGTTACTAGATAGCAATATCCTCCATCTCGAACTTTGTTGAATGATCCTCTTGCAGCCATCTATGAGATTCTCGTCCTCTATAGGCTTCCATCTTCAAAGGTTGAGATCTCCATCACTTTAGGTGATCCTCAAGCTCCTCATGTAACTGTATGTGTTGTACCATTGGTTCTTACGAGTCTGTACAAATCCTTCTATGCACATGTGGTTCTCTACTCGATATGCACTTCTACTTCTCTAAAGATGTTTGTCTAGTCAATGGAGCAAACGACATGCCATAATTGACTCCCTCTTTCTGAGAGAAACTGCAAACCTTGCTTTGTATTTCTTGATGTTGCCATATGTCGCATGCTTGATCTTGTATATCCACTTGGAATACACTATAGACATCCCTTCAGGTCTCATAATCTCATCCCAGATAGCATCCTTCAACTCTTTCTTTTCAGCTACTTCTTCATAGTTGGAAGGATTTGCATCAATGATGTAACACAACAGTGCCACATAACTAGAGTGTGTCTGAGGCCTCTTACTTTCTCTGGAAGTCTCGTCTAGAGCACCATACTTTTCTTCATCTTGGATGATATCGCATGCCCAAGTTGGTCTTCTCTTGTATGCGTTCACCTCTTGAGGTGGATCTATCACTCTCTATGGCTCAATCATATCACGATTCTCATATTCTTTTGAATCTTTTTCTTTTGTCTCAGTATCTCTAGCCCTGGGAGCTTCATGTTCCTCTTCATGTACTTTGTTGGAGTAAATCTTGTTTGAGTGTTATGGTTGAACCAACATCACTTTTTCTTGATAACAAGTCTCATTCTTCTTTTCTTGTAGGTGATTGTACATGATCTTTCCTACAAGTCAAATTTAGTTGCATGATTAGAAACATTTCATATTTTTCAAAACATATTAATAATGAAACATTCTTGTGCATAAATACACATGTCACGCAATCATGCAACTATCTTAGCCAATGCTACAGCATTCATCATATAAAGTAACTTTATAGATGCCTTCAATCTCTACCAAAACATTATTAAGAGTGTGCACTACTCCCAATATGTGAGGAAATAGGTTTCATTCTAGATAAGTAGCAATGGCATCTTGTACAACACCAATGGCCACTTACCCATTGCATGCATATTAATAGTATATTTTTCTTGAATACAAAAATTCTAACATGCATAATACATTTCCTAAATCTAGGAACATAAAGATGTACACAATTGAACAATGTCATTTAAGTAACTAGATATCCATGAAATGAAAATTAAACACTTATATTTGTTTGTTTGGTAGAATCCCTCTTCATCCTTGTCTCCTTTCAGGAATTACTAGAGTCTTTGAAAGTGTGCTCTACTCCATTGTATGATTTTGAGGACCTTTGTTTTTCTTGCTCATGATCGACAATGACGAGGAATTCTTCTACACCATAGAATTGAGTGTCCCTTCTTCTTCATCAATCACAATTGCATCCCTTCGTATCCAATGTTGAGATGGATAAGAGGTTCTTCTTCTTTATGGATTGAATCCTTTTGGATCAAAGTACACATTCCTCATCACTTGAGGAATCTTCCCTTATTTTCTTCTGATCTGGTTCATCATCTTCGGTGGCATGAGTTGCTAGGGTTTTATTTTCACCATCACCTACCTTTTCTTCTCTTGCTACTAAACTTGGTGAGTCTCCTTTTGGATTAGATACCTTGAATGAAATATTCCCATAATCAGGGGAAACCATTCAAGTTTCTCATCACCGCTTCTGCTTCCTTGACATTATCTCCAATGGCTTCTAGTTCCTCCTTGATATGGGAGTCCCTTGTGTAATGGAATTGAATTCTTTTTGAAACCTACATATTCACATCCTTGAGTTGAGCTCTAAAGGTCATCTTCTTGTTGATGTTATTTCCTTTGTACAAGTTAGTGAATGCATCGAACATCTCCTTGGGATTATGCAAAGATGATGCATGTGGGATCAAATGGTTCTAAATTGATCCTACAATAATCCTCATGGATTTGACTAGGTTCTTCTTTAGCTTTGACCTTATCTCCCTCTGGATATGTAACTTTCTGTTTGACATAGTATTTTGTATGAGAAGCACTCTATACTTCCATGCCCAAAAATTATCGGCTCCTTCAAGTGTTTCCTCAAGCTTGATATTATTTTCCATCATGATAAAGTGAGAACTTGAAATGGAAATAGAGATAATAGAAATTACCAAGAGAGTCCTTCAATTGGATGCTTGCTCCAAATCCTTTCTAGAAAACTGCTTCTGGTGCACCTAGGGTTTGACAGAGAAACCATAATTTTAGATCTAAATGGATAAAAATATGCGCCTCCTCAAGGAGAACTGAGTAATATACTCCTTTTCCAAAAATTGAGGACAGATGTAATATCCCAGCTGATATTCTATTTTATTTTGATAATATGTTTGTGGGTTTGATGCTTCAGTTGTGCTAGAAAGATAATAAAAATTTGCATGCAAAATAGTGTCGTGCTAAAAGGTCTTAAAATATAGTTGGTCTGGAGAAATAATAGGAAATAAAATTTCAGTGAGAGAAGGTACACATACTAATAGTAATAGTGATGATGGTACTTTAGTATATAGGAGGCATGCAAGCCATGCAAGAATGATAAAGAGGAGATAGTGTTTCCCTCTAGGAGTTGACGCCCAAGCTGAGAAAATGCCCCAGTTAGTGCTCTCCTTCACATTTTTGAGACAATAGATGGCTGATGTTATTGTAACTTTCTAGGAGTGGCAGTATCGGCTTCCCAGAGAGATAGGATGAAGCATCCAGATATTTTGACCACTTCAAGAGACCTAGTGAATTGATATGCTCTCGATAAGTGACGTCTTCCCTCTTCACGATTCTGTTGATAACTGCTTTGGAAGTGTATGAATTGGGCTGATATTAACGCAGTAGAGTGGTGTGATCCTATGGAGAATAATAGTGATTGCATGCAGAAGAAAATCTGATATTCTAAGCCCCAACAAATTGTTTTGAAGATTTCTACTTGTTCCCCAGCAGCAAAACGTGAACCTGCAAAACAATCTCTATTTTCCTGCTGGATTGTTGAACAAGAATGAATATGATGAATAGCAGATGATAGATCTTGATGATCTATCCAGAATTCATTAAGGCATATAGATTTCACTATCGAAAACGCCTGCTAGCTGAAGACCTTCGTCTCCAACCCCAACTTGTTGCCGCGACGCCTAACAGTTGCTGCTCTAGAAACCAAACTCAATAATAATAATCATGGATGATATTTTTGGTTCAACTATCGTTCTTATATAGATTTAGCATGCACTTTTTGGGTTTGCATGTCACTTTTAGGGTTTACAATTTACTTTTTGCATCCATGCAATTCTAATTGCTCGTTGACTTTAATCCTGAAGAAAGAAGGCCTTTTTTACTATACTCTTGACTTAATAATACTGAATGAATGCTCTACTCTGCTCCTGGTATTACATGTCCTCCGTTAATTCCCTTTTTCCCTAATACCGGCTCAAACCTATGGGAATTAAATAGGTTAGCGGGGACTTCTAATGCTTAAGTAGAAGAGGACATTACAGTCATTAGAGGAAATTTCAACTCAAAATGGGCCTCCTAAAAAGAATTAATAAAATAATAGTTCAAATAATAAAATAATATTTATTAATTTTGGAGGAAGAAAAGAAAAAAACTACTTTTTTGTTTGTATTTTTGACATATATCCCCGTGTTTTTACTCAAATTTTGATCGGGAGAGCTTGTTGGATGCGGAATTAAATTTCGCATCTAATGAGTACCCACTCGACATACTTTTGATGGACCCCGCTGCCCCAAAAGTCAAGAAATACCTGAAAAAACGTGATGATGATGTCATCATCACCACGTTTTTTTAGGTATTTCTTGTTTTTGGGGTAGTGGGGTCCATCAAAAGTATGCCGAATGGGTACTCGTTGGCATCCAATGAGCTCTCTCGATCGAAATTTGAGTAAAAACACGGGGAGATATGTTGAAAATACAAACAAAAAAGTAGTTTTTTATGATACCTATCCCCAAATTTATATTAAAAAAGTGTTTAAGACCTATACGGTATTTCAAATTTAAATCAATTTCATTGGCTAACACATGATGACATGGAATTTGAATCAAAGTTAAAAGGCCCATTTTGAGTTGAAATTTCCTCTAATGCTTCCCCGCTTGAAATTGCTTATCCTCAGGCAACTGTAAACTAGGATTCTGTAATACATGTTCTCCCTCCCATGCGGAGTATTCAATAGGTAACTCTTTCCATTTTACCAAGTATTCCCGAATGACCCTATTTCTGAGCTTTCGTTGTCCAACATGTAGAATTCTTTCTGGAATCAGTACTAAATGTCCTTCATCATCTAAGGGAGGAAATTCTGTGGATGGACCAATGTGTTTCCCTACTGTTTTCTTGAGATTCGATACATGAATTACATTATGAATTTTACTTTCCTCTGGAATCTCTAGTTCATAAGCCACCTCTCCAACCTTTCTCGAGACTATGCTCGAATCTCTGTCTATCCGCATATTATTTCTGCAAGTTTTGAGCTGGCTGTAGATTCTCTTTTAGCACTTTGAGAATATATTGATTGTCTTGTACCAAATCTTTTGCCTTAGGTTCTTTGCTATATCCGAAGATTAAATCTGCAAAGTTCAGTGCCTTGTAGCCATATAAAGCTTTGAAATGAGTCATCTGAATAGACATATGGTGAGTGGTATTGTAGCAATACTCTCCTAGGTGTAGCCATTAAATCCATATCCTCTCTTTCCCAACTACATAATTTATTAAATATCCCTCAATCCATTTGTTGACTATCGCGGTTTTCCCATCACTCTGAGGATGATAACTTGTGCTAGTAGCAAATTCTATTCCCATAAATCTGAAAAGCTCCTGCCAGAAGGAACTGGTGAATTTACTATCACTATCACTAAAAATGGTCTTAGGCAGTCCATGTAGTCTAAAAACTTCTCAAAAAAACAAGTCTGCTACCTGTGATGCAGAATAATATGAACAAATGGAAAATAAGTGAGAAAATTTTGTCAACCAATCTACTACCATGTATGAGAAATCGTGTCCATATACCTTGGGTAAACCCGTAATGAAATCCATCGAGATGCTCTCCCATTTTTGCTCCGGTATAGGTAATGGTTGAAGTAACCCTGTCAGATGAGTGTGTTCAATTTTATTCGGTTGACACATACTAGACTCTTGTACATGTTGCATTGCATCCTCCTTGAGGCATTTCTATGAGAACCTTTCTCTAATCTGTCTGTAAGTTTTTAAGAACCCAAGATGCCCTGACAATGGTGAATCATGCGATGCCTGTAAAACATTTTCCCTTTAAGCTGATTCTCGGGAATGAGGTATATCCGATTTTTGTAGTAAATGATGTCGTCGATTACCTTGTACCTGCCATCTTGTATTTGTCTGTCTAATAACTCACAAGAAAATTTATTTTTTGAATATTCAACCAAGAGATGAGACCTCGAGTTGATAGATATACACGAGTTAAAGGAATGTCTTGTCGGCCCTTTATTTCCATATAAAGAACACGACGAGGGGAAATACCTTCTTGAACTTCCGTTTTGATCATCTGAATATCCTTCATAAGAAATCGTGGGAAAATACGACGATTTATTCCGGGAAATCCCCAACGAAAAAGACATACAATTCCTTTTCTTTTATCAAACTTATTATAGCCACTACCCACATTGAAAAAAATTGTACACCACAGATAAGAGCTAATGAACAGACCTTACTCATGAGTTATAATGAGGCTGGTCATCTTGATAATGTATCAGCTACAACATTGTTATTTCGCTTAACATATTCTATTTCAAACTCATATGCTTGTACCTTGTTGACCCATTTTTGTTGATGTTCATTCAACTCTTTTTGTTCTAAGAAGTCTTTGAGGTTGTTGTGATCTGTCTTAATTTTAAACCTGCTTCCCACCAAATACTATCTAAATTTTGTTAAGGCGTGTAAGATTGCTAGTATTTCTTTATCATATATAGAGTACTGGCGTTCCTAATATTTGAGTTTTTTGCTTTCAGCGGCATTCGAGTGATGGTCTTGTGCATAGATACTGGCCCTATTCCCTCTCTTGAAGCATCACACTCTACTATAAATGGCTGCGTGAAATCGGGTAATGCCAAAATGGGACATGAACTCATATTTTTTCTCATTCTTTCAAAGTATGTTGTGTCCATTCTATCCATCTAAATGCCCCTTTCTTTGTAATATCTGTGAGTGGTGCAGTCAATTGAGAAAACCATTTAACATACCTCATGTAATAAGTGCAAAGGCCCAAAAATCCCTTCACTTCTGTTACATTTTTTGGTGTAGAGAAATCCAAGATAGCACTAATCTTTTTCATGTGAACTTGTACTCCATCGGTGCTTATGACATGCCCTAGATATGACATTTCTTGCATAACAAACTCACATTTAGACATTTTGGTGAAAAGTGATTGTTCTTCTAGAATTCCTTGTGACTGAGCCTTGAAGGTGTGGTTCATGCAAGATTGAAAAGTTATCAAGGCGTTGGTGAGTCCAAAAGGAATGACCAAGAACTCATAATGACCAAAGTGGAAATAGAAAGTTGTTTTTGAAATATCTTTATCCCTTACTCTGATCTAATGAGACCTTAATCGAAGATCAGTTTCGGAGAAGTATTTTCCCCTTGTAACTCAACCATCAATTCATCAATTATGGGAATGGGTACCTGTTTTTTATGGTTTCCTTGTTGAGGGCCATGTAATCGATACACATCTGTAAGGTGCCAGCTTTATTTTTTACCAATACTACTGATGATACAAATGGGATAGAACTCGGTCATATGTAACCAAACTCCATCAATTCCTTAATTGTTTTCTCTATCTCATCTTTGTACCTTTTGGGATGCCTATACGAAGTGGTGATGACTGCTTGTGTTCTCTCCTCTAACTCAATAATGTTCTTGAACCCTCGGTCTAGCGGTCAACCTACTCGAACATCTCTTGATACTTTCTCATGTTTCTGTAGTAATGCATGTATATATGTCAAATGTTAGGTGTTGTTATTTGAGGCTTTCGAAAAGTGACAAAACATTCAACTGACCGCTCTATGTCTCCCTGTCTGAGTACAACCTCCATCCTCTATGATGATACTGGTTTGGGGGGCAAAGTGTTCATGCCCCTCAAGACCACTCCTTTCCATCGTGTCCGTGGAATTCCATTTCCATTGCCCTATAATCTGTAGTATATTTCCCTATAGAATAAAGCCATTGAACCCCTAATACTACATTTGTATCTGTTACATTTATCACATAAAATGAGTAGGTCATATTGTAGTTCCCTAGTGTGACATTTAGTTTGGAAATCCAGTGGTTGCATTCCATGTTGTTATTTCCTACTACCGCTACTATTAATCCTTCAAATTTCTCCGTAAGAATACCCCACCTAGCCACCCATGTTGCATCTAAGAATTGTGGGTTGCCACCCCATCAATTAACACACCTACCATGTGGCCCTGTACTACTCCCTTGAATCTAAGAGTATGAAACCTGGGTACTCCATATAATGTAGCAATAACTCCATCCCTGAAGTGACTCCTCTTATGTGTTTTCAATTCCTCGACTTTCTCCTGTAATGGATCATTCTCTTCACTATCTCAATAGGCTTCTATATAGTGTGCTTTCGCTTTTCCTGGGCACCTATGACGTAGAATCCATGGTTTCTGACAAGTGAAGCACAATTTCTTCCTTCTAAGTTCTTTCCTTTCTTCTTTGGCCATTCCTATTGGAAGGGTTTCTTGTCATTTTCTTTTATTAAGAAATTTGTCTTAACCAAACTTGTTATTGGGAAAATCTTGTAGATCGCGGGTTCTTTTGTTAAGAAATTTGTCTTAACCAAACTTGTTATTGGGAAAATCTTGTAGATCGCGGGTTCTACTTCTAGCATCTTGTAGAGTACATGGTTTGTAGGTTTTCACCCACCAGTAAAGGTTCGGTCAATTACATAACATAACCAACCTGCTCTCTTGGCTGTAAAGTAACAGAAAAAGAAATGAGTCATATAGGGGTTTGGCCTCAAGATTCATGATGAAGAAGGTCCACTGCTTTAGATTTTTTAGAGTCCGTAGAGCAACTTGGCCACTTTTGCGATCTATCATGAGAAAGTAGATCAACTTGGGTCACCTAAATTGGTCCAGATTGCCTGTAAAACATTGATCCCAATTAGAACTGGAAGCTCACGCCTCAATAATTCATACTTAAAAATATCACGTCTATGTTCCTCTCCTCTGTATCACACAGCATTTTTACCATCCGTAGAATTACTCATTCTCTCCTTTTGTTTCTACATGCATTTTCAACAATATAATCATAACTGGGCGCACTAGGAATCTGTACTTGGTATCAAGTCCAGCCAATCGACGTGAATGGGTGGTCACCCAACCCTCAATATTCTGAATTTTCTTCCATATGGATCTAGATACTTGTAGTGACAACACCCTTTTTGTATAGCTGCAAAAAAGGACCGAGTAAGCCCCTCGATAATTCATACCAGGAAAAGTATATCACAGCTAGACAGTCTGTGCAGTTTTACTCAATGTGCGCATTAAGTTGTGAGCCGATCGAGTATTGAGGATGATCAGCTGGGATCCAATAATTGTGACGTGTAAAGCTGCTGCTGCATGCGAATTGACCCACTTATCAAGTCCTTTCTTACTATGAGAATATGATCTGTTAGTGATGCATATTCTCTCACTCATCACTTTAAGCTCTATAAATGGCCTACAAAATTTGAGTTCTTCACCATTGACATTTCATTTTATTATATTTGTCATTGTTAGGTCGACATGGCATTGTCTTCTATTCTTGTGGTTGGAGTTATTGGTGAGTTTTCAATACTCATGCTTCTGAGTTTACTCAGTAGAAAAAACCCTAGATGCATTGTCAATAAGTTGGGAGAAAACGTACTTACTTGGACTTTACAAAGTAACAGAAGAATACTGCTCTCGGTTTGTCGAAAGATTGTCATGACAGGGAAGTTATTTGTACAGATCAGTGTAATATTTAATGGAAATGATTTGAGATATATAGGATCATTAAATATGAAAGTATTAAACATATGATGTTCTTTGTTGGATTGAGAAGTGTATATAATGTTCTTATCTTATTAATGTACAGTCTTCTATTTATAAGGTTATAGAAGTATATATATCCATGCAGGGATCTTGTCTATAATGTACAGTCTTCTATTGAGAAGTATATATATATTCATGCAGGGATCTTGTATATAATGTACAGTCTTCTATTTATAAAGTTGTATAAGAAAGTTTAAGGTTCTCGTGCACTTATCTGTGAATTCTGGAATGTCCTCATCATACCTTAATCAGTTTCTACGTGAAATAAAATAGAATAAAATACTTGATTTCAGGGCTTACAGCAACT
>LPNX010015697.1:83173-132652 GCA_001517045.1 Pseudotsuga menziesii | reverse complement strand
ATGGTGCAGGATTTGTTCTCGAAACATTTTATCTCATATCTTTTCTCACTTTTGCTTCACGAAAGAAGAAGGTAACTCAACTTGTCTTACATGCCAGGCCAGCTAGGTCCAAAAAAAAATTTGGTTTATTTACAAATATTAATGGGATGTGGGTTGATATACTTTCTAGGGATTTTATTTTTTTCTATATGCAAAACCGTGACTTAGATTCCTGCTAATTATTTTGTCATGAATACTCTTCCAGGTGATGACAGTGAGACTGATATGTGGTTTGATAATGGCCTTTGTCATGGAAGTTGCAATTACAATTTTTGTGCTGCATACTTACCGTCTACGACAGATGGTAGTAGGCAGTGTGGGTGTGGGTTTGTCCATTATCATGTATGCTTCGCCATTATGTGTTGTGGTATGTTTCATTCTTCCTCTTCAACTCTAAATTAGATTAAAATTTTCAAAGTTCATTTTTTTTTCCAAAGTTGTGGTAAGAAAATTGTAATTTTTTCATTTCAAGAACACAGGAAATCTTTTGAGCATTGTTTATAATTCACAGCGTTCAATCCATACTCTCTCTTGCTGAAAAATGTATGTCGTGTTTTCTGTATGTATGTTTTTCAGAAATTTGTGATTAAAACTAAAAGCGTAGAGTGCATGCCATTCCTACTCTCTCTGTTCAACTTCCTAAATGCACTAGCATGGGTTGCATACTCTATAGTCACTCGAGATCTCTTCATTGGTGTAAGTATTTTTCTTTCTTCATGTCCCTTAATTTATCTCCTATATTATAAGCCTTCTATTACAAAAATTCTGTTTTTTTATAATAATTATTTTCCTTTTTAATTTCTTTCATGTCACTTTGCAGACGCCCAGTGCTATTGGTGCTGTTCTGGGAATGATCCAGCTTACTGTGTACTTCATTTACAGAAATTCAAGGAAGATAATTGTTTCACCTGTATCTACCAAAGACCTTTCTCAGGCCCAACAGATAGACATGCATCCACTGGAACTTTCTCAGATCAAACAGGTGGACATGAATGCACTGGAACTTTCTCAGATCAAGCAGGTGGACATGAATGCACTGGAACTTTCTCAGATCAAACAGGTGGACATGAATGCACTGGAACTTTCTCAGATCAAGCAGGTGGACATGAATGCACTGGATATAACAGTTATAAAAATCGAGACCGAGAAATCAAAATTTGTAATAGTAGCTCCAATAGATCTGACTGTTGCAGATAAAGTGTAAAGTATATCCAGTCTGGAAGTGTAAAGTATATCCTGTCTGGTTTGAAGATACCTCAAGAGGGATCCACTGTTTACTAGTTAACCATGTTTACTTAGGTTGGAATAAAAGGGAAAGGGAGCTAAAGAGTCTTCCTTTTAATAAGATATTGAAAATGTCGTTGTTGTGGCAACTTGTCATCATCATATTCTATAAGATCATAGTTTGTGAGATCATAATTTGTGACCAGATTCTATTTTTAAGGTTATAGTTTACTATTATATTCTATTAAGTACATGCTTTATTTTACTATTTTAAGGTTATAGTTTACTACAATACTCAACTTACAAATTTTACTAAATAAATTTTCTAAGATTATAGAAATAATTAAATTGAGAGAAGCCGAGTGTTTCATAAGTTTTTATAATCTCTCATTTTCATTAATATAAAACAATTATATAAATAATGTGATTTTATTTAAAAGTAATATCAATTTATTAATCTCTTACCAGCTTACCAACTTTGAATAGTTTCTAATTTCTAAGCACAGCTGGTGAACACAACACCTAAAAGGCCAAATATTCGGCATGATAATATCACCCTCAGCAAGCAAACTATAAATATTTATGACAAAAAAGCTTTCACATATTAGCTCAATTATTAAGTCACTTTAAATCTCTTTGATCATACAACAATACTCAATTTGCCCATCGAGCCTAACTTTCACCTAACTTTCACTTATTAGCTCAATTATTAAGGTTTCAAATCCTTTGGATCATACAATAACAGTCTTGCCCATCTAACCTATAAAAATCATAGCATCAATGGAAAATTGCATTCTATATTTTAACAAATTGAGTAGCACTAATGGAAATAAACATGCTTACGTACATACAACTTTAAACAGAACATATATTTCAACTCATAGTATCGCTGGGCGGTGGGGGACAGAAGTTGCGGGTAGAGTGATCTTTAATATTTGTGGAGCACATCATTGATCTTTATTGTCACTACATCCTCTGTGTAATGAGAAGTTTCCATGTGTAACTGTAACTATCAGTCAAGCAAGCAATCCTAGTACCTATCGTTGAGCATATCTGTATTGCTGATTCTGCCCATTCAACGGGCATGCATCAAAGTCAACAGTTGAGTGGGCAATAAAGTAACCGGTTACTTATCCTATAAAGAAAGAAACCTATAAATGGCTGTTACTTATCCTTGGGCAAACAAACAAAAAAGAGCACCCAAATTAAGATTTTTAAGCAGCATGCTTTGATCTTAGTTTTTAAAAACTAAGATTAAAACATAAAGTATATTTTAATTATTTTTTATTTTTTTAAATAAATATTTATAAAAGATTTGAACTTGTAATTTTGAATTTCAATTTTTTATTATCTATTGCTTTAATTTTATAGACTAATTATTTTATAAATTTTTAATAATATTATATATTTTAATTCTTTTACAAATTATTAATAATACTATATATTTTATTTATTTTACAAATTATTAATAATGTTTTTATTTTTATGACTAATGGAACTTTTACTTTAATAAATATAACATTAAAAAAAATTACAATATACGATGTAGTTTTCTTATTAAGAAGATTTTTCACCATATGGCAACCTAAGGTTGGAAGTTTATTCTATATGGAATGATTTCTTTATTATGGGATACAATTATATTATTTATATTTCAATTTTTATAAAGTCAAGGATGTCTTAATAAATTATTTATCACAATGTTTTTATTAGATTTTTATTAAGGAGATTAGTTACTAAGTGAAAACCCCTATTCTTGATAATTGGATATAATGATTTTACTAAAAATAAATGTTAGAGATTAATCTATGATGTGTTCTTATTAAGAAGATTGGTCACCATACAACAACCCTAAGGTTGGAAGTTTATTCTATGTGCATGATTTCTTCATTATACTATTAAAGCAATTATATTATTTATATTTCAATTTTTGTAAAATCAATAATTTTTTTCTACATTAATTGTGATAATGCTCTTATCAGACATGTGTTGCTAAGTGACAACCCTTCATCTTGATAGTTAACTGTGATGAAAAGTAGACAATCAAGATACCTAAATGGTAATATATATTTTTTATTTATGGAAAATTAATATAATTCCAAAAAAATAGTTTTCTCTTAAGATTAGTATCTTACTATTTTTCTAAAACATTTAATGCACATGTTTATGTTAGGCATTGGTGAACCATTCAAAAGTTACAAAGAAAATAAGAAATCTATGTTTTTTTAGAAGTCTAATATATCCAAATAAAAATAAATAATATATAGAATCACCACACAAAACTCTATAAGTGTGTGCAATTTCAATAACAACAATATGATCCTAAAATAAAAGCAAACAACTCATCCACCATGTAGATGGAAAATTTAAATAGCACTATTTTATTTTTAATAAAAATGTGCACAAGCATGTGTGTTATTATTCAAAACTAATGCACACATTTTAGTAACTTGTGCCTCTTATATTTCTACAATCTCAAGTTAATTTTGGATGTCTAGGCACCCTAGCTTGAAATGATTTATCTCCTCACACACTTACATGATTTATCTATTGGATGCAAACATTTAATGTGATTGTTACGACACTAACTCACACCCAACAATTTTCCACCTACCATAGAGTCTCTAGGGTACTAGCATATGCATGCTCCTAATTTTATATAAATATGAAAGGCATTTTCCATCTCTACATTGCCTTCAATTTGGAAGTTATAATTCAAACCATTATAAATGCACTCAACAACCAGTCGTTTAGCTTCATGATTTGAACATTTAAAACTTAAGTCTCACATATCCAAATTTAACTTCTACTAATAGTCTAGGTAAGGATTCCTATGATCATAGAAAAACATCTAGCATTCTTGGAAGTAAGGAAAATAACACATAAACCTTATCACAAAAACAATTTACTCGGTGAATGAATGTTCCTCACAAGAACAATTCACAACGCTAAGGCAATTTTTTTCAGAAAACAAATCCACTAACATATATTGATGGCTTTCCATGGAAAAATGCATTCAACGGGTATAAATTTCCTATATATATTATTCTTCTACAATTATGTATGTGTAGGAATGTTCATGGATAGATTTACATAATTCAATGTGAATATCCAAAACATAAGCTCCATGTTTAAAATGAACTTATAATTCAAATTCTTCATGCAGAAATGCATAGTGCATCCTTGTACAATCCATGGCTCAATTCTCTCGTGATTCCTTCCATACATTAGATGCACTTACCATTAAAAATAACTCATTATGATTCAAAACATAATACTCAATAGAATATTTATGTGGAGGAATTCAATACAACTCCATGAATAATTTCATTCATTATACCTAGCATTAAATCCTACATAATAATACAATTATTATTATACAATAAAACACTTATTTGAATATTTAGCAACTTGAGCAACTAGTTTCATGTGAGTTAAGCTACACCCAACCATAGGTTCCCTTGCTCATCAATCTCTTAGCAAGTTGCCACCCACGCACAAGGTTAATGGGAAAATGGAAATGGATATGTGCACAGAGTAATTCCCCACTAGGACATCTCTGAGAGTTTGGCATTCAACAATTGCACTCTAGTAGTATGGATTTTCATTCCTTCCCTAGTATATATTTGTAATACTCCAAAATTTCGTAAAAATTTAAAATTTTTCATATAACATTAAATGTTTGCAATCGTCACTACTGAGGAACATTTTAATGTTAATGGTTAACCTAAACAGGCTTAAACTAGAACTAATTCTTTTGTTAAATTCTAGTTCCACGTACTTAATTGTTTGTTTTCGTAAATCATTATTAAGGATTTGATTTAGCAGGTTATGAATTGGAACAACATGAATTGAAACATCTGTTTAATTATTAGTGCTAAGTTTGTTTTACCGTTTTGTGGAAAATATGAAGGAACTTCAGTTGAGATTGGGTCTTACTTAGCTTTTTAGCTAATGTAGTGAAGTGATGCTTCTTTTACGGGTCATTTACAGGTAAGACATTTTGTTACCAGTTCCGGATCGAGATTATTATCTCAACTAGCTTAAATTTAATGCTAGTAAATTTATTTATTTTATAGCTTTGATCAAATGAATGAGGTATCGTTGATCTGTATATTTATGTTCTAAATAGTTTCTAGTAAACATAAGTGTTAGCAAATTGATCATAGTCTAGTTACTCTTCCATTTATAGTGAACGATAATTAATATAGCAAGTTCTTTTATTACCTTATTACTTAACACCTTAGTAATTCAATGGTACTCATTTCATCAATATTCAAATTAGGTAAACTTAGAAAACCTAAATCTGGATATAGTCATAAGTAAGATGGTTGTCATTCACACCTAGAAATAAAACCTAGTGCATAGACAGTTAGTATTTACCAACAAGAGAAGCAATAATTTATATCTTTAAACTATAGTAATAATGCTTTTTGTGTAAGGATGAAAGGGTTATTTTCTATAAAAATCTATCCCTTTTAACCTTAGTATAATCTTCATCTCATAAGGGGAAAATGAAAAACAAACACTAGTATCTTAAAATGATACTAATTCAATACCTAGGCTAATATTCTAGCTATGCATAAAGTTCTATAGTTGCAACTATATATACATAGCTAATTTTAATGGTTGTATCTTCCTAAATCTTTTACAAGGTCCTTTCATAAATCTATATTTTGTCACAAGGTATTTTTTATTATGCAAATAACATTGAATAGTTCCTTGCATAAGTTTTTCTTTAACCATTTAAAAATTATAGCATAATATAAACCCTAGTCTAACTACTACCTTCTTACATTATTCGTTAGGGATATAACAAGCATAAAAATATTGATGATAGATATTGTAAGTTAAGAACAAGGTTTTTAACGTGGTTTATTTATCATTCCCCATTGTGTGTAGGATGCTCCAAAGGAGGTCTCAAACTACATTATAAAACCCACTCTTGGCAAATAAATCTGAAGCCACGTGGTCGATGTTCGATGGTTAGGTTTTGTTGACTTTGGGGGCAATATAAAACTATTTTAAAACCCTAAAATTTGCATTAACCTCGCTTTTAACCTTGATCCGGAATGGGAGTGCCACAGGCTCATGGTCACGTGGCCTTACTGTCACTCCATTGTGTAAGCCAAGTTGCCAAAGTCATCTTTCTTTTGCGTATAGAGGTTCATGTGGCCACTGTATTCCTCTAAGGGTGAGGTTGTTTTTCGCCATTAAACTAACTTTGTGGTGATGAACTCCATCACGGTTACTAAGTGGGCTTGAACTATGGTTCAATCGTGGTGTATCCTTGTAACTTGAACCCTCTCATCCAGGCCTTCAGTAGTTTCCTCCATTTTAGCTCGAGTTACACAACTTGTGGCTGGGGTTTTGGATTTACCGTCTTCTACACAACCAGGACAAAGAAAACTGATCCGTGTAAGAATTCTTTTAGCTTTAATACCCTTCTAGCACTATTGCAATTTTAATTTCTTTGTTCTTTCAGAAGTTTAACATTTTGTGGGTTCTTCATTTTTGTAGGCTTTCAAACTGGATGTTTGAGCTGAAAGACACCACCAACAGAGCTCCACGATGGCGTTCATCCTAGTAAGCCTCAGTTTCACCTGAGGTTTCTCCTGCACTGGTTGTATGGTGTTTTTGTTGATATTGCCCTCTTGGTTCTTGGGTTCTGCTCGGTCGTGGTTACATTATGATGTGCTTGTTTTGGAAGGCCATGTGGTCGATACTGTGATATGTGGTTTAAGAAAACTTTGAAGCCCTAGCGGGTGCATCGTAATGGAATTATTTTGGGGCTTTCACGGCCGTGACTTGGAAAATATTATGGGCCTTCTCAGTTGTAGCTTTTGATTAAACTAAAGTTATTTTGATACAGGCTTTTAAGCCATAACTTTGTTTGTAAAAGGCCATTAGGCCGTAACTGATATGATTCAATGGTGTTAGGGTTTAGATGCTATTTAAGATTTAAATAAGCTCAAAGCTTACTATTTTGTAACTTATATTTTTTATTATGTATATGTATATGTATATGTATATGTACATATACATACATACATACATACATATGTATGTATGTATGTATGTATGTACATATATATACATATATATGTATGTATATATATGTACATATATATACATACATATATATACATATATATATATATGTATATATATAGATATGTATGTATATACATACATATATATATATAGATATGTATGTATATACATACATATATATATATATATATATATATATGTATGTATGTATGTATGTATGTATGTATGTATGTATGTATGTATGTATGTATGTATACATATACATATATATATATATTTGTGGTTTTAAGAAGATGATGGCAGCTGTAAGATTCTTATTGTTTCTGGTTTTTCTTCCATTCTGTTAAATTATCCTAAACAGGGTTTTTGTTACTATAAGTTAATATTTGTTTTGATGAATAGATAGTTAAAGAATATTTTTGGAAGTTTATTATGTTTTTGTTCGTAGTGGTTTAATTTTTATTATAAGATAAATAAAAAGTTCAGCGAGTTGATTTATATGATAGAACTGAATTTTTACTGTCAGTAAGAAATTATTCAGCAAATAGATAGAAGAAAAGTTGAATAATACCTTCTAAGTCTTTACTGTAAATTCTAGGTTAAAATATTTGAAAGGACTTTATTTAATTTATCTTAGTTTGTAAATTCCATACAGTTTTTAATACTTTTTCTTATGGATAATGTATTTAATTTTTATATATTCATCTATTAGATACTTATGGTTATACAAATGAAGTATGTATGCTTTAATTAGTTTATGGGTGAAATTGTAAAATCCTTCTGCTAGTAAAAGAGAAGGTAATGATATTCCTAGTTTTTGACAGTTTATTCAATATAGGATTTATTTGTAAAATCCTAATAAATTTTAAATTATTACATAGTTAGTATTTGATTATAATGTTATTCTAGTTTCATTTTACTTATATTTATGATGAAATTATCTCAATGAATTTCTAGCCTTATTTACTGTTCCTTTAAGTTAATCCTGCTTATTTATTTTCTGATTTTTTTATAAAGTCTTTTAATTACTATAATAATAGACTTATAGTATATATTTTATCTACCATGTAAATTAATACACAGACTAAATATATATGTATTCTTATCTTTCCTAGAGACATATTTGTTTATGTTATTACAAAGTACTCTATCTAAAAAAAACAGCTAAAATAGAAAGGAAAAACATGCATATGAATATCTCGTATGAAACTTGTATAAGGTAATAAAACACATTCATGCATACTTCATTCGATTCTTTATCTGAAATTAATCTAACCTAGTGTACTAGAGTACTACCTTTAAAAAAGTGTGGAAAAATACAGTTAGGTATTTTTTTTAATCTATCAGTAAACTGGAAATTCTTGTAATCAGTTACCCTAATCTATATAATCCATCATCTAACTATCTTTTCACAGTAAAATTATTTCATTAACTAACCCTAACAACATCAGAACATAAGCATAAAATATTATTGCTTAAACTCAATCCTTCTAAATGTAAATAAACAATTAGAAAGCTAGATAAATCATGTAGAACCTGGTAATGTAGAAGAGGTGACAACAGCTTAAGGAACCTGTTCCTCCCAACCAAATCCTAGAGATAGCTGAACTGCAAATCTCAGGAGCCCCGAGCTTGTCTCCTGGTCCACTTGGTATAAGTACTGGGTGAGAGATGTAGTCTAGTAATCCTCTGCAACTCTACTGAGTATTCAGTAGTAAATCTGTTCTACTTGCAGCAGTATGAACTCAGTTTAGAATAGCTGCACTAGTTCATATCTTCAACACTTTTCACTCAAACAAACTTTAGCTAGTCCCCTCCATCGAATTTTATTGTGCACTTCATTCACTCAGAATGTTCACAAGTCAAGAATGAGCAGCCTCAGCTGTCTTCAATGGGAAGTTTTATTAGCATGCCTAGGTATTTTGGGTCAGTTTTCACTTAATGAGCCACCTGCTCTTGTTCCACTTTCTTGGGGAACATGCCCACAAAAATAGGGAAGTTGCCTCTTGCAACAGCTAGAAGTAGTTTGAGGATGTTTTCAAGTGTCAATCTACTCTCAACCCAGCCTAATCCACCAAGTGACCAGTAAAACACTCATTTAACAGCTTCCTTAAGCTATTGTCTCATCTTTCATTTATTAATTAGTAAAATATTCAGCAATTACATTCAATTATCCTTGCCCCACTTGGTCATTAATTACAAACTTTATAATAAAATAAACATAATGTTTTGCAAATTGGGGCATGTGACAATATTCCAGAGAAAAACAATGGAATACACCACACTAGGATGCCATCGTTAAACAATCATCGTCAACTAATTCTAAACCAAATAGTGCAATCCCTTCCTCAAGATTTATTCCAGAGAAAAATAATGGAATACCTTCTTACACTATGCCACCATTGTCAAACAATTCCCATCAACCAGTTCCAAACCAAATAGTGTAATACCTTCCTCATTATATATTCCAAAGAAAAATAGTGGAATACCTTCCACTAGGCCACCATTATCAAACAATGTGCATCAACGAGTTCCAAACCAAACTGTGTAATCCCTTCCTCAGTATCTATTCCCAACAAAAAAAGTGGAATACCTTACACTATGACACAACTATCAAACAATTCCCATAAACCAATTCAAAACCAAATAGTGTAATACCTTCCTCGGTATCTATTCATAAGAAAAACAATGGAATACCTTACACTAGGCCACCATTTCCAAACAATGCATGGAATTGTCTTTGAGAGAGGTTTATACACAGCTTGTAAAATAACTCCCAATAATTATTCAAGGTCAAATTTCAATACAGAAATTGCATCCAACCACGAAAAATGGTTTTCAAACAAACTTCCCAAGCAATAGACTTCCCCTGAGTCTGTGTAAGTGAAAGAGTGAGAGAGATTGAAACAGTTTGTGTGAATCTTCCCCTTGTGGTAAAGTGCATCCAACTCTTTCAACATGGATTATTAAGTTGCATGGAAATCATTCCCCATGTGGTATTCCCAAAAGACTTGCGTCCCTCAGCATAAGCCACTTAATCTTTCATTCACTTTTGGGATTAATCATAAGGCTCAAATTATCATTTAGGTATGGTTAAAGTACTTTGTAGGATTAGTCACAACTAGCGTCATATTATAACTCCCTTAGGCTATCCATGTTCCCTTTTTCTTCCTCATTGATGAATTCATGATACCTCATTCACTTCAATGTTTACCTCAACCACACCCAAATGTATTTTATATTAATAATTTGCATGATATAAATTGGTCATCCTCCACTCACTTTTAAAATCAAATTTACATCATTACATAAGGGGTCAAAGCTGGGGTGTTAGACAAGGGGAGGGCCTTTTATCATCAAATTTCTCACTCTTGTTCAATCAATAGAACATGAGACAATTGGAGGACCTTTGATCATCGAATTTCCCACTCTTGTTAAATCAATAGACAAGTGGAGGGCCTTTGATGTTTGAATTTATCCTCCCTTAGAAATATTTTCTAATATTTCCATTGAGTTTAGGCAGTAAGACTATTTTGATGAATGTCACCATCATGGACATACCACTAGAGCTATTGGTTCTATAGACCTACTTGGATATGATGTCCTTATATGTAGAGGAGCATGTCTTGGATATGCAATCGATCGTTCTTATAACCCCTTGACTATGTTGAAATATGGGTCCTCGTAATACTGAACTCTAGTGTTAAGGATCTTTCACACCCTACCCCTCTCTCTCCGACCTCATGCCATTTCTTGATCTATCCCTTTTACATCTAACTCTAATTATCTCTCACACCCTATACCTCTCTCTCCCTCCACCATTTCCCAATATATATCCTCCCCCAATCTTCCCATCCATCCCTCCCATATTTCCTATTATATCTCTCCCTCTCCCAATCTATCTTTCACATGCTACCTCCCTCTACGACAACTATTGAATTCGTTTTTGAAGCTATTGCCAGATTTCTTTTAGTTCTGAACTGATCTGCATTGATTTTTAAAAAAAAGAGATCTCCATTGTTTGCCAGAGATCTCCATTTGAAGCTATTGCCACATTTTTCCAGAGATCTCCATTGTTCCAGATAGAGTTACCCAGGCAACCTAGCTCGGGAATTTTTTTTATTATGGCAAGGCCACACAGCATTATTTAAAAAAAAAGAGCGTTACTTCTCTTGGGCACCGCTCCTTTCACATAGGAGAAAAGTGGTGCCACCGCACATATTAAAGAGCCAAGAAGCAGTACCACCGCTCTGCTTGTGTTTAGTAAAAGCGGTGAACTTCCCAGCCTTGCACCGATTCCGAGCATCGTGCCCCCCAACCGCTCATTGCCTGATCACTTGGAGCGGTACTGTTTTTTTTATATTTTTTTTAATTAAAAAAAAAAACAAGAGTTTTGTTTTTCTATATATATAAAAAAGGGCTAAGCAAGGGCAAATATTTTTTTTAGTCATATCCGATGGCTAATATAAGTTCTTTGAAGCCGATCTTCAGACCTGTTCTAATCGGAGCTAACTATGAATTTTGGTCTATCAAAATGAAGACATTTTTGCAACTCAACAAATGTTGGAATATGGTGGAAATAGAGTTTAAAGAACCTGAAGCGCCTGCTCTGGCCACAATGAATAATGCTCAAAAGAATGCTCTCGAAGCTTGTTGAGACCGAGATATCACAGCCAGATGGATGATCCAAAGTTGCATTGAGGAATCCATTTTCCCACGGATCTAAGGTGCTACCTGTGCACATCAAGCTTGGAATCTGCTTGCATCAGCCTACAAGGGAATCGATCGCGCTAAAACAATAATACTGCAAACCCTATGCCACGTGGGCATCACCTACAGACCAATATGATATCACGTCTGTCACAACTCCAATTTTTCACAAAAATTTAAAATTTTCGAGTTAATAATAAATGTTATAACCTGCGGTTCTACTAACAGCTAATAGTTAGCCTGAAGATCAGTTAAGTAAGTGGTTTCTTAACAATTTATTTTTCGTAGCAGGATAAAAATCTTTTTGTGTGTTATTTGCTTCAATTTACTTATTAGCTCTTTTATGTCAGTAGGTGGAATCTACTTTTAGATCCGGGGCTTACTTAGCATTCGTGCTAATGCAAATGAATATTGTTTCTTACAGGTTTTTACAAGTATGATCGATCGAGTATATATTTTTAAAAGATTTGTTAGTGTCAGTAGTATTTTGTTTGCAAATTAATAAGCTTAATACAATAAACTGCAAAACACTAGACATCTCCTGCAAGGTAAAATCATTTGAATTTCAACAGTTATTCAAATAAACAAGCTTGGAAAAAGTGAAATGACAGTACAGCATAATTGTGACTTTATCACTAGATTCTCAGATATGTGTATTTCTTCTTTAGTCTTAGTGGTTAGTAATATTCATAAACATTGTTTTACTTGACAATATTTTGCAATATTATCTTGTCTTGCTTGTATAATCGTTGGCCCTTAACTTATTTCTATAGGGTACTCATAACCTATTATCTTATAAACAGTAAGAAATTTTGAATGTAGAAACTATGACCATTATACTCTTCTACAAGAGCTTAAGGCTATCCATACTTTGTTCCCAAGTATAACTCTAAGTTCTACTTACTTTTGAAAATGTAATAGGATCGTCCTTATTCCTAGCATCAGTTTTATCTCTGAAATTATCTTACTGTCCACTGGACATAAAGCCAAGTTGGAAATACTCCCAAGTATTAACAAAGTAATGTTGCATAAACTATACGACATACTTTTGTGATAATACTTTTATCTTTTAAGAAATGTACTACTTCATAGTTTCGATGCTATGGGAGTTATCAGTTCATTTATAATTCTTAGTTATGCATAATTGACTTGTTTGATGAGCCATCCATCTACAAAAGTTTGTTATTGTCACGTATTCAATGCTAGCCTTAACTTCTTGGCATTATTATTATAAGATACTATCTATAAATGTTAGACTTTGAATATTCTTGAAGTAAAAAGGGTTTACTATACCCAAGCTATAAAAATGAGTGGTATATCAATGGTTAACTTACCAAGCACTCAAATCCCAATCTTCATCGAGTTCAAGTTTGAAAGGACCAACTCAAGGGTCTTAATGCTTTGCTATTAGAGTCGCCACAGTCTTGTAATAGTTATCATGCACTCTAGTAAACTATACTAAAGACTTAACTAAGTCTTAATCTAAAAACTTAACATATATCATATGCTATCTAACTTATAAAAACCAAGTTAGAAAATAGTTATACCATCGCTTAACTCGATATGGTAATGTTTAATATAAAACAATATATGTTGTTATGGCATGGGTTTTGGCTTAGTCCACGTCGGGTTTATGTTTATAGTTCTACATGACACCATGCTTGGTCAACGTAAGCTCTTCCACGATAATAATTTGGTGATTAGGTGCATATGATACATAATGCAAATGATTAGAGGTTGGCTCCAAATTATTAGCTGTCATTATAGTTTTACCCAGCGCTGCAAAATCAAACAAATAATATATTTCTCCATGCAGGAACTATGGATCACGACCCTCGTTGTTGAATAAATTTAAAGCTACGTGGAGGAATCTTGTCCATGTGTGGAGAATATAAAATGCTCAGGAAACCTAACCTAAAGCAGTATTGTCCCGCAGTTTACGCTGCTCCAGGGCTCATCTTCCATGGCCGTCGTCGTTCTCTTGGTTACTGTCACTTTAAACCTTGACTTTATGCTTCCTCCGTCCTCCAATGAGTGGTTTTGATTGTTAGTCTTCCTCTATCAGCCATGGGGTTGTTCTTCTTTTGTTGTTTGTGTTTCCTTGCCTGTGAAACCTTCTCCCCAAAGTCTGTTTAGTTTGGTGATTCTTTAGTTTTCTTCTCGTCTCTTCGTAGCCTGCTACTGTGTGAGGTTTTTAGAGTTGGCAGGTTCTCCACTTGTGCAATTTAAGGTGACAGTGCTCGCAAAACGGCTCACCAAACTTCCCGTGACAGGTAAAGATTACACAACCTTTCTTTTGTAACAGCAAGTTTCGATAAAGAGAATACTTTCAAACTTTTTACATGTAAGATGATTTGCTGACAAGGTTTTACACTTGATGCAGGTGCTCGTCGAAGTGTAGCTCGTACAGGGATAAGAAGACTACCCTTGCAACAGCCGTGGCTCATGGCTCCATTTTGGGTAAGCCCCGTGGTTTGAAGGATGGGTTCTCTCCTTAAATGCAGTTGGGGTGGTTGTTGGACTCACCCAGGGTTTGAATACCCTTTCTCGTCTTGCCATGAGTTATATTGTGTTGTTTTTATGCTGTTACAAGTTATTATAAACATGTTTTAAAATCAAACCCTTGATAGGGTGGATATGCTTTGTGAGTGTAGTGTTTTGGGTCGAATCTTGACTTCACAATCAGTTTTGAATGTGTACTTGCGAAGATAGCTTCGCTGCAACTTGTTTTTGACTGCTAGCTGTTGAGCTGTACTCTGTAAAATTTAGGGTTTATACCCTTTTTGAAAATTTATGAAGTTAACCTCTATTTGAGTATTTATCAAGTTTTTATATGTTAAATTTTGAAAGCTGTACTCACAGTCGTGATGTAAATCTTGAGTATTTGATGAAATTCGCAGGTTAGGGTTTAACCTATAAAACCCTAGTTTGGTTTATTTTACTCTTAAGTTAATAATTATGGTGTTTCTCTATTTAGTCTATTTGTCCTTAAAGGACTGAGAATGGATTATTTAATTATCTAAGATGATTACACAGTTTACACGAGAAATGATTATTATGTCGGTAATGGTAATGTAATTGTTTTAAGGGTTTGAATCCCAGTAATTAGATATATGATGTTATTAATAGACTCTGTTTCTTTTATAAAGGCAAAAGCACCTGTTAGACAATAAATTGAAAAGAAATTAACCTAAGTATGACCTAGGTCACTACAGTACTTAGAATTATTTATAATTTATATTTCAATATTTATCATTTATGCTCAATTCATGAGCTAGGGTTTTACTCCCTTTTATTTTAAATAGGATAATGTTTCCTATGTTATTACCTTGTAATTTTTATTACTGTATACAGTTTTTCTTTAATTTGTATTTATAAATTATTAACCTACAGTTGTCTCTGTTTAAGAATAATAATAATATTATTTACATTTATAGTACTATTATTTAAGTAGAACATACATTCTTAAGTTTATGTTAAATCTTGTTTATATAGTGGTTATGACTGAAAGTAGTATGTAATAATTACATTAGTTTTATTTAATTTGTATATGTGGATTACTTAGAATACAAAGTTAAAGAACCTCCATACTTATCAGTATTTCTTTATATTTACACAGTTCTACAAAAGTATAATATAGTTTACAGTATTTACTTAAAACCCTAAGTTACTTCTGTCCTTTAGCTATTAGAGCTTAGTAAGGACTACTGTAACCTTTATCATATTATTTAACTTTAGTTCAAATGGATACAAGAATATTAATTGTTACTAAAGGGAAAAACTATCAGTACTATATTTATATATATCATAAACTATTAACTTCCAGTTGATAAGATTAATTCTTTTATTTTCAAGTAAAGTACAGTCTATGTAAATAAAGGTTGTGTAGAAAATAATTTATAAAATTTACCTACTAAAGTCAATCAGTACTATGAGTAATATTTTGTATTAACATGCTATTTGCACAGTCTATTTCTGATAACATGTCTGCAAAAAATTTAATAATCTTTCTAGAAAGCATCTATCTATTAAAAAGTAACATTTCACTACTCTGAAAACATAACTATTCATTTCATTTATAATCCTATCATACTTCATTTACTTAAACAAACTACCTATGCTAGAGTACGATATGGGTTACTCCAGATGAGGAAAAACATAGGTAGGATTTATCTTTCATCACAGTATAGATTTAATCTAGAATAACTAAGAGGTTTTAACACAGCATATCATAACATCATTAATTTACTGATCATACATAGAGATAAACTATAACACAGGAATTAAAAGATAATGAAACATGTCTTTAAAGCTGGATGACAACAACAATGGGAGGCCGTTCCTCCCTACCAACTCTTGGAGAGTGCTCAAACAGCGACTTCTTAGGACTCCCGAACCTGATCTGGTCTGCTTGGCTGGAACTAGGTGGAGCAATCAACAAAGTACCAGTCCTGAGACTCAATACCAACTGTGCATACTGTAGTAATATCTTTCAGCTGCAAAGCTGTACTATATCAATGTCCTGCAATTTACCCCTCAAACACCTTCCTTCAATTTCCTTTTCCCAATAAATTCCTAGAAGTGCATTCACCTGAATGATTCTTCTCCTGGAATGAGCAGCCTTAGCTCTCTACATTGGGCACTTTAAATAAGATGGCCTAGGTATTTTTGGGTTATTTGTCATTAATTGAGCCACCTGCTCTGATCCCACTTTCTTGGGGGATCATGACCCCAAATGTAGGGAAGTTGCCACCTGCAACATAGGAAGTGTTTGAGGATGTTGCCACTTGTCTTTTTGCTCTCCACCTAGTTCCTTCCACCACTTGACTAGTAACACTCTTTTTAACAGCTCTCCCATAATGTTGTCTCCACTTTGATTTATTTAAAAATTAAATATTCAGAATTACATTCCACATCCTTGACTCTGCTAAGTCATCAGTTTCCACTTAGCATTAAACTTAACATAATGTTTGGGAATAATATCAAAATAAGATAACATTATTTTACAAAATTGGGGCATCTGACAACGTCCGTTCATATTGGGAGGGTTAAAAATCAAAAAATTACGAGCCAATATATTGGTGGTATATTAGGGGTAAAAGGGGTTTTTTTTAACTATATAAATATGCAATATGTTGGGGGATATTTTATTTCACAATCCTGCCCGTGCCTCCACCATAAGCCTGTGTGCACCTTGCGTGATGCTACATAGGGTTTTCCTGTGGTTTTTCTCCATCGTTTTTTCTTGGGTTTTCTCCATCCTGTTTTCTAGATAACGAGGGCGTTTTTTCAAATCGTAGTAGTGTTGGTCCTTGGCTTTTATCTATCGTGTTTTCTGGATAACAAGGGAATTTTTTTCTGGTGCGTAGCAGTGTTGGTCCTTCGGTTTTCACCATCGTGTTTTCTAGATAACGAGGGCGTTTTTTTGGTGCGTAGCAGTGTTGGTCCTCTGGTGCATAGCATTTTTCACTGTTTTTTTCCACCGTGGTGCATAGCATTGTTGGTCCTCTGGTGCATAGCGTTTGTTCATCATTTTCTGGTCATGGATTTGTGGTGGGTTTCTCTGGTGCATAGCAGTGTTGGAGGAGGCACATTGCAGAGCCACTGCATAGCATTCTTGGAGGTAAGGTATACTGTGTTTAATCCTCTAATGAAAAATGCCTTTTAATTATTTTATTTATTGGGGGATTTTTTCCACATAGCTGAGTGATTACTCAACTGATCACATATCACATTAAACCTAACTCAACCCATACCAACTCAGCCCACCCATCTACCTACTACACTTCGTTACAACTTCCAACGAAGACCTTTTATGCTTTGCTCGAATTAGACGGTAACAGGTTGGTCGGGCTTTACCAAATTGAACCTTTTATTCATTTTATTTTTTCATCACCGTTTTGCAGACTTTACCTCTTGAATAAATACCAAATAAAATTTCTATTTCCGTTGCAGATCGATCCTTTCAGGTAACCTATTGTCTAGGTGATACCTCTGTTGAGCTATGCCTGGATCCCTACCCCTTTTGATCCTTGAAACTTATATCCTTGACGAATAGATAGTAGACACCCAATGGATATAGATGCTCCTCATCTCGTAGAAAACTCGTCACCTCCTTAGATGCACTAGGGTCAGGGTAGAACTTAAGACCCTTGTCTCAGTCATGTGTCTAATTCTTACTCTGTGGCAAGCTATTGCATTGATGTTGTATAGGATTTTTGTGAATCTCATGTTTACACCCTCATGTTATATGAAGTAAGTGTAAATTTGTATGTCCTTTCTTTGCTGTTTTGGAAGTCTACAGTTTTGCTGCTGACATTGGAGATATAAAATCTAACACAATATTCTGGTCAGGTCCCTCAAAGAAGAGGCAAGAAATGAAAGCGCTTCACTTTCAGTTGAGCCAGGGAGTCTTCTTTCTACTGTTCTTCATCATGATCCCGAGGCATTTGATTATATCATACCAGGTATAAAAGTGGATTATATTTCCTTTGTATTTTTAAATTGCATAATTGTTATCAAAATGCACGTGCTTCTTTCCTAATTCCCACTTTCTTTTGAATATCTATTCTCTATTAGATGTGTCTGCAACAGGGTTTGTAACTTTGTTCAATCACACCCTCACTAATTCCCAATAAGCAAAATGTCCATTGCTACTTATTAAATACATCAACATTAACTAGAAGGTCAGTCTCCCAGTAGATTCATTCTCATCTATTGTGATTATATAATTAAGGCTGGTAGACCTTGTGAGAACAACATAATGTACTTTCCTATTCCGGGATTTATGCCATTTGCATTCATGGTTTACTTCTAGATTGTTGTTTTAGGAAAATTGTATTTGATAAGTGTCTTAGCTTTGAATGTTAGACACATCAGACTGACTTTTGTATTTGTAGCAATTTGGAGAATGGTGTAATAGTTTCTATAATATGCATGGATTCAGATACAGTGTCCAAGTTGACATGCATATACTGAATTAGATAGGCCTATTGTTTGAAATTGTTACAAGAAAATAAAGAGTGGGTCAACAGGGAAGAAGACAAATTGTTCACTAGGTAAAATTTACGGTAAGATATTACAAATAGAGAAGTTGTGACCTTTGGCATATTTTTGTCATTGTGAACATCAATATTATTTCTTCGACCTTTGACCGTGGCTGTTATAGCTTCTGTACGTTGTTTTAGAGGTATATAAATAAAAGTTTGGGTGATGCTTTTTACTTGACTGACGAATGCCAATTCTTAGATGTTTTTCAGTTTCTTTTCTCTATTTGTTGTTTAAGCTTATACATGGACCATGGTTTAGCCCCAAACACTTATTTTATGACTGGTCAAACTATAATTGTAGGAGTAGTCTTTGTTTTATCAAGTTGTTTATTGCTTATTCAATACAATAATGTTCAAGCATCACAGAACCAGTCAAAGAGCATGGTTGGCGCAATTTGTCTTCTGAGAAAATGTCTTCTCAAGAAAATTCTCATGGGGACATTCAATCACATAACATTTCAAAAGGGGCTTCATCAAATCTTCAAGAGGGGACCTCCTTGGTATGTTTGTGTTTTCTTTGATCTAAACTACATGTTTTCAGTTTACAATTTTTCTCCAGACTTTGTCATTAAAAGACATCAATCTAAAATAATGCAATTAGTTGACTGAGGTGCATGAGGTTGGAACTTTGTCTAAGATGTTTCTATATTGAAGAAGTTGCTTCTGTGACCAACATATTTTGGAATGTTTTGTATGTCTAATTTTATTACCATTAGGAATTGTACATTTCAGTAGTTTTATCAATATTATCTTTTGCATAAACTTTTATGCCCATGTTTAATGTTACTGTTGAATCTAGAGGAAGTCCAAAAAATGTAAGAAGACAGCCTTTAGTTGTAATTGAAAATCATGCAGGTTTTTTCTCACCATGATCAACTTGAGCTTCGTAGTGGAGATTTAATGGTTCATTACAGTGGCTTCATTTTGAAATTATTTCAATCTTCTTTTGTAATGTTTCTTTTCTAATCAATCTTAGCCAAGGTCAAGGATATTATAGACTTTATCTTAGTAGGTAAATATTTTTGGGTTTGAGGCATACATGAACACCTGCAAATACTTGTAAGATGGCATAAAATATAATTAAATTAACAGAGTAATAGAAATAGTGAAATATAGTGATAAGGAATGAAGGTGATAATTCTTGTAGTAATTAGCTATACAGTTCTTTGTGGCAAGAAAATTTGTAATGAATAGGATGTTTTGCTTCTAAATTTTTGAAAGTGATTATGAGTTTCAGAACATGCAAACACTCATGTCTGCAAGAAATTCCAGAATGATAAGAAAAGACACAATTGGAGAAGTGGTAGATAGGGGCAAGTCGAAAGTTCACGATCATCAAGGTTTGCTATAATGAAACATGGTTTTATTAAAATTTCCTTGTTTTCCTTCCCACTTGTTAACATTTGTATCATGGGTTGCAATGTTATATTTGCAGATGGCACTGTTGTAGGCTTCTGTGAAATGTTGGATGATTATCTTGAGAGAGCAGAAATTCCTGGAGAAGATGAAGGTGAAGAGGAGGGTAAATGGATTCCTCTTTCTGGAATAAAACTTCTTGCAAATGAAATCACGTCTGCACATTCAAGGAATACTTTACATCTGGCCCCAGTGGACACTATTGTAAGCCTATTAAGTTTACTTGATCGTCATATACGGCGTGGGCATGACACGACAGTGGATGAAGAAGATGATGTGAGTCTAGATAATAATATGTTCAGTTGAATTTTATTTTCAAATTAATAGCATGGCTCACAGTGTGTGTGTGTGTGTGTGTGTGGCAGGGGGGTCCTCTTAAAAACTTTATTTAAGTTCTTCAAGAAAGTACTTGTGTCCTGCAAATTTTATGTTCTTCATTTTAGGCATTGTTAGCTAAACACATTGTTTGAAATCTGTTACACAAACTAGATTACCAAGGAGCTCAGGCATGGTAGTATTGGGTGATAGAAATCAGCCTTCTAGGTAATCATTAGGCTTTAGGGTGACTAGAAGCAAAACTGCAAGGTTTCAGGTGGCAGGGTAGGCTGTTCTTTAGGCATTAGAAAATTACCATTGAGGTGAATACCACTAAGTGTTGGCATTAGTCAAAATAGAGATTAGTGGTGGAACAACAAGTGAAGAACGTGATAATTATTTTCAAGAAAGTCTGTATGTCCTGCAAATTATACATTCTTCATTTTAAACATTGCTAGCTAAACACATTATTTGACATATGTTACATAAACGAGATTACCGTGGAACTCAGGCGTGGTAGTGCTGGGTGATAGAAATCAGCCTTCTAGGTAATCATTAGGCTTTAGGATGACTAGAAGCATAGAACTGTAAGGTTTCAGGTGACAAGTACGCTGTTCTTTAGGCATTTGAAAATTAGCATTGATTAGACAAAATAGAGAATGGTGGTGGAACTACAAGTGAGTTCCAGGTTCCTGCGTAAGTCCTCGGGGTAAAGCAGTAAGAATTGCCATAAGTGGGTTAGGTATGCATTGTGAAGAATTGTGTCATTTTAGGGAAGTATCAACCTTGGGACTTTAGAAAGGATAAATAAGCCATTTAGTTGTTGATTATTATGTTAGAGCCTAGTTTTAAAATGATAAATGCCTAGAATATTTTCAATATAAGCATGTAGTTATGTATGCTTTTTTTATCTCTAATTGCATGTGTGGTTGGTTGGAATGGATGCCAATTGACTGACAATCGGATAGCAAGGTTTGGGATATGGGCTTGTTCTCCTAGTTTTTATCGGGTTTTGATTAAATCCATCCCCAAAGCGGGCCGTGGGAGTCTCTAAGCTGATCACAAGCTGGAGACTGATTACTTTGCTGAAAATTTTGTCAAGGCCATGGCTCTATGCAGAATATCTATATTGCACAAGTTTATGGAATGCAGGTACGACACTACTACATTTCGATCCAAAATCTGACGGCGCGTGGATTTCTCTTTTTAAACTTACCAAATATCACAAGGATACATTTTTTTTTGTAAATGTGGCCACAAGCGTCGGTTAAGCGACGGCTATTCTCATAACCGTCGGTTAAGAGACGGCATGTTAGTAAGCGTCGCTTAAGCGACGGCACCTTTGGAAATCGCTGTCGCATATCCGACGCTTGTTAGCACCATGGGAAGATTTTGTGTAGGGTGTCTTTGCTGGTGAGAAGCTGCCCACCTTTGATAAGCTTTATGCATATTATTGCACATATGATACACAAAGTTCACAACCTATGAGAGAATGGTTAAAACTTGGTTTTGTTTACTCCATTCATAAAACAAACATGGTGAAAATAGTATGGGTAGGATTGGAGCGGGCTTCCCAATACATAACAATTGCAATTATATTTTTTGGTATGGGAGTGGTAACTATAGCACTCTACCCACCAAGCGTTGTCATCCCTTGAATCCAAATATATGGTGGAAATCGATTACGGCATGAGTTTATGTTTTAAACCAAAAATAGAAAATCGATTTGGGATTTTTGTTGTGGAAAAGAGGCAAGTCAAGGGTTTCTCCTATCATTCATGCAACCCTGTCTCCATACCCATCTGTATTCTCTATCAATAATCTATGGGCATCTACCTAGAACCACAACCATCTGCGTTATCTTTGCATGCTTGGGCGACCAATCCATCTACTTTTTTCTTGTATACTGAGACAGCAACAATGTATACCTTTATATGGGTTCACCAAGTCGATTTGTGGAAGGAAGAGAAGCCCCATTACTATCTTTGGCTCAACCCTCATTGTTATCAATTGGGTTTGATAGGGTTGCATTAAAAAACGTTTATTTGGCTGAAACATAGCAACGCCATGGACAAGGGAAAAAAATACACAACTCAACACATCGGTCAATAGGTCATTCTTCATCTCGTGAACAATAGGTGAGGGCCAAAGATGATAGGGCTGCAGGGGACAGAGCTCGTAGAGGAGAGGGCGGCAAAGGAGGGGTTGAGGAGGGTTTGTAGAGGCGGAGGACAGTTTGCATAGGTCACACTGAGGCTAACACAATGCCTCAAATCGGTGAGTAATCTATGTTTGCTTAAATAATTTTGATTTGGAATTAAAAAAACAAGCTCTTTATGTAGAAGAAATCTTATTTAGCATGGATTTACATTGGTATGGAAAATCTAAAAAGACTGTGTTCATAATATAGTTTAAAATATGAACTTTTCTTCCCTTGAATTGCCCTCTCACTCTCTATGTGAGGTGAGGGTCACTGCTATTGCATTGCAGTTGCATCCTTTCCCACCTTTAATCTTCCAGCTGTTACTTTTCTTATATTTTGACAGCCAAAGTATTCAAATAAGCACAAAATAACTTCTGGAAAATCCTTGTTGTCGCTGCAATTTGGAAATTACTGGGTTAGGTTTGAGTTGCTTCCTAATCTAGGGATTTTATAATAAAAAACTTGAAACTTATTTTACTTCATTGATGATTCATGAGATAGTGAGGATTTTGTAGCCTATTGTATAGAAAATTATTTGCAGCATTGTTGATGGATAGTTTAGGGTATCAACTCACTCTCCCTCCAACAAAATTTGGCCAATGCCCAACAGTACCAACTGCTCCGTATGCTTGTCTCACACAACTTTAAAACTTTTCTGTATTACTGGAACTGGATCCTGCTGATTCAGAAGCTAAAAGTAAAATTGATGCTTAGGGCTGACTACGAGGCATTTACCAGTACTTTCAGTGAAACAGTTGGGTTAATGTTTTATCTTCGTGGAGTCAGTGCAATATACTTTTTATTCAGTAGACTATAAATGAAAATTGCAAATGAACCTTTATTCGTTGGTAGAAAAGGTTATTGTTTGGTTACCAATAACATATTGATATCTTATTGAAAGATGAATTCTGTAGATAAATATTACTGTCAAATTTGGGTAGCTTTTAATCACTTTCAGGAGTTGTTTTACTCACTGCATGAAGATTCAATTAGAGTCTATATCATAGAGAATAATCATGATTTTAGTGTAGATATGTATACATATCTACCTTGATCTCTAAACAGTATAGATATGTATACAACTCTTTTATAATTTCAATGTTTTTCATCATGATTATTACCTAAATCCATTTGCCATTTGTCATAGGGCCTGTATATTGATGCCCTTGGAACTTTGGTATGTAGTTGCAAGCTTTAGCGTAGCTATGAAGCTTGTTTCCAAAACCTTGATATTAAATGCTTGAAAAACATAGAGAATTAAGCTATGCATTGCAGCTTGCCTATGCATGTAATGTAATAAATAACATTTTCGTCCAATTAGTTTTTATGGCCTAATTAAAGCGTGCAGTCATGAATTGCATTTGAAAACTTGAAGTTAAGATTATTTACATGGACACATATACTATATAAGACTACATGTGAGAAAACAAAATAGTATGCATCTGGGTTATCCTAAGGTCTTCTTGGGTCTATGCAAGTCTGTGGTAACCTTTGTGCTATTGTAGTTGCTATACGGCATCAGATAGCTAAGACACACTCTAGGTACTTCCCTCGATTCTTTAACTGTAACTTATTGTGATAAATTAACTTCATTTGTTAGCTATATAGTGATCACTAATTTCTTTTTGTTGTTATTGCCATTTGATAGGACAAGCAATAGAAACTTGGTCATTAAAAATAGCTATGATATGCAACTCCACAAAAACAAGAAAGGAATCTTGACCTACATTAGTATTCTCCCTCAAAATTAGGTGAACTGTTTGGAATAGTACGTGACTCAAGAAAAAATCTAAAAGGCAACTTCTCTTGATTGACCATCTCTTCTTGCACCATTTCTTTATGTACAGAATGCCTAAAAATTGCTTCATTCATTCTTAAGCAGTTTGATGGTAAGCTGTAACTTCTGGAGTTACCTTGGCAATAAGACTAGTGTTGTCTTTCCAGGAACTAGTTATTATATATTTTTATTTACAGTTTTATAGTTTTCTATACCAGACAATGTATCCTCAACATTGCCCTTTGTCACAGGTACCATGCTGAAACTTGAAACCTGAACCAGTTTCTTGGTTGTGTGGCCAAGTGAATTCGTTGTACATAGGCTTTGATAAAATTGCTAGTTCTAAAAACCAACAGGATCTCCTAGCTCAATGCATATTGAATCTACATTCTGGAAAACTGGCCTTGTTCTTTCTTAATTGGAAATTTAGTTAACTGCAATATCTTCACCTCCTGTGAGATGCATCTAGGGTGTGTTCTAGTCAATCAATGATGCACTTCATATAAGAAATCTGTAAATTAAAATCCCTCCAACTAAAATATGTTTAATGTGAATTATTTTATCAAGCGGCCTTAGTTAACAACTTAATTGAAACTAGTTCTATGAAAACTTACAGATTTTATAAGCAAAAGGCAACATGCACTGCTAGCCTGTCCAATCTCAGTCCTTGAACAGTCTATGGTTGATTGATTGATAGATGACTTGTTTCCATGGGGTGAAAGCGTGCTGATGTTTTCAAACATGGGTAGGAAGTCACATAATAGTATTTGATGTTTAACAATGGCAAACTTTTGTTTGGTCCCAAGGTTAGTCTTGTGGTGGTAAAAGAGTGGTTTTAGGTGAGAAGGACAGGGAGCAAAGTTGTTTGTAGACCCTAAAATGTTTGTTGCTTTTAACTGTTATTATCTTTCAAAGAAGTTGTTTGGCTCATCTTGAGTTGGGTTGAGGTAGATTGTGGTTCCAGTATTTCATGGAAAATGCTTCCTGTATGTCATGGGTATCGGTTTCTGGAAAGTGGGAGATTTTTTTCCTTTTTTTTGGACCAAGTATGTGAATAGTGTCATATTGTATGTTATTCCCTATATGTTCTTCAACATCTTCATTTGAATCTTGATGTTGAACAACTGTTCTCTCATGGCACTGAGTTTTTTCAACTCATCCTCATTAACTGGTGGTTTTTCAATTTTGTATGCACATACAAGTGATCTTCCCATCTAGTTTGGAGTCACATTCTAATTCTTGTCCCTAAATATTGGTGAGAGCTTGCTTCGATGCTTTCTTCCGATTTCTAGGATGCAATTCCAAGGGAAATTTCCAGCATTTTGTCTTGGTATGGCCATCTATACTACAATAATTGCAAATAGCAATGATTCTCACCAATGTCCTTCGATTGAGCAGCTTTGTAGGTCATCCTCCTATCATGTTGTTGGGCACCATACTTTGTGTTTCCTATTGCTCCATTCTGTGCTGGTTTTCTGTCCCTTCTTAACGGGATCATCAAGTTTCTTTCCCTCAAAGAGGGCAGCTAGTTTCCTTTTGATTTAGCCACACAAGGCGCCTTGGTGTTTCATCAATAAGTGTTGATCTTCCAGCTGGAGGCTTAACATAATGGATTGCTTCCTGAATTTGGTGGTATAGTCTTGGACATTTTAACCATCGCTTTGGTAGAATTATTTACTATTGCCATTCAATCAGTTGTTCCTCTTGATAGCCAATGGGATAAAACTGTTTTTTCAGGGATCTTGAAAGCAAGACTGCTTCATAAATTAATTTCCTAAGCTTCCAAAGATGCTTCCAAGAAGGGGTCACTCAAAGATGCCCACAAAGAAACCCAACACTGAGCTCCAAAGATACAAAAGAACTCCAATTTTCCCATAGCAACACTTAGATGCTGAACACTGCCTTAAACCCTCTGAAATTACCTCCAAAATAGGACGTTTCCAAAGAAGGTTGAATGTTGATCAGAAATCAGTGGAAAAGATTAAAAAAAGGGGTGGCCCCTCCTTCAATCTGCAACTAAAAGAGAGGGAAACCCTTCACGGCTTAAACAGGGAAACAACAGGGGCAGGTCATTTAGGGCCAAGTGTTGTCCATTAGATTCAAGTTTTCAACTCAAAATGCGTCTATTTGCACAAAACTCCTATAAGCTAAGTCTGAAACCTTCCTAGAAGCTGGACAACAGCTTGAATATGATAGCTATCAAGTGAAAATCCTCTAACAGTTGATGGCTTCCTCAAGTTGGATCACTGCTGTTTCCAAATGCTGCTATAGGTCTGCTCAAGGCTCCAAATAATCATTTTCAGGGCTTTTATGACTGTTGGTCACCTCTAGATCAGAGAATATGGCTGCAGTATGATGGTTTAAATGCACCTAGAATTGAAGTTTAGGTTGTTTTACTGTTGTTTCACCCTTTTAGGCACAATTTCTACTTCAAAAGATAATATCAAATCTGTGTATTGTTGTTTTAGGGCATACAATGCACCCAGAACTGCCCTAAACAGCTTATAAGTTATAACTGAGAATGAGGGTTCTTATCGTTGCTGCTTATGCCTAGAATTGGAATTTAACCTTCAAATTCAACCCAGATTTAGAAAATAGGGGTGTTTGTGCCTACTGTTGTGGACACGGCCTTAGAATGATGCCCAAAATTCATATTTTGCAACTCTTATGACCTTAAACATGATGTATGGATACTCATCATGATGTATGGATACTCGTCATGATATATGAACATGATACTAGTAGCAACGTTTAGTTCAATATTTTGATGCTCATCAGGATTAGAAATCTTTTAATTGAGTACATTCACGTTTCAACTTGAATAATCTGAAGAGCAAGCGAATAGTTCATTATGTCTGATTCATCAAAGAGTGCTTTGTCTATGAAGGAAATCACTATCCACTGTATTGACCTTTCATTTGAATACGATACTAATAGCAACCTTTAATTCAATATTTTGATGCTCATCAGGAGTAGAAAGCTTTTAATTGAGTACATTGACGTTTCAAATTGTATAATCTGAAAAGCAAGCCAAAAATGTGTTAGCTTGATGTTGAGTAAACAATTTTGTTGTTAAAGGAGTTTGTGCACATTAGCCTTATGTAACTTAAATGTTTTGATTAATTATTAATTCTTCCTTTGCCTCATTTCTCTCTTGCCCTGTTTTTAAAAGATTTTGAAGAGATTAGAGTGGATAGTGCACTATCTACTTTTTAAATATCTTTGGGTTTCTTATTTTTGTTGGTACAAACCCTTATTCTTATGTTCTTTTTGCCAATTTAACCTGGTTTTCTGTTACAGGGATAACACAAAGACTGCACTATTGGATTCCATGTATGTGTTTCTTAAGAGGCCAGAGTATATCAAATATGTGTCAAATTTGGTCACTGTTTGTTCTCAAATTCTTTTGACTGGACCACCAGGTTAGTAACTATTAGTATTTTTTGTCTCTGATAAATTGCATGCTTCAAATTGCAGTGTGATATGCCCAGTTAGTTCACCTTTTTATTGATAAACCTGCTCATGGTGGTAGTTAGACTCGAAGGGCATGCAAATTTCAGTAAGCAGTTCAAATGTTGGGGTCTGGCTGCACTTTATTTTTTAGTCTTGCAATTTTTTACATATGCAAGTGTTATTAGTCAGTTGTCTATCTAAAGTCTAAGAAAACCAAAGAATTGATGCTGCAATATTTGTCAGGATTCTGCCAACAATCTCAGTAATATTTTTCCATTGTTTCTTTATGAATTTATTCTGAAAATTACATGATTCCTATTTGGTTTTGGACAAACATTAAAAAGATGATTTGCTGTCAGGATTGGATTAATGCTATTAGGTGCATGATTATGAGGGGAAAAATTCCCAAATAGTCTCTGACTATCACAAACTCAGGTATTAAACATAATATCACAGTCAAAGTTTAATGCTGTTGGGGAGTTGTCTAACAGTAACGCTTGTAGAGGTTATAAACTTAACTTTAACTCCAATGAGTGTCTCTTCCTTTTGTTAAACTTGTATAGGCTATTCATGAGTACATTATCCTGTCGACAAAATTAAAATAAGGGTAAAATATCATATGGGCACGATGCACGCATTGATTTTCATGATCGTGATGATTTTCAGGCTATTATTTCCCAACAACTGATTTTCTAGCTATTGTTGCCCAAGAACCGGATTCTAACATAAACTTGGAAACTTCGTTATTTAGATTTTCTATACAAAACAAAAATTTGAATATGAAAAAACTAAACCACATAATTATTTGCATTTGTATATTTCCCTTAATTGGCCTTTAATGGGATATGTAAAAACTTCTAGAGGATGTAATTTCCCACAATAGAAATGGGCCTCAACTCAGAGAACAACTATACATACCCACTTTCTCGATCCTTTTTAGACCATACCATGTTTTTTATTCCCTTTGTTTGAAGTATAGGGGCCCATGCTATATTATATCTATCAGAGAAAATTGCAACACTAAGATAGGACAAGACAGGTGCCTTGATTTCCTCTCTGAACTTTCATTCTTTTAGTGAAGTAAAAGTCTAGAAGATTACATTACAAGTGTATCACCGGAATATGGGTCAAACATTCTCTGAAAGAGATCAGCCATTCCATGCTCTTCTGTGACTCCCTCATTCACATTTATAACACTTTGTACCACATGATATACCCATGATTCTAAATAGCTTGTTCCTGTGGGAAGCTGAAAAGTTCCTCCTCGTGTAATCTGTATTAACTTATTTCTTATATTGAACATCAACCAAGATGGGAAGGTTCTAGAGTGGAGAATCATGTGCCGAAGAATCAACATCAGTCTTGAAATTAGCAAAGACCAGCAAACCAATTGTGTGCTGTTAAGTTCCACTGGAGGACAACTTACATTGTTGAGGGTAGAAAAAATATTCTCTGCCATTTTGATTTTTTCAAATGCATTTGAAGAATGAAAAGCCATGAGAAGAACTTCCAAATGAAATAGGGATGTCTCTTTCTAACATCTCCCTGACTTTCTCAACAGGACGAACCCATCATAGTCACCATACCAATGCTGCATCCTCAGTTCGATCATGAAGAGATGTTACAGGAGTCATTCATCCAACCGATTGGCACACATAAAACTGTCTTTTAGAGTTGCCACCACAGGAAATCACTACATGATATGCTCAGAATATGCCCAGATTTGGAGACAAAGATTCTTAGTGCTGTCTTTATGCCCAGATCATGGAAATTTACTGCCACTTGGAGGTGAACGTATGCAGAGGTATGATAGGTTGGGTGTTTTAGGCAAAATTGTGGTCAGAAATTACTCTCCAGGTCTTGAAAAATACCCTCGATGCTGTTGCAAGCAAACAGTCTTGCCAAAACAAGTTCTGGAAAAGCCTGCTGAAGTGATTCCATTGGGTATTGATTTCTATCTTGATCACCTCATGTAATGGGGCGATCTGAATCTTGAAAGTAACATCTGAGCATTCTCCATGTGTAGTTGATCCTCAAATTTTAACCATAAAGCATCCTAAGGTGAGAATAACACAGTGCTGTTCATTCTCTCCGGATCTAGCCAGAAAACAACAAGGACCCTGCCCTGAGATTTTCATGACATGGCTTGCTGTCAGATCAACAAAATGGCCTCTAAAATACTTTTGCTGGAAACATAGAAACAAAACTCTGAGAATCCACATTAGCGCCAAGTTCAAACCACACACCCAGGTGCTAACTCTATTATGATTTCGCAATGAGTTGGAAAACTTCATCATAAGTTTCATGTCACTGCAAATGGATCAGAAAGGGAACAATACTTTGTTGTCTGTGCAAGTACAGTAATCTTGGAAAAGAAAATAGTCTTCAAAGATGTTTGCAGCTGCAAACCAACTCAAAACACTAGGGTGTTCATGAGGAAATGACCTATGTATTCATCATCAAAACCCTTAACAGCGCCCAAAAATTCTGTAACCCTCAATGAAGCTGCCTGGAATGATCTGATTCATCCCATGAAGTATACTATCAAGGATCCCAGGCTATTCATGGACTCATAAAACTGTCATCTTCACTGAATTTGTAATAAAGTTTACCATTGGACACCCATGCAATATGGGGGGTAACAAAGAGCACTTAACAGTCTTGGGGATAGAGGTATGGTGCTAGATATTCAATAGTTGTTCCTATATTTGTCCTCTTCTGGTATTACTGTCATGGGGGAACGATAATATTCAAAAACTATTTGTAAACAGCAGTGTTCTATGCAATTATGATGTGCCTTTCCATATGTGACATGGTCAGAAATTTAGCATTTTGACATATTTATGTAGCGTTTTCCTATTGCATTGCGGTGATTTGCATTTCTAGATTTTTCTTGTTGGATATTACATCTTCTGTATGCTGTGACTGTTGTATTGTTCCATCTTGTGTTGTCTAGTTTATTAAGAAATCTAAGGCATATACTATTTCTTGTTAAATACTAAAGGATTACTGAATTAGTAATGTTGATTTATTTTCAGTCTTGACAAGGAATGTTGGCATGCAATGCAAATGTATCCTACTCAGACTTGATGGTTATTTGGTGTCTCATCCATCCCAATGGGTACATTGAGGGATAAATTATGGCCATCATCAAACCCTCCCATTTGTTAGAAGACTGAAACTGATGAGGTCTTAACTTACTAATTGTAGCTCCACTGCTTGCGATATCTGTTACTACTAATATGAAATGATGAATTAGGAAATGTTCTTAAGACCCTAATATAATCTGGGAGACCTTATGTTATTTGAGGACTATTGTAGCTAACCCACCTTGTATAAATTTTTTCAAAGTAGATGTCAGAAAAATAATATGTCAATTAGAAGTTTGACATAGGCATTAATAAAGTCATTTGATTTGAGGTTGTTTAATGCTTTATATCTTATTTCACTATAGTGTGTATGTCAGTCTATCCCAGATTTATTAAGTGGATTGACTCGAGTAGTATGCAAGTGTTTATAAGAAGGCTTCCATCTCTCATTTAATCAATGCAATACAGAGAACTCATTTGTATTTTTTTTTAAACAGTTATGGCCGTCGGTAAAGCGACGGCCTGAAGGTTATTTTATTTTTTTTAAATTCAATACCGTCGTTTAACCGACGGCCATTCTGTCGCTTAACCAACGCTTAGATTTTCTCCACAGTCGCTTAACCGACGCTTACGTTTAAAGTTTATTATGAACTAGATGTCGGATAACCGACAATTTACATTTAACCGGCGGTAAAATGAGGTGTCGCTTTACCGACGGATTGAAAAGATATCGGATAACCGACGAAAATCCACCGACGCTTAAAAAAAATCATAGTGTCGTACATGCGATAGGGAAGTGTTGAAAATCCGACAATACGGCCGTCGGATTTTTGGTCGAAATGTAGTAGTGCGAGTATCTGATACGGACTAGAGGCTTCTCCCAAATTTGCATGAAACAGTAGGTTGGGAGTGACAATAATATATATATGTTCCACGGGGAGTGGCCCCCAAGGTCAGGAGCTTGCCCTCCTCGCTCCCCATTCCCTTAGGGCTTGGGGGCTCCTTCTGAAACGTTTCCCCTCGTCCCCAATTTGGCGAAACTTGGTGAAACATAGGGGGTAGCTCTCCCCCTTGTTTTGAAGTGCACACTGGTTAAGTGGGGGGATTCTAGGTGCTCCAGTCGTAATGTTTATGTTAAATTATTAAAGTAAAAGGATAAAAAATAAAAGATAAGGAAAATACAACTTTTACTCAAATTTTAACATTACTATTAATTGTTTCAGGATGTTTGAGAGTGGTTCCAACCTCATCGAAGTTCATATGCAAAAAGTAGAATTTTAGATCCCATTCAGAATTCAGCAGACTTAACAGTTTTTTGGATTTCAGGATTGCAATGTTTCCATTGGATTTTATCATGTATGAGGTTAAGGGATTGTTATTTAATCGAGCACATCAACCTCTCTATGTACCTTGCTGTTGGTGGTGTTGATTGTTAAACTCCTCTATCATGACCTTAATCAAAATGTACCCTTTAGTCAAGCAAAATCACTTATTTAGCATGTTTTTTTTCTAATTTTACCTTATTTTAATGCTTGGTTTAGGAAGTTTCATCAAAATTGTAGGGTTTTGAGTATTGTCCTTCAAGGATCAACTTCGAGATTCAAGGTAGAGGCAAGGACTAAAATCCTAGAGGGGGAGGGCACAGGGTGCTATTGATGAATAGGATCCCAATATAGGATTAATAGTTCACTCTTGCATAATTGTATGTTGGAATTGAAATTCTCAAATAATGTGATGCCCTCTGGAATCATGAAGAAATAGGGTCCGCTGGTCACACTTCTCCATTAGAACATCTATGCCATGCATTTACACAATGTTGAAGTGTGTTGAATCATTGAAGAATTGGACTGTATTTACAGGGAGCAACTTAAACTAAAATTATACAGGATGAATTGTTATTGCTTAGATTTATAGTATTATTATATTTTTATAATTTTTATGACCTCGACGTCCCCCTGTCCCCCCTGAATTTCCCTAAAATTTGTGGGTGGTCTCCACACGTCCCCAATGTGCGTTTCCTTGTTCCCACGCTCCCTTGTCTGGAAACTTGGGGGAACATTACATATATATGTATGTATAATAAAGCAATTATAAATCAAAATTAAACATAAATGAAAGTATAAATTTGTAAATGATAGATTTTTTTTTGAAGTACTTTATGGGATACCCTTTGGGCACTTCCCCTCATTTTGGGGATGGTACCTTGAGTAAACCGTTCGGTAAGGCATAAAGCTGGTGGTTACATATGCACGTTATTCAATATATTGTCTCAGCATGCAGGAAGACTTTCAAGGACTCTGTTCACTATGCATGGACATATGTTCCACAATGTCCGAGGTATGTGATCTCCGTACTCTGTTGAATAAAGAAGTGAATTAAAGTTTAGGCTTGGACTGTTGAGAATCCATTTTTTTAAGAATGTCACTGTAATACTATTTCATGTGGATGGTCACACAACTAATATAAGACTTACACTTGTCTAAGCTTGTTTGATTTTTCTAAATGCAACTCTGTAGATAGTGACACACCATTCAATTTCATTGTTGCAATATCGTTTATCGTCACCTTAAATTTTAATGAACCTGACACCTTTTCTGATGAAGGTTCAACGTCATATTTTATAGGGGAAACTTGCTCATGCTTGCAAACAGACAACTACTTAGCTAATTGCCCTTGGTTAAACTTCTCTGAGCCAGAATTCCCATGATCTTTCTTAATGCCTCTGCTATTTTTCTTTCTTGGGGTCGCACAAGATTTATTCACCCTGATTCCCTTTGACTTGTATTCATATTGCTCAGCCTCACCCATTTGTGCAACATAAGCCTTGATAGGAATTGACTTTCCTTGAAGCTAAATTTGAAACATCTTGCTTCTTTGGAGAAGACAGCACTGGTGCAGTCACGCTCTGTAGCTTTTGTTCTTCCATTTTTGGATCAGCCAATGATTCAGTAGACATTTTAGCATGTGCACTCCTCTCATCCTTATCTCCAATCTTCCATTTATCCATATGCTTAGAGGATATTGAATCTTCAAACCATGGATCCATTTTCTTCTCCTCTACCCATTTAGTAGGTTCTGAAGAAAACCTTATAAATGATTGATATAAATCTAAAGACACCACAGGTTTCTTACTACCTCATGTTTTAGTTGCTTCTTTTTGGATCAATGTGTCTACTTTGACACATTCCTCAATTCCCTTAACTGACTTCTTGTCATTATCAAAGCATTTAGTATAAGATTTTTCAACTGCAAAAATTGTGTATACATCATCCTATCTAGTCACACTAGTTGCCACTGGCTCCACTAAAGTAGTTGCAGCCTCTGCAACACATGCAAACATAGCTTCCTGAACATATCACCCTTCAATTTTTTTTTACAGTTTGGAACCTGAATGCTCTCTTCAGTGTTTCCATGTTTAAAAGATTCAAAATTGCTGACAATGTTATCTGTCACTGATTTTCTACAATATAGGAACTCACGATATTTATCAACCTTTGGTGGCAAACACATTTAATGTTACCCCCACCCGTATTCATATTCTTTAAACAAATTAAGGGAGTTAGATTCATGCTAAGAATATTTACATGGTGCTGATTAAAGTGTATATACTGTCCTACATTTAAATTTTCATGAAGAAAGATTGTTAATTGCCATCCTTGTGATTCAAAAGGAGCAGTCTCCTTATCTCCATATGATTTTTTTCCTCGAAAACTTATCTCTATATGCTATGTCTTCAAATTATTTATGTCATATCTTCTCATCAACAGGCACAAGGAAACATTCTCAGCCCTGAGTTTCATTAATTGAGAATGATAAATAAGGAAAACTATGTATAAGATTGTAACTCTACATCATATGCTTCAAGCCAGCATCCAACATTCAGCCAGAACATGCAAGATTGTAGATCCTCTTGATAATGAACGATATAAGAGACTCAAATATCTTGGTCTGTGAAATTTGGATATGTTGATGTGGAGAAGGTTGTGAGTTCATTTTTCTGATTTTATTAGTAGGTCGTAACTTATCAATGTGTCACTTAAAGTGATAGATTGACTAATTTGGAATGCTAGTATTTTAGTGCATTGATTAATATTGTCATGCTAGGTTGTAATGGCAGAATACAAAGTTATCTTTGTTATATACTGAAACATTTAAATAACTGATGCAATTGCTTTTTCAGGAAGAAAGGGCTGTTGCATTATCACTAATGAGTAAAATGGCGGAGTCATTCAAAGCGCAACCATTTCAGGATTTATACTCTTTTCAACTTTTGGTTTTCAGACAACTACAAGATGCCTTTCATATAGTATCTAATGCACTGTTTTGCATTCTCGATTTTTACAGGCTTGTACAGGGATTTTTTTTTTTGTTGCAAAATGGTTTAACTTTTGTACATGTTTGTGACCCCCATTGTTGATTAGACATGCTGAGTGGAGTTTTTTGGTTAACTTTTCACGTTTTAATTATTGACTTGTATATTCATTTTGTGTACTTATAGGCTAATATATTTGAGGGAAAAGAGCCTATCCAGTTTTTTGCGATATTGCAAAGCTTCATTGTCTTTAAGGTACTCTGAATATCTCTTTTAGAACGCTTTCAATTTGGACATCAATTGTTTCCTGAAAGCCTGTACATATGTTATATGTTTGAATTATAATTGCAAATTCCAGTTTTCTAGTAACAATTTGTGAGTTATGTGAGGAGCTTTCTATGATGGAGTTCACCAAGATTTATCCCAATGGATGTAATAATTATGATCGTGATTCTAATTATCTGTTTCTTTTACACCTTTTCCAGGGCTGACTTAGCTCTAGATACAAGAGGTACATTGCAGAAAAGGGATTGCTGATGATACCTACAAAGAAGATGGAATGGTACTTTTTAGAGTGCAAGGAACTGGGGCTAAAAATATGCAAGAAATTCAAGTTGAACCGGTAGAACCTATACCACAATTACTTTTCTATTTTATGCCTAAGATGTAGGCATGTGGATGTTCTAAAGCACGTTGTGTAATACATTTTTATATGAATATTGTTACCTAGCTAAAGTAGATTATGGTGCATGGTACAAAGCAAGTTAGATGTGTGTCTACCACTGTAGTATTGAAAAAGCTTTAGCCAATTTGCCAAATAAGATGCGACAATCATATAGTAGTTTGTCTACCTATGCAGAAAAATGACTGGCATGATTTATGTACCATGCAAACATCACCATTGATCGTAATATTCAAATCATGTAACATGACATTCACTTTTAAGAATTCTGCAAGTGACCAAGTCCAAAACTTTATAACAACTTACAATCCATGCATTGTTGATATTGCTTGAAATATTAAGTTGTCATGGAGATTTGTGATGGAACTCTAAACTTTGAAGAACATAAGGTATCTAAGTAGGATCCTAGAGTAAGTGGACTTGTACATGTTCTGGCTATAAGGGATCGGGAACTTCAAAGAACATAAGGTATCCAAGGCCAGAAATTGGTATAATGTTGAAGAGGCTATTCAAGCTGCTGAAATATCAGTCATTTATGAGTGAATCATGGAATATTTGTGTTCTGGGGAGAGTATAGGATATTCACAGGATATTACGGATATAGAGAAATTTTAGGACGCATGCATTTCAGAGCTTCTACTGCTGGTCAGGTTTTTTGTCATAATGACCAATCTTTGGTTATGAGTGGACAGTAATATAATTTATCTCTTTACTTCTTTCTAAGTTCTATCTTGGGTTTACATGTCTCAAATATACCTCTCATGTGCTTATTGGAAAGGTGCTTGAAAGGTATCATGCTTTCCTGGTAGCTTATTGTTGCATAAAGAAAAGGAGGGAAGGGTAAGGAAGGGTTTGGAGGAAACTTGGAAGTGGGTAGACTAAGTTAAGTGGAAGGTATCCTGTTAGCCAGGTAGCTGTCGTTGTATAAAATAAAGTGGGGAAGGAAAAGGGAAGCAAGATAGGCAGTGGGTAGACTAAGTCATTTTGTTCTTCCCAATTTATTGTGGATTTATTATGTATTTTGAATTTTATAATCTTGTGTACCAGGGTAGAATTCTGCATTTCTTTCAAATGCTACAGTTTTAGGTTGACATAGGAATATATATATATATATATATATATATATATATATATATAACATTTATGGTCTGGCTATGGTATGCACTATTGCACGAAAACCATTGTTGAAGCAGGATATATCTCCATTAACATCTTTTACATATTTTTCTACCTTAAACTAAATTATATGCCATGCCACATTGTCATATTGTCATGTCTGAACCTTATTTCTATCCGTGGTCATATTTTTTGTAAAAATTTTAGAGAGAATTTGCTAATAATTCAGTGTCCCTGGAAAGCTAAATTTTTACCAAAATAACATTTTGACCATAGGATCTTTAAGGTAGTTTCAAATATGCAATTCATATCCAAATGAAAGGTTCTTTTATCATTTTCATATTAAGTGGCACATGGCATCTTAATATTATCTCAAAATTGACATACCAATTGTCTACTACAGTGCAAGTTCTACATAATTGTACAGATATGCAAGGCGTTTCACTGTTTCAGTTTTCTATCAAAGAATAGTAGGCATTGTAATTACATGAGATATTGTGCTTTTATAGATCTATCAAAATCACACTTCTTACTTTCCTCTATTATAAGTACCTTACTGATTTTTAAGCATTTGACACAGGTGGCAACATCTTTGAATTCATCATATTTCTATATCTTGCAAGTGGGTGCAATTGTATTTACATGGTCTAGCAGCCTTAGTACAATAGAAGACCAAGAACTTGTTGAAAGGATGTTAGATTTGATAAAAGTAGGGAGCTTCTACTTTCTTATGTTTCTTGTTTTAGGTCTTTCATGGTATTTCTATTATGAGTACATTACATTGGGAGCCAAGTGGAGTCCAAATCATGTCTAGTATAAATTTGTTCAGATAGTATGTGGTCTAGTGCACATGGTGGTTACTTCTTAGGATGTCACTTATCCTTTAGTACATTTATGTTACTGGTAATACCTGGATCGATTATGCATATGTTTCTTTACTAGAGTAGATGAAAATTTCTGAATTTTCAAATGACCGCCAAGTTATTCCCCTTCCAAGAAAGCACCATATAAAAATCACAAATTTACCCAATTGTAGAGAACTGTGGTTTTTCTTTAAAATTCTACTAGTGCGAAGAAAACAGCCTGTAAATGTTGATTTTTCTTGAGTTTTTCCAAATTTCCAAGTTGTTGAACCCCACTGAGTTATCTCAAGTTTGATTTTTCATCATTGATTTTGACTATTTCTTGAGCTAAGATTTATTTAGCTGTATAGATTTGGGATTACTCTTAGTACTATGTCCAGCTGCACTAGTTGATTTTATACCTTGGAAAATTGTGAAAACAATTGTGCAAGCACCATACATATATTGTAGACTAAGTGGCCTTATTTTTTGATTTATGACCAAATATCTTATTTTTATTGCACGTATGAGGTACATTGTTTCATATCTAGCAGCAATGATATTTCCTATATCTTTAGAAATCATAATTTGGATACATCACCTTTTTAACAAATTTCAGAATTGTTGTATGTATCTATATATTTACCTACATCCATATCTATATATCAAACTGTTTAGATAAGATAAGATAATTTTACTAATGTCCAAGTTACCACACTAAGTAGGTCAACGGGACTTGAAAGTACATCCAGGATCAAATTTCAATACATAGTGGGAGTGCAAAAGTAGTGTCTAATTCTACTACATTAAAAATAGGAAGATAGCTAACCCCAAAGTTAGAAGCTAAGTCTAAAAGAAAGGAAGGAGTACAATATAATTGCAATTGCAATTGCAAAATAAACAGAACCATGACAAATAGGAAGGATGTCAAGTTGTGTTGGAATTGGATGTTGAGGCCTGATGGGTGGCAAGGGAAGAAGGCTCCTTGTTAGAGTTATCAATCACTGTGATGGGGTTGATGCACTATGGGAGATTATTTTCTAGAGAGCACTTTGAGTTGGAGGGGTCTAGATTTGTAATCTTGGGGCCAAATCAAGATCAAGGAGGTCCATTACTTCTAAAATCCAAGTTTGGGTGGAAGAAACTCTTAATGGAAGAGGACTGGCTGCTTGGGAAAATATGGAGAGTGGTAAACTACACAAAGAGAAACCAGCTTTGAGATTCCCTATGGCTATAGCTGATATTTTTGCTCATTTGCTGGTAACTATCCTGGGGTTTGGGTTGGGAACTCCACATAAGTCTCATGGAAGTTTATTGACCTGTTGGGAGGGGAAGGTCGGGAAGGAACCCAGTCTCACTGAGTGCTCACTTATCTACTATCTAGAGTGGTATTGTGCCTCGTCAAGTATATGTTTCATTCCCAAGTATTAACAGGGTTCTTGCATGCTTATGTTGCATTTTTTGAACAATATTTTTTTAATTGAGATTCCTTGACACCAGTGGGTATCATATTTACACACAAACATGTAGACTTATAGTGCACCACTGAGTTAGAGAATTGTTGTTTATTAATTGAGTGATGCAATGACTTAGTACATGGTGAGAGTAGTACTTTACGTATCTTTGAATCACCTATTCTAGTTGTGTGTAGCATTGGGAGAGCTCTAAGCACTTTTGCCACACTAGTTTTTATTCCTTTGCAAAATTGTGAAAACAATTGTGCAAGCACCATGTATATATTGTTGACTAAGTGTCCCTATTTTTTTGTTTGTAACAGAAATGGTTAGAAGTTTGTATTAATAAAAGTTTCAGTTGAACTATACAATGGAGTAATACGAAAACTTGTTGATATTGTTCTCGTATCTAGATATTGGGAGGTCCAATTGAAGTGAGACTAGCACCTCTATAAAGAGTGATTGATCAAGGTATTAGAGATAAAAAAATTCACATCTTGAAGTACCATAGGTACAGAATGACAAACTGTACAAGTTCTCTTCTGAAATAGGGAAAAAATTAGGTTTTGATGGCTTCGAGTTAATTTTCTCCAGGAATGTCCAAATTGTAGGGGATTAGTTGGTGTTAAATTTTAACATGTAAAATTTAATAGTAGTAACAGATTTTGCAGAATTTGCAAACTGTAAAATAGATAGTACTGAGATTTAATAGCAGCATTAAAACAATAATAAACCAATCATCCACAAAATTGAACATAAGAGTTGTTCATGAGGAAACCTTTTAAGGACAAAACCCCCAAAGAAATTAATAATTCATCCTCTAAATGAGATGACTGACTTTGTACATGAGCAGATAGAATGTAATCCTTTACAAAAAGTTTGGATTCGTTGTACGGACCAAAAGAACCCTAGAAAATACTATACAAGTCTGTTGCCATTAAATTGTTCAATCCTCAAATGTACTAATGTTGGATGCCTCCACGATGCTTTGAGCAGTCTTTAACAAATTTCAGACTATCTGTGTGCCTTTGGATGCTGGTATAGTTCTCATTGATGACTGTTGTGTCCTGTTAGTTCCCTAGTTGCGTTGTCGCGACCTATACAAAACCCAAACTAAGCTTTTGTGTTCCTGTGTGTGCCCTAGCTGGGATCAGGTGAATGGAGAATAGCCTGGAATAGCCCCAGCAGGGCTCAGATACATAGAGAATGACCTTAGCAAGTCACCCATACGTTGTAGAGAGTCCAAAAAATGCTCGGGTGCACAAATATTTAGCCCTAGTAGGGCTCGGGTGCATTGTAAAAGACCCTAACTAGGTTAGGGTAACGTGGGATGGATCTGTAGCATTGGAAAGGAAATGGAAGTGCTTCCATGATCTGGAGGTAGCAGACTGTACAAGTTCGCTGCCACTAAACTGTTCAATCATTAAATGTACTACTGTTGGATTCCTGGAGCAGTCTTTAACCAATTTCAGACTATCTATGTGCCTTCGAATGCTAGTACATCCCTCGTTGATGACTGTTGTGTCCTGTGACTGCATACACCATAGAGGGAGTAGCCTTAGTTCATTGTTGAGGAACCCTACACACTTATGAATAATTATTTTGCATGGTGAGGGAAGATAATGAATGTCGAGTATCATGTCAATATACTAGGTAGAAATCTAAATGGGTATAAAAAATGTAAATGAAAAAATTGATACATGCAATATACAGTGAAAATAGGGGTTTTTTTTAATTGGGAAGGCATATTGGGAGGGGGTTAAAAAAAATGATTTTGGGAGGTATTTTCCAATATTTTTTGAAAATAGGGGTATTGTTTCATATGCAACAAACGAATGTGCTATGGCATGGTTTCACTAAGTGAAGACCCCATGCCCTAAGCCTTCAATTTGAAAGTTTGAAGATGAAAGAGTCAGAAACTGTGGATCAGTTCATGACTAGGGTTTCGGGTATTGTCACCCAATTCCAAACCTGTGGTGAACCGCTAGAACAAAAAATAGTTGTTCAAAATATTCTTCGGTGTCTCACCAAGAAATTTGCTATGGTGGTGACTACCATAGAAGAAGCAAAAGATCTGTCTAAGTTCACCCTAGAAGAGTTGAATGGATCTCTTCTATCTCATGAAGTGTGATTCACTCAAGAAGAAGAATCGTTGACCAATGCATTCAACACCCAAGCTTCCCTTAACAGAGGTCGAGGAAGAGGAGGACGAGGTAGAGGAAGAAGAGGCTGATGGTCTCAATCTACATGAGACAGAACCAATCACAATCAAGAACACTCAGAGCATTCAAAACACTCTCACAACTCTCAAGGTCAGAGGGGAAGAGGTAAGAGATGGACCAATAAGTCCAATGTTCAGTGTAACTACTGCAAGAAGTATGGGCACTATGAACGAGAATGCAGAAAGAAGCAAGCGGACCAGAACAATAACTAGAGCAATAGCAGAGCCAATGTCTCCAAAGAAGAAAAAGGCTCGTCAGAGGTGATGTTTCTATCTTATCAAGCAACTGAAGAACACTGCAGCTCAGATCTATGGCTACTAGATAGCGGTTGCAGCAATCACATGACAGGTAACAAGTCATTATTCTCTAGTCTGGATTCCTCTGTTGTCACGAATATCAAGCTAGGAAATGACTCTCTCGTTCTAGCAGAAGGAAAAGGTATTATTCTTGTGCTTACTAAACAAAATGAAAAAATGTCCATTCATGGGGTGTTTTATGTACCTCGTTTGACTGTAAATTTGATCAGTATAGGTCAATTACTTCAGAATAAGTATGATGTTAGGTTTCATGATACATACTTTGCTATCTATGATAAGCCTCCCAGTAAGAGACTCATAGCCAAAGTTGAAATGACCAAGAATAGAATCTTTCCTCTTAGTCTTAGGAGTGCCAACCTTCTACATCATGTAGCTCATACAGTTTCTAGTCAAGATGAATCCTGGTTATGGCGCTGTAGATTCAGTCATCTTCCCTTCAAGAGTCTCAATCTCCTACACAAACAGTCAATGATCAAATGATTACCGGTTATTCATAAACAATCCAGCACCTATGAGGATTGTATCACTGGTAAACATCATAGAGACAATTTTCCCACTTCCACATCTCGAGCCAAAGAGCAACTTGAGTTAGTTCATACAGACCTCTGTGGACCCATGCAAACCCAATCCATAGGAGGCAGTTTTTATTTTCTGACCTTTATTAATGATTTTAGCAGAAAAACATGGATTTATTTTCTCAGGCACAAATCAGAGACCTTCTTCAAGTTTAAAGAGTTCAAGGCTCTCACTGAGAAGCAGTCTGGAAAGTCCATTAAAATGCTCAGGTCAGATGGTGGAGGTTAATATGATTCACATGATTTTTTATAATTTTGTAAGTGACATGGCATCCAGAGACATTTCACCACCAGATACACTCCACAGCAGAATGGGGTTGCTGAACGAAGGAACCTATCACATACCCCAATTTTGTAAAATAATGATTATTTGTTTTAATTTGATTTCTAAGACATTATGCTAGATTTAATGCTAAGTAGAAACTGATGACTCAACAGAGTAAAAAGATGTGGAATGTAATTATGAATATTTTATTTTTAATAAATAAAAAGTGGAGACAACAGCTTGGGAGAGCTGTTAATAAGAGTGTTACTGGTCAAACTGGTGGAAGGAACTAGGTGGAGAGCAAAATACAAGTGGCAGCATCCTCAAACACCTCCTATGTTGCAGGTGGCAAATTCCCTACTTTTGGGGTCATGATCCCCCAAGAAAGTGGGATCAGAGCAGGTAGCTCAATTAATAACAACTAACCCAAAAAAAGACCTAGGCAATCTTTTAAAAGTACCCAATGTAGAGAGCTGAGGCTGCTCAGATATTTTCCAGGAGAAGAATCATTCAGGAGGAATGCACTTCAAGGAATTCATTGGGGAAAAGGGAAAACTGTAAGGAAGGTGTTTTGAGAGATAAACTGCAGTAACTTGGTCTGATACAGCTTGCTAGCTGAGAGAATTGACTGATAAGTTCAGGACTGGTATTGAGTCTCAGGACTAGTACTTGATTATTTGTTGCACCTAGTTCCAGCCAGGGAGACCAGAGCAAGCTCGGGGGTCTTAAGGAGTTGTTGTTTGATTGCTCTCCAAGAGTTGGTAGGGAGGAACGACCTCCCATTGCTGTTGTCGACCAAGCTTTAAGAACAGGTTCTGCTATTTATTAAATTCTGTGTTATTATCTGTGTATGATTGAATGATGCATTTGCAGTTTATGATGTAAAAACTTAGGGGGTAGGATATCTTAGTTTGTTTAGTAATGAAGTTATTCTTAATGAGAAACAAATCCTACCTGTTTTTTTCCCCATCTGGAGTAATCCAAATCGTACTCTAGCACAGGTGGTGTATTTAAAAAAGTATGAAGTAAGTTAAGATAAGATGTTAGCTTGATTATGAGATTGTTTTCTTTTTTTGTTATCAGAAGAAACAATATTCTATGTAGGGAGTAGGGTTAGAGTTAAACCTAGACTGTGACTGTCAGATTTTATTAACAGAAGTATGTTTCAATAGATAAACAGTTCTCTATACAACATTCATTTCAGAAATCTTATTATTTTATTTTGAAACAAAAAGAAAAGATTATAATAGCTAAAATGTGTAGTGTTAGGTTAAATAAAAAAAATGCTCTTCAAAGCTACAGTTTATTTCTTCTTCTGTTTAGGACAAGCAACTACTGTATTATAGTAACCAAGCTGCAAGTAAGAAATTTAAACGAGACTACTAATTACTTAAAGAAAGAAATACAGTTAATTATTATTACTTTTATGTGTAAATTCCAGTATTATTATCTAAGTAGGCAATATACATACAAGGAGAATTCTTGTAAATTATTTAGTACAAAGAGCATAAGAATAAAACAACAAAACACTTTCTTATTTTACATCCATACATAAACTAAATACACATATAAGGTATACAATTATAGAAACAGTATTGGTTTGTAGGTAAAACAATACTCTTATCCCAATATAATAAATATTAGGAAAATATAAATTACTTACTTAAAAGGATGTAAATATCAGTTACATAAATACATCGGTAAGAATATTAAATTACTTATATTCGAAAGGTTAACGAGTATAAAATAATATTTAAAAACTTTGTTAGAATAGAGTAAATTAAAACAATGTACAGATATCCTAGCAGGTAATATTATAATAATATTACAGGGTAAAATTTAAATGCAATAACATGCAGGAAATAACTAACAAAGTATAAACATGCTCGTATCACCGAGATCAACCAAACTAGTGCATTATAAGTAATAACCAAAATAATTTACAGTATTTCATTGTACATAAAGGATCAATTTAAAGAAAGGTAAATATATTTTCTTCATATCGCCAAGTTAGGGTAAAACCCTACTATCTCAAATATACAACAGTGGTGTAAAAATCAAAGAGTCTAAGCTCTTCTAATGCCTCTCGACTTCAACAAAATTCATAGAGTATGGCTTAACAGCCTTTCTTTCATTATATATATTTACACAGTAACAAGAACAAAATTCAAAATTTACAGTCACGACCTAAGCCGGAAACCCCGCATAAAGCAAGGGTTTTTAACATCAACTAAAAATAGCGAACCAAGTAACCCAGGTAAACCAAAACCATGAGGGTTTTGCAAGCCACGGTGACCAACCCACAAATGTCCCATAAGGGATCGGACAAAGAAGAACTGCCATGGGGTATCTAAGGCTTACCCGTGAGCAAGCCATTGCCTTAGCCTCGCACCAACCACGCAGAGGGACAGGTCAATACCTGTGAACAACAAGGAACGATAATGTAAATACCTGGCATCAAAAATAAACAACTGTGTACTAAAAACAAATCTGCAGAATTAACAAAGATGATAATAATATTTATTACCTAGAATATCACGGAAACACGACCAACCACAAGCAGTAGAGCTACCACCAACGCGATGAGGAGTAAACCCTTCATCTACTACAAGAAGAAAAAGGAGTTTACTAATAGAGTAAACAGCCAATAGCGACTGAGAGTAGGAGCAGCAAGCCAAGCAAGAAGAACGTTGGAGCTGTCGCGCCCAAGAAACTACTCTACGGTGAAACCCTAAGACCCAATAAACCTTACGGCGTGAAGCCACAGCCCCACTACCGAGCCAAAGAAGTAAAGGACTTTACAGACTGACTGACCCGAGCTGAGCAAGTAGTGAAAGTTAAAACCCAAAGGACAAATAACCCAGCCCAAGCAGCAACAACGTTGTTACAAATCTCTTCTCACGGACGAGCAAGGGGAGTCCACAACTTGCAGGAAACAAGGAAGCGAGCTGGGAGACTACCTGCGATGAGTAGCAGAGCAACGGGGCAAGCAACCAAAACTACCAGCACAGTAGTAGAGCGGTCGGAGGCCAAGAACTACGGGAAAAAAAAATAAGCTAGGGTTCGACAGTGCTCCTTTTAACCGTTCAACACTTGGCTCTGATGAGTCCACGTACTCATGGAAATTATTTTGCATGCAGTGGGTAAAATTGTATAGTCTCGGCGTGTTCTCGGCGTGCAATCAACAAACAATTATAATCCCAAACACTTGGAGATCCGAAGCTTCGGTAAGGATCGATACACCAAAGTCAACCGAGCCTGCACGCTAAAGTTTAAACAATAGGACAGTGGTATCATTGTTAGGTTTTAAACTTACCAAAGGCATAGTCAATACTACGACCCATCACTTTTACAAGTTGATAAACATACACTTAAACGATTAACCTATCCAAGGTGATGCCATATGTTATTTATAAAAAAGGAGTTTATAAAATTAAATTATAGCAAATACTCTTGATGTAAGCAAGTATTTATTAATCAAGCGATTATAACATAATGATGGTATAATAATATGCGACCTAGCACATCATATAAGCAAGGGGTGCTTTTAATAAAAGATTATAAAACTTAAATTCAAGGTTCAACCATAGACTCTTCTTGGGTGCGGCCAAATCCATGACCCCTTTGTTTATATAAACATGGCTTTCATCCATTTAAAACAATTACAACTCTAACCTAAATTTATACTCTTTGTTGTTATAAAGGAAATTCATAGAATCAATTTATGGTAAACATCCTTTTGCTAATGTTAACCTCATTTGCCTTTAATGATGTAATTTATTAAACTAGGAAGGTTTGCTTTTGAACATATTAAGTCTTAAAATGTTAAGAGACTTAACATTGAAATTTAGTAATATCTTAACCATAACTGGGTAATACTTTCCAAGCAAATGATGTGCAGAGGAATTTAATTCACCAACACTAAGATAGTCTAATTGAAAGTAGTACGTATTGAGGATATATTTCTTTTAAAACTTCAAGCTTTCAAAGAAGGATTATTAGTATAGAAACTTATTAACTTTTGCACGTTACCTTCACGTCGCAAAGAGTAACCAAAAATTTATTATGACATAAAGGGGTTAGGTTCACAATTTAAGTTAGACCCTTAATGTTTTAACCCGGCCATCTTTAGTCTGCATGCAAAGAAAGATTTAAGACGTTCACACACACGACGACCATAGTAAGCACCGAAGAGTCTCGTAAGCAATAAGAACTATAAATTACAACTACTAGAGAAAGTGAGCAACTGTCACTAACATGGATAGGACTGAATGTCATATTCCATGACGTCTTTAAAGAGAATAACAATTTAAAGGTATTACCTCATAAAAGCAGTTGAAATTGAAAAGCATTTATATTCTTTTACTGAGCTATTAATTTTGCGACGTACAAATATTTGAATGCGTAATGATTATTGACAAGCAGCACCGGATCTTTCTTACCTGTAAATCTGTAAGAGCAGGTAAATTTTCTGCGTTAGCTCAAAAGCTAAGTAAGCCCAGAATATCATGACAGTTCCACCTTGTGGTCGCAAAGAAAAACAAGTCATTAAACTGAAAACAAATTATTCTATAAGTTAAACATAACCAAATAGATAATTCAAAATATGAAGTCATTAACATATAACTAATTAAAACAATTAGTTGTCTGCATTAATGAAAATTATCTGTATTTTCAAAATTTTAAATTTTTCGAAAATTTGGGGTTTTGACAGAACCGGACCATCATGAACATGGCTTGTAGCATGTTGTCACACAAGAAGCTGTCAAATGAGTATTGGGCTGAAACCGTTGGATGCTCAGTCTACTTGCTCAACAGATCACCCACAATGACTGTCCAAGACAAGATTCCTGAAGAAGCATGGAGTGGCAATAAGACTAGTGTCTCACATCTCAGAATCTTTGGTTTTGTTGCCTTTGCGCATATACCTGATGAAATCATAAGAAAGTTAGATAAGAAAAATGAGCGCTGCATTTTCACTAGTTATAGTGAACACCACAAGGTATACAAGCTATATAATCCTGTCACCAAGAAGCTTGTGGTGAGCAGAGATGTAATGTTCATTGAATACAAATATTGGAGTGAGCCTTCAGACATACAACATGAAGAACGCTCATATCAGCTAGATCTACCTATCAGACTTCCAAGATTGGAAGTATAGCAGCAAGAAGATGCAGCAGATGGTCCACCACAGAACCGGAAAACGAAAGGCTTGAGAGAGTTATATGAACAGACTCCAATTCTTGACGAGCAACTTCAGTTTGCTCTCTTCTCCTATCAGCCCACATCTTTTAATGAAGCAATGAAGGATGCACAGTGGGTAAAGGCCATGAATGAAGAGATTGATGCAATAGAGAAAAAACAAACTTGGGATCTTGTTGACATCAACAAAACCAGTATTGGAATCAAATGGGTCTATAAGACCAAATTGAATGAAAAAGGAGAACTTGAAAAGCACAAGGCAAGGTTGGTTGCCAAAGGTTATGCACAGAAGTATGGTGTAGATTATGATGAAACCTTTGCTCCTGTAGCAAGGATGGATACCATCAGAGCTGTACTTTCCATTGCAACACAAAATCAATGGCCTGTGTATCAAATGGATATGAAATCTACCTTTCTTAATGGCATTCTTGAAAAAGAAGTTTATGTAGACCAGCCATCTGGTTATACGGTTAAGGGTCATGAAGACAAAATGCATAAGCTAAAAAAGGCCTTGTATGGTCTAAAACAAGCTCCACGAGCTTAGTACAGTAGGATTGACTCCTACCTCATCAACAATGGTTTCAACAGAAACAACAATGAGCCCACTCTGTATGTCAAAACATAGCAAGGTAAAATATTGATGGTATGGCTTTATGTTGATGATATGATTTACACCGGTAATTTGATGATTGAAGATTTCAAGACAGTCATGAAAAAGGAATTTGAAATGACTGATCTAGGACTGATGAAGCACTTCCTTGGCCTAGAATTTGTTAGAATAATCAACCCATAGTTTACCCACTTAGACATTAATTTAATTATTTCTGTCTTATTTGCCTAGTTCATGTGTCCCACCTTGTGCAAGTTGTCAATTGGCTATCCATAATGGTCAAAATTTCCTTATTTGACTTATGTAGCACATGGGAAAGCCCAAGGAATCAAATCTGCTTTATTCCTGGCCTCCTAGGTGCCCTTCTGCTTTTTCTGCTTTATTGCCTGTTTTTTCAGTGTTTTAAGGCAAAAGGAAAAGCTAGACTAGGTGAGGTTGACTAGTTTTTTGTCCTACACATCCTCCTCTCTTTTATCCATGCAAAAGCATGTATGAGCTGCCATTCCACCACTCTTTAGCTTGCCTAAGCCTTTTTTCCAATTCGTGAGCGCCA